>VDFB02000008.1:129162311-129199806 GCA_007258455.2 Sequoia sempervirens | reverse complement strand
AACTACTAGCAATTCCACAACAATTTTTTTTTTTAAAAAAAAACATACAATTACATGTATAAAACAACGCAAGCCAACAATCCCCTAAGGTCACGAGACAAAGATTAATTAATTCACAAATTATAACCACATGCATGAAATGAAGCATAACATCATTCACTTAACTAATTAAAGCACATACATTCCATACATGAGATTTCACATTAAGACCATGAGATCCTTCATGGTTTCCAAAAATAGAAGTTATATACTTACAATTACATCTCTCATTCCTAGAATGAGGCAAACCAATAACATGATTGTTTATTACAATTTCCACCTTGATAAAAATGAGGGGTAAATAAAATTCAAAAGTACTAGCATAAGTGAAACCAAGGTAGCAACTGGAATCCCACGAGCACTCCAACACGAAAGCCTCATCCTCATAAGCCAATGCCAAAACAACGGAGTATGGTGCACGTTCCACCCAACCATGTGATACCCGAAGGCTCACCCCCCGTGCTAGGAGATAGTAGCAAGGGTTTCAGGTCAAGACCAACAACCTTTAAACATAGGCAACATGACTCAACTCAAAAAGGGTACGAACATGACACCACATGACATAAAGGTTACAATGCTTCCAAATTTCAAATACATGAACAAATCACAAATACAAATATAATGCTGACTTAGGAGAAGTGTCATCACAATGTTGCATGGGATATCCTTGCAAGTCTTCCTAGGTCTCGGCCCCCATCTCGGGATATCCTGGTAACCTCTAACGACTCCCGGCCCCACATGCAAACCAAAGCGGAATCAATTATCTTTCGTAGAGACAAGATAACGATCTTGCCATTCTAGGCCTTCTCGTCTCATCCCAAGTTTTTACAAGCACTTGCGTCCATGAACGAGGTAAAATTAATCTTTTTAAATGTTGGAACTACCTATGCTAATTAATTGGTTTTAGTTTTCACTGAATTAACCAACTTGCATTAAGATCTCCTGGCACCACTTTGTGTGTCGGCCCTCAATGCAAGCCACTTCTCTAAGACAACACGGGGAACCATGCCACCACCAAAGGTACTCAAGTATGACCTAGGGGTAATGAGTCCCCAACCATGACATGAAGTAGACAAAACCAGCCCAAAATAATCAGATATAACACTGGATGCACGTAAGCGCTACCCATGGCACACAAGGTTAAATAACATGACGACAACCCCAAAACACATAAGAGACGATTAAATATGGAAGACTTACAAGATCCGACCAAAACCCAACAAGGATCATCACCCCATGACGAAAGAAGCTTGCAAACGATAAAACTGAAATCTACCTTCGGATTTCGTAAATCCAATCAATCATCGCATTGGTGCATTTAAACAATTTAAATAACTATGTTCTTGCACAATCACATAAGGGTTTGAATGTTCGTTGATTCTTGTTGACACAGTACATACGATGAATTAAAGTAATCATTCTTTGCTAAACCAAAATTTCCTATACACAATTTTCGTCTATTCCTTTACAACATCTCATGTTATACATATTAAATACTTCTTCTCTTTTAAGGAAATAAAACACCTTTTAAATATTCCTACACATGTCGAATCACATATATATCTTAAAAAAAATATATATCTAATTATTATTTAAATTCAAAAGATAATTACTTACCCTTAATTAAAATATAATTTATACATAGTATAATATATATATTATATATATAAATAATATTATTATATATATATAACATATATATTATATATATATAACATATATATTAAATATATATATATATATAAATTATATTTTAATTCATACATTAAAACTTTAATTTCCAAAAATCTCATATATTATATATATTAAATATAAAATATATTATAAACTTTATATTTAATAAATATAATAAATAAAATTTATATATATAAAAAAAACAAAATACAATATATATATATTAAATGTAATATATAAAATATAATATAATATAATATATATTATATATATTACATATAATATAGAATATATATTATAACAAAGTCCGAACCCTAAGGCGAGGTCAACTGTTCGGGTCACGCTCGTCAAGAATAGGGGACGCTAAATTTCCATTACCGGGTTGGCGGGCCTATGAGGCAGCTGATGGTGCTGCCTTTGCAGTCACTTCATCCCCAGCCATATCGCTACGGTTAAAACCCCGCCACATACACCAAGGGTAACATAAAATGGTTCTACCAAACAAAAATGGCAAAAAACCAAAAATGATCGTAAAAACATCACTATAAAAAAAATGTGACCTCCCAAAATTTCAAATGGAAAATTTTGATTTTAATAAATACATATATTTATATATATATATGTATATATATATATATATGTAAATACATATCAACAGGTATTTATATATATATATATACACACAACATAACTTCATAACTTGTTTGAAAAACTACATTTCTTCAATACCCAAATTGGGCAAATTCTCAATCTGAGCAACAAAATGAATTTCCATTGAAACTCCAAAGTTTAACACAATAATTTCATGATTTCTTGCAAGATCAAAAGGGATTTTCCTAACCCACAAATTTCCATAATAACCATTTAAATCTTTAAATTTGTTTCAATTTTCCCACATGATGGTTTGAGGATAGTTTATGGTTCACATGGTTTTCTCAATTTTTTTTGAAAAACTATTTTATCCAAGTTTGAATGGTGATTCCAACATGGGTTTTGAATTCAAAGTTGAATTCCAATCCAATTTGAGCCATTTCAACACAAAATTTGCTAAATTAAAATTGCATAAAGAGGGGAAAGCATGGAACCTTTTTGTTTTCTCCAAGCTTTTTTTTTGAATCCTTCAATGGAGGTTGATCCCCTTCAAATTTTGCTTCAACAATCTTTCAAAAACCTCTTCCAAGAATTTCTCCTAGCTTTTTCAAGTTTTTCCTTGCTCTTCAAAAATTACCCAATTCTCCAAAAGATAATTCAAAAAGGAAAATGCATTTTCCTTATGCCCTTCTCCAAATTGTCAAACCCCTAATTTTAGTCACCCACCATAGTTATTGCTATTTTGGATATTTTGGATATTTTCATTTTTTGAAAATTTATAAAACAAATCTATTTCCCTTTTCAAATGCATAATATTTATTTAAAACAAATTTCTATTTGCACCCCAAAAGACAATTAAATTCCCTTTTATCCACAAAATTGAATTTCCTAATTACATTTAACAAAATCATTTTTAATTTTATTTCAATAGGAATGCAAGGCAACTTCTATTTTTTTTCTTGTCTCATTATTTAATAATGCTAACACAATTGGTCTAATTTAAATAAATCAACAATAAATCTAATTCATGAATAGATTATTTTATCAATTGAATTAAATTAACTAATTAATTAACAAGCACTCTTTTATGCATTTTGGCAATAAATTTAATTAAAGCAAACACCATTTCACCAGGAAATTTAATTACGCAAGCAAGGAGAGACGAGACGACAAGGAAAATAACTTATCCCAACTAACAACCCGATGACACACTATGGCTAGGGTGATGTCATGACACAAAACCCCAAGCTACTATCTCCCAATTATTTTCCATTGAATAAGGGACATGCTCAAACCTGTTGAATCAGGTGGAGTCAATGTCCTGTACCTGCATCCTGCACACAACCTGAGTGTCGAACATGCATATACATATAAATATTAAAACACACCATGAAGAGGAAATTGCAGAATCACAGGGCAGTCGCATGTGAGTGATGTGATCCCGTTCCCTTCACCAATACAATATCGCTAACTGATGCCTCTAATCATCAATGGTATAATCAAAGCATAAAGCATCAATAATTCACATACATGATAATTCAATCCACAACATGAAATAATAATATCATCTGATTAAAGTACCATCACATCAAAACATAATGTTTACATCGCTTAACAATTAGCGGTCAAAAGTAACCAAGTTTATAACCAACGTGCTAACAAGGCAAAATATATATAACGAACACTGTTCGATCAAAAGAACAAAATGGAGGGGTGTTACACCAAATGTTAGATTTTAATTAGATCGTGCAATATAATCTAAAAAATAAAATATATTTTATGATATGATGAATATTTCTTCAAAATACAATTAACTAAAAATATGTAAACAATACATAGCAAGTTTATCTTGAGATGAACATCAACATTTTCAATATTTAGTTTAAGCAATAATCAAAAACCTAAGTTATAAGAAAATATACAAGAAAAGCGTACATGCAAAATAATTAATCTAGATATACAATCATAAAACCCTAATAAAAAATAGTGTAAATTCAAATCCATTCTTTTCAACCCTACTACTTGTAACTTAAAATTATAGAAGCTTTATTTTTGCTAATAAAAATTAAACCCACAAAATAAAACTCATAAAATATTATTTAAACTAAATCATTTTAACTATCATCATGGAATGAGAGTCCCTTAATCCTATCTACATAAATAAAATCATTTCAAGATGAAAGTTAGTAATTTGATCCTTCTTAGATTCCATAGTATGTATATTTTGGGTAAAACATTTTAGGAATTTTAGGTAAATGATTTTTGGGTAAAATATTTGTGTAGTCAATTGTTTGACAAATTTATATAATAATAGAGCTAACTAATATAAGATTTGGATATCACCAAATAAATTTTGAGGGTTTAACAAGAGTGTTGTAGATTTGGATGGATAATTAGAAGTGTGAACGAATTTGATATTGATTTTTTTTATCTACTTTAATTATTTTGTGATCAATAAGGTTTTCTAGGTTAGAATTAATTTGGATAGATTTTGACTTGGTGATTATTAATTTAGGTTCTAGTTTTATCTCCTCCTATTGTAAATTATGTTAATACATATTTTAATAAAATAATATGTGGCAAAAGTTGTTCACTTGAGGAAAGTGAATTTCTTCTCCTTAAAATTCTTTATCATAAACCTTATTCTACTCAAATAGCATAATGGTAGATCCTACATGTCCCATTCGAGTGATTCTAGTGAAACCAAAAGAATTAGACACACAAATTTTGATTGCAATGGTGTTGTCATAATAAGAAAATTCAATTAAGGATTACAAACAATATTTCAAATTTTCTTTCATTATTTTGTCCTCAAATAATTACTTTTAGTCTAAAAAATTTAATATTTCTCAAATAGTAGATTTTTTTATAAATTGTACCTAAATTATCATTTATAAAATATTATTACACATTAAAAAAAATACTGAATGAAGTAATAATATAATGTTATGTCTAGTCCTTATCTAATAGAATTTAAAAATGAATTACAAATGAAGTAGAAGATAGAGAAAGATGAGAATGGGATTTTATAATTCTATTCATAAATAATATTTTGCATGTAGATAAATCAAAATTGGTATCACCCTATTCACTAGGGTCCCAATCTATGGAAGAAAAGTAGAAAACGACACTATTTAAGCTATTTAAGTTGTAGGTTGAAAGAAAACCTTCTATAGCCTTTATGCACGAAAGATGCTTCATATAATTATGTATTAGCATATTCAATTGATCGCAGAAAAGGGTTTATAATAAGAGATAAATTAGTGATATGAAACACACTTTTAATCCTTCAAGGGTCAAGGATAAAATATAGAACAACATTTATGATGACTCAAAACCACAAAATAAGGATAAAGACACATAAAATTATAGAAATTTTATTTTAGAAGTAAAATAAACAATTTTCAATCACTTACAATATCATTTTTTTTTGGGTCCTTTGTAGGTTTCCCAAGGAGTATTCCATGATTTTATGCTTCAAATTTTAATTTCATTTATAATTACAAACAAAAATGAACTAGTTTCTAAAATAGTTTTGATTTAACTTTTAATAGCACTAATTCATTAAGATCTATAGATCTATCTTTTTTGAAAAATATCTATCATATGAGCTCTACAACAATGGCCTCTTGAGAATGCAATATTGGAGATAAATTTGAGTCAATAGTTGTCTTGAGTATGAGAAAGCTCAAGTTTTAAATGTTGGGATGAAATTAGATATAAAACACCAAGAACTAATATTACAAAAGACTTGACATAGATTAAGCCCACATAACTTGCAACCTAATAATTTGCAAAACCTTCAACAAGTGTTGTGCCTTATGAACCATTCATTATAGAACCCCTTTATACAACCCCTTTACCTCCTACTTATCATTAGAAATATAGTTTATTATCTAAGAAATTCTAAGAAAATATTACTAATTATTGTATTTTGTGTAATACAAAACCAATTGAAACAATATAGAACCAACTAAACAATACTATAATGTTTGTATAATATTTATATAAAAAGATATAATTCACCCTTATATACATTAATAATTTATTTTGTTAATTTTTAACTTACATACCAATTTATTAATATCTATAATTTTAAATTCTATATATCAACAAAAAAATTGCTTTTAAAAAAATTTGAATAAAACCTAATACACTAATTTAAATTAATTTTTTTAATAAAATCTAATACACTAATTTATAATTGTTAGATTGAAAACAAAAACTGAAACTGATAAAAATGAAAAATAATATAAACCACATAAACCTTTATAAAGTCTCATTACCATCAAATGAATTTAGCGATGATATTATTATATCATTCTTTATTTAATAGTCTCATTATGATGTACTCCTTTACTGTTCCTAACAGTCAGGACTGTAGCAGAAACAGGCGATTCCCGAAGGAGTCGCGTCACAAATTCCACCAAGTTCCTTTTCATTGTTTATGCACACACTGTTGCATTTCTCTTTCACGCATTCCCCTTCATAATTACCTAACAATACACCACAATGCTTAGGATCCGCATCGCCCACTTGTAATCACACACAAAATACAATTATCAGTAATGTTTTCTTACAACAAAATACAATAATCAGTAATGTTTATTTAGTAAAGTGGGATTCTATAATGAATGGTTCATAAGCATAACATTTGCGGAAGGTTTTGTAAATGAGATTGCAAGTTAACTGGGCTTAATCTTTGGGAAAACCTCATGAGTAAGCCGGTTTGAGCTGGAGCAGTACTGGGATGAGTGCTTCACCTCTGTGAGTATCACCTAGATGCAATGAGTGTTAAGTGGACCTTTCATTAATGGGTTCTTGTGAACCACTACTCATGAAACATGGATTAATAAGTTTAACTAGTAAAACTGTACAATTGAATCTGATAGCAATATCATAATATATTTCTAATTTTGCTGTGTATATATCTTTTGAATTCAAACCTGTATAAGAAAGAAGAATGAATAGTACCAGAAAGGAAGACGCCTATCAGCAGCAGAAGCAGCACAGACACATTCATGGCCTTCCCCATTGTCTCTGCAACTCCAAATCTCCAGATGTAATGTATTCTGTGGATGCCAAAACGTTTAGTCCATGAGAGTATTTATGGGCAGAGAAAGTTATGTAATGGTGCTGTGGGCATCAGCCGGCTCCATTACAAACAATCCATAGAGTAGTAAACGATGTACCTTTATATATTTATAAGGGAGGAGACGATTCTATAGCTAGGAATAAGTATGGTTTGTTGTATATAAAGATTATACAAACATTACAGCCTGTTTCAGCCGCCTCCAATACATCCATCACACAGTATTAGGCATCATGCAGAAAATGACGTCTCACTATAAGAGATAATAAGAAGAGAATATCATTATTAACAAAATAAGAATTTGGTTTCAATGGGTAGTAAAGTTGGTTTGGGCAGTGGGTTTGCTCTCTATTGGTCTCGGATTCAACTTTGCTCCCGGATTTAAGAGGTGGGATTTCTTGAGGGTGGCGGATCTCACCTGGAACATGTAATAACAAAAAAAAGAAGAGAATATCATTGTGGATAATTATGCTGATATATAGAATTTAAAATTATAGATATTAATAAATTGGTATGTAAGTTAAAAATTAATAAAATAAATTATTAATGTATAAGAGTGAAAAATATGTATTTAATCTATTTTTCTAGATTTTTATTTTCTTTGAATTATTTATTTTAAAAAATAATTAGTTAATGATAATAAATAGTAATAAATTTATTAAATAATAGAAAAATATGATTTGAAAATTCAATGTTATTTATTCATTCAATATGTACATTTAGGTCTAATCTCATTCAAGGGGAAATGCATTTGTATAATTTCTATTTTCATGTCATATTGTATGTTTCTTTTATATGAAAATGGTTAGTTTATTGGGATTGATAAGTAATTGCTTATAAAGGTTTATTTGTTTTTTATTATTTATTTTGCACTTCAAATTTTTTTTTTAAAAAAAAAAGTAATTTGAACTATAATTGCAATCTTACATTTTTATTTTTTATTACTATAGTTTTTGGTGTATATTGTAACAAACCATTAGTAATTAAGCATAAGATTAAATTTAAAGAATCAACATAAAAAAACAAATCTACATTAACCCTTTAACGAAAGAAAAAGTATCTACTCTAAAAAAATTAATAGAATTCTAACATATATATCAATACTTAGAAAAGAACAAGAATTAAACAATAAGAAAATGAAGTAGAACCCATAGAACAAGAGTGCCATAGATATATTCTAGAAAAACCATTTCAATAAAAAATATGATCTCTAAAGAAAATGAGCAATGTATAATTCAACAATATAATATGTACAATATTTTCTTAGGGTAACCCTACAAGAGACTTTACAACCATAGAAAAATCAAGTACTATAACCCTACAAGATACATTGATTCATGCCTCCATCTTAATCCCTCAATATATAGACTTAAGAAGGTTCGAAAACCCATGATAAAACAATACAATGGACTCATAGCATGCACCCAAAAATCATTGTAAGAATTATCATAACCCACTATATTAGACAATGGACTGAAAAAAGGATTGTTACTCTACATAAATCTTTGATATTCACTACTTGTGTTGGAATATGTAAATTCTAAGTACTACCCTACAAAGAACTAATTGCATTCACATGCAAACTCATTAAATGAAAATGCTCTTACAAGTCCACTATGTGATCTCCTATTCAATGTCTCATTATAATAATATTTCCAAAACTTTTAACAATAATTAAATAATTAAATATGTTCCCACACATGGACATTGCATTTTACCTAGTTTATAAAATTTGGATATATACATAATTAATTTCAATAAGCAATTAAATTTCATTTGACCTTATGATATGAATGGTGAATAACACACATAGTCCTAATATAATCACACTTCAAATAGGGTTCATCATATTGAGGGGTCCTCAAATTCGAAGGACAATAATGAGGGAAATGAAAAGAACAAGGACCTTATAGTAGTTGTAGCTCAACTTTCTTCTAGGATTCTTGACTCTAGTAATTTTACCAATATAAATTTTACTTGAGGCTTCACATATTTAGAGTCTTGTTCTATGTTTCACATTTGGATGGGTGATGATATTCTAGTTGAGGAAAGTGGGAGGATTTTTATTCGCATGGGTGATGGGATATTTTAGTTCATTCTATATGTTTCCTCACTAATATCAACTAATATCACATTATTTTACCAAAGAATTCACACAATCTCAAACCAAATGGGTTGAATTTACTCCTAATGTAGTGGTTATTTAAGAGACATATATTAGTTCTACAAAAAAAATCAAGAGAGTAGATCACCAATCTTACTTGTATGATTTTTTTTTGGTATTCTTCTTTCACCATAATTCTTATTCATTCTAATTATCTCAGTGAGTTTTGGCATGAACATTTTGGGAATTTGAACTACCACCACTTACAATAACTTAGTTAATGCAACATTATTATGCAGTTGCCTTTAACTCACATTTTTATAACTTGATTACTAGTGATGTAGTCCAAGTAAACATCCCAAATGAGGAAGTTTGAAAAATATAAATCATGAAGGGCTACTCAAATTCTAGAGTTGACTTATAGTGACTTGTATATTTTATTTTTACATTTTTCATTCACTAGGGCTAGAAACATATTGACCTTTCATTAATTATTTTTTTAATTTAAAATAAAAAATGGGTGTATTTTCTTTGACATCAATCTAAGGTATTTAAGTATTTTGAGGGCTTCAAATCACTTGTGATGAAATAGTTAGGTAAATTCATTACACATTGATAATGGTGTTGAGTATGTTAACCATCATTTTGAGTAGTTTTAAAATTTAAGGGGAGTTAATTTATAATGTATAGTTATATACATTCCTCCACGAATTGATGTGGAAAATAATAATAATATTTACTATAGGCAATATCTAATTATTTGGTTCACTCTAGATCTCTTGTATCACAATACTGTGTGGAAGCCATTAACTATGTGAGTTATACCAAAAAATATGTTTATTATAAAGCCTTTAAGAGAGTCACTCCATTTGAATCTTGAAAAATTGAAAACCCATTGTAAAATGTATTTTAAAAATTGTTTCTCCATCATGATTCAGCATTCTAGATGATAGCCATAGCATTGTGCATCCACATAGTAGATCTTGCATCTTTGTGAGCTATCCCAATTATGTTGAAGTATTTTGGTTTCTCTTCTGACTTGTTCATTGAGGTCAATATTTTCTTTGAGGAGAGATCTTTAAATTATACTATTAACACTTCTCTATTTTCTTTCACTTTTGATTCACTTAGGATTGGTGATATATTTTCTAAAGATTCAAATCCACCTAGGAATATTTATATTGATGAGTATTCTTCTTCATCCACTTGAACTTAGGATAGTTATGATAAGATCCTACCTCCTTCCTCTAATAATCATTATCAAGAGGTTGAGGAATTTCCTCTTACTTCTCTAACATCTTATCCTCTTCAAGATAGATAACTATATAGTCTATAAATGATTAATATGTTGACATCAATTGACTAGAATATTCAAACTTACTTGGTGAAAGTATGAAGATCAATAAGAGGAAAGATTGCTTCTATATGAAGATTCTTTAAAATATTCTTGCCACTATGATTGTATGATTGTTTCTATGTTTTTTATATTTTTCATTTACATATATATTATATGAACCATATATTTTAATGTGGTTTATGGGCTACTCTTGCACTCTTAGGATCTTTCACCTAAAAGGAGAGACATAAACCCCACCAAAATCTAGGTGGTTCACTCAAATTAAGAAATGTATACTATGATTAAGGATAAATGAGATGATCTAAATGAAACTAAATGAACTAATTGATTGATTATGAATACAAAACCTAAGAAATATGCAATGTTTGAAAACATAATGTGATATGCAAGCATGGACTAAAATATGAATGAATGCAAAACAAAATTGGAAAAGGTTGAATCAGAGTGCACCTGGGTAATGGATGATGAATTTGGAGTGTCCTAAATGTTGACAGAGATAACTGAAAATGACCAATGGGACTCATTTGCCACTGATGGCGAATCAGTCTTGCTTCTGGCAAAAACTTCTAAAAATAGGTTTCTGATTATCGGGATCCAGAATATGACAAAATCTAACTTTCCAGCCTTAAGGTGGGACTCATTTTCCACTAATGGAAAATCAGTACTCTCCCAAAATTCCATGAAATCAAGGACCAATTCTATACTTCCAAATATGCACTTGTCTTGTTATTGGATTGATGGAGTCAAATCCACAAAAAATGGATTGTAGGTTGTCTCCAAGCTTGAAATAGGTTTGATTTGACTTGAAACACTTTGTTGACTTCTTGACCATCTTTCCACGCCTAATTACTTGAAAAATATGCATACACTATAAGTCTTGTTGAAGAAATATGAAGATATGTCAATGGCTGCTCCAAGATGCTATTGAATGATGAAAAGTACTTGAATGCTAATTGATGAATGTAAATGAACTTTATGATTGAATGATTGTGGGAGAAGTAAAATGAGGAGATAAACACTTATTTATACACACTTGTGCCTTAGTAACCCAATAATACAACATCACAAGA
Source organism: Sequoia sempervirens (assembly GCA_007258455.2). Lineage (NCBI taxonomy): Eukaryota > Viridiplantae > Streptophyta > Pinopsida > Cupressales > Cupressaceae > Sequoia > Sequoia sempervirens. The sequence goes on along the minus strand of VDFB02000008.1, from coordinate 129,187,879 downwards.
TGACATAAGGAAATTTTGAATAGAATCCCAAAAGAAAATTTGAAATATTTTGAATTTGGAGCAAAGAGGGATTCATTCACCACCCATGCTGAATGGGTCTCACCTTGGACTTGAAAGTGGGTGTCAGGAAATAAGTCACATTTAAAGTTATTTTTTCAGGTTTACATTCAAAAATACACTTAATTAAGCCTTATGAGTGCATAAAGGGGTCAAATAAAGCATAAGAAAGGTGTAAATAGTGAAATTAAGCCTAGAAAAGTGTGAAATCTTGTCACAAGACTTTGCAAAGCTTTAAAATAGGACTTGATAAGTGATGAAAAGGTGTTTTTAGGTGAATTGTAATCAAAAGAGTCTAGAAAAGCATAGAAATACTTTACAACACTTCACAACACCTTGACAAGACACCTTAATTTGAATTTTTAGGACCTAATATGAATGCATAAATCACATTGCAACATTAAATCTAAGAAAAATAGATTAAGCATAATGAGAGAAAGATCTATAAGACTAGGAAAATGTTAAAGAGCCATCTATGGTACATTTAGCCTCCACTTTAGTGAGAGGATGAACTTGCTTCAAACTCACACTAAAGTAGCTATGCACATAGAGAAGATGGTCCAAATACACTTATGTTAGCAAGATGGAATAAATCAAGAGGGATGATCAAGTCCATAGGATGAAGATCCCATGGCAAATTAATAATAAGAACAAAGGAACACACATGTGAAGAAAAGGGAGAATCAGAGTAAGCTTCGATTGTCTATCCAACTAGTTGTGGATTAGATCTAGGCTGTTTGTGAGAAAAAAAAATGCATACTCACTCTAGAGTGACCTAACTCATGGTGGTCCATTGGGTGAGAAGGCCCAAAAGGTGAGAAACATACACTAGTTGGTATGCACTCACAAACACAAAGGTGGATATGGGGAAAGTCGTGCCGATGTATGGGCTTCTCACTCAACCATATCAAATTTATACATCCTGATAACTTGAACAAGGCACCACAAGGGAAAAATGTTGGTTTGTGCTTCATGACACAAGCAAAGCTTCGCATGCTTAGAACTCATGAAAAAAGAGGATAGTACCATAGTAATGCAAGTTGCGTTATGCAAGGTGGCAAAGATGTAAACTATAAAATGCAAAAATGTAAAATGTAAAAGATGTTCAAAGGAGTTTTGTTAAGTTCATACAAGGTCTTTCACTTAGGGAACATTGTGTCTAATGTCTCCAAGAGAGGACCAATCAAAGAATAAAAAATTCATAGCTTAGGGGATGTAGTGTGTCACATCGAACCATTAAGAGGAATGTAATATGCTAAGATAGATCACGCTTATAAAGGACATCAAACCCAATGTCATCCACAAAGTGACAAACGCATCATATGAAGTGACAATGCTACACTAAGAATGAAGAATGCAAATGAAATTATTCCAATGTATGCCCCCCACTTTAAAGGAATTGCTACACACCATTTTGTGAGAAATTACTTTAAAGCAGTGAAGGAAAGATGCAAAAATAAAATAAGACATGAGAGCCAACTTGGAAAGCCCTATGCCAAGTCATATGTTTCTAAGTAAGGCTGCATCATGTGAACGCAAAGGAAAACAAAAGAAAGGGAGTTTCCCCAAAAAGAACACACCAAACACATAAGGGGTCTATGGATTTGGGGTTAGTATGTTCGTTGCTGTAATTTTTTTATGAAAGAGCTTGAAACTCTCATCATTCCCCAAAGCACATAGAACTAGAAGAATGACACAAAGAGAGCGAAAAAAAAAAGAAAAAAGTCTACTTTGGTTCAACATGGAAGGGACACTACAGTCTCAACACTTTACATTGTCCCCAAAAGGAAAACACAAGTGAAAAGAAAATGAAAAGATTTTTTTTTGGGTCAACAAGAAGGAAACATTTCGGTCTCAATTCCTTGCGTCATCCCCAAAAGGAAGACACAATAAAAAGACAAAGTGAAAAGGAAAAGGGACCATTTGGTTCAACATGGAAGAGAAATTGGTTATCTCAATGCGTTGTGTCATCCCCAAAAGGAAAACATGAAATAAAAGTGAAAAAGTAAATATAACTTTTGGGTCAAAATGGAAGAGACATAGGGCGTCTCTACACTTTGAGTATCCCAAAAAGGAAAACACAAAAAAAGGAAAAAACTAAAAGGACCTTTTGGGTCAACATGGAAGAGACATAGGGTGTCTCTATGCTTTGTGTCATCCCCAAAAGTAAAACACAAAAAAAAAAGCCAAAAAGGAAATGTATGACATATAGAAGAATAGAGATACAAATAGAGGAAGTGTACAAAGAGAGAGAGAATATCAAACACATGTTATGGTAGAACACGATACACACATGCAATTGCAAAAGAAAGAGCATATAAAAGAAAAATGCAAAAGGATAGAAAGTTGAATACAAGTCAACCATGTCACAATTCATCCACTTCCCAATCATGTTCAGTGTATTGCGAGGCTGGTTGACTGTCCAAAAGGAAGAATTGCAAGTGCCGAACTAGGAGATGTACTAGGTTCTTCACTTGGTTGAGAAGATTTATCATTTAAGCTTATGGTAGATGAAAATAAAGAGTTTAGATCATTATACACTTCATCTATTTTTGTGATTCCCTCATCATCATCATCATCATCATCATCATCATCAAGATTGATTATGATAGGAGGACGAAGGGTTATTTCCAAGGAAGGGTGTATCAAAAATTGTGGCTATTGAGTCAAATCATTTTGTTGTGAGGGCTAGACTATAGTGTCTTGTGGTGGTTCATGAGAAGGAGGGTGATCATCTATTGCTTTTGTCAAGGGAAGAGGTTGATTTTATTTATTTTCTTCTATTTGTGACTGACGAGCAAGAAGACGATGATGATGCCTATGTTCCCTAGCACCGCGGTTTCATTTATTTCTCTTTTGAAGTTGTTGAGGTGTAAGAGTGAGTTGATCCACCATAGGTTCCTTTTCTTTTGAAGTGGGAAGAATGGAAGAAACTAAAGAAGATGGCTTAATCACTTTCTCTTTAGCTTTAGTACACTTGTTTAATGCGAAGAGGCATAATGAGATTGGTTTCAGTATCTCTTGGTCATTTAAATGATGAAGGTGAACTGTTTGTTTCTGGTTGTTTGAGAGGTTACTTTGGTTGTTCATGTTCAGACTCAAGCTAAAGCATCATCTCATTTATGATAGGAGGAGTAGAAGTGGATGGGGAAATTAAGCGAAGAGACAACTTAGCTATGCATTTGGCTTTGAAATTTGAATAGGATATGAAAAATAAATATTTATGAGGGGTGATGGGCTCCATAGGTTCAAGCCAAAAGGATTCTAAGGAGAAATTACCTTTAGAATACAATGAATGGAAATCACTATGGTGTATGGTAAATATTTCATTGCCATGTGGAAACTTCAAAATTTTGTGAACAATTGAGGGGACCGCTTTCATCGACCAAAGCCGAGGATGGCCTAGTTGCAAACGAAATTGATTGTGGAATAATAGAAAATGTTAGATCCAAAGTTTTGGGTCCTATCTGTAATGGGAGTACAATTGATCCAATCATAGGGCACACAAAACCAGCATGTGTTTTAATCCATGTAGTTGGATTATCATAATCTTCTTGATAAAGCACATGTAGTACTAAAAATTCTTCCATGATCACATTCTCGCCACAAGCGGTATCTATTAATATCCCATTGGTGGGCTTATCATAGATTTTTTCAGCTATGTAAAGAGGACCATCATGAAGCTTTTTAAGTATATCATGAGAAGAAAAGGTAATATCAAGAGATTTGTTCATTGGGCCCTTACGAGGGACAACATTTATCGTACCCACAAGTTCATCCATAGGATTAACTTGGGTAACAATTGGAGCAATATCATGTTGTTCATTAGTTGTATTAATGTTCATCACATGAGTGTTTGAAGTTTCACTAGCATTGACAAATGAAATGTTGTGTTTAGGCATAGGGTTGGTAAAGATTTGTAAATTTCAATTAGGGGGTGCAATTGACTTATTGCCTTGATCATTGACACCTGCAATGGACAAACGACTTGAATAAATGAGGTCTTGAACTAAGTGTTTGAGACACTTACATTGTTCAGTGTCATGTCCATTTTGGTGATGAAAATGACAATAAACATTTGGTTTAAAGGTGGGTGGTAAAGGTTTGGTGGTGTTAAGGGGTTTAACGGTAGGAAAAGTGATCATTTGTTGCTGGAGAAATTGATTCATGGTGCTATGGAGAGTATTGGGTAAAGGGGTAAAATGTCTCTTCGGGTCCCCATAGGTATAGGGCACCGCTGCTTTAACTGCTACCACTTGATTAGGTACATGTTGAGTTTGTTGTTGAGGAGGCAAATTGAACTATAAAAAATCCTCTATTTGGTTTGTGAAAGTTTTGCGTGTTGTTTTAGTTATTTGGTTTGGACTTCTCAGCTCGGTTGGAAGTGGACTTTGAATCATGACTAGGAACCAAGTTGTGATAGTCACAAAGGGTTGTGCATAAATGCATGAACGAAGGGAATTTGATCATAGTCAACTTATCCTGAAGATTTGTGTGCAAGTTTTTGATAAACATCTTCTGCAGATGTGAATCAGGAATCTTGACATCAATTTGAGCATACAATGATTGATATTGTAAAATAAAATTAGTTACTTTTGCATTTGCATTTTGTTTACATCACATTAGATCAACCATTGTCTTTTTAGGATTCATATGAACTTCGAAGTGACTTATAAAGGCATCCACAAGTTCATTGAATGATCAAATTGATTGGGTAAGTTGGAAAACCAACCCAATGCAATGTCTTTTAAGGTCCCAAGGAAAAGTTTGGCTAACAACTTATCATCAAGGACAAAATCATTGCACAAGGCTAAATAAGCATTGACATGATTATTAGGGTCTCCTTTACCTCCATACTTCTCAAACCTAGGTATCTTAATCCCTTGTGGCATCGGGGTTCTCAAGATCTCTAAAGATAAGGGGCTACTACGAACATGATATGTGGGTGGGGAATTTTGACTTTGGCTAATGGTGGATATTTGTTGTTGCATGGATGAAATAGTGTTAAAGAGTTGTGTAATGATGGGATTGGTGAAAGTGGTATGAGGTGGAAGGGAAAATGGTGATGGAGTGTATGTAATGTGAGGAGAAGTGAAAGGGACACTACGAGGGGTGAAGGTGGTAGATGGAACATGCGATTCCACAAAAGAACTAGGAATGCTAGTTGGAAGAACAAAATGAGTCACATGACTAACCTATTGCATGGTTGTTGTAGCTTGAGGAGTGGTATAAGTCGGAGTGGATGTTATGGTTGAAGGGGGAGGAAGATGAGGTTCTCCTTGGCTTACAACAATGTTTGTGGATTGTGATGTAGAAGGAACACGTTTATTGCATATCTTGATAATTCTTTTCATAAATTGTAAGCCATCATCACTTTCAATCAAATGATGAAGGTTTTCTATTGTAGGTATGGCAATGGTTGAAGTGTTTTCAAGGGATAAGTCTTGTTGCAATTGTGTAAAATCTTCATCAATACTAATGACTTTTTCTTGCGCAATGGAATTCGTTTGTGTGTCAACATGAATTGGATGGAAAGGTGAAGGCATAGTAGTAGTAGTATTGATTCCTAATGCACCATTTTCCATACTAGTAGTAGGAGCTCTTGAGAGCCCAAGGTCCACAATGAAAGTGCTATCATGAGAAGCCATGAATATAGAACTTCGTCTCACTAAAGTATTATCAATGGGGCACCAAACACTCATACAAGTACCACAAAAGATGGGGTGAATGCAAATGCAATGCAATCTAGGAGTGAAAAATATAAATAATAGAAATTCTGCAAATTGAAACAAAGAAATAACAATAGAGAACAAAAATGTAGTAAATTCCTATAAAATGCTTAAAGTGCTATTTAAAATGTGTAGGTAGACTGATTCGCTCAGGGTGGCGAATGAGTCTAGTTATGAGATTTTTTTGTGCTTTTTCAGAAAATTTAAAGTGAATTCAATGCTTTGCATGTGCCAATTAAGGATGCAAATGCAGATTTTTAGTTTTTTGAATGATTATAAATGCAAAAATGAAATCTAAATGAGTCTTTCACTAATGCAAGATGAGAAACCCTAGGATACAAAAAAAAAACAAGACCTAATTGAATGTTGATGCAAATGAAACCTAGGATGCAAGATGCAATTGGAATAAAAAAGAGAAGGTGATCAATATGCAAGTTCACCAAAATGAACCATAGATTTTTGGGAATGAGGTTTATGGGCTACTCTTGCACTCTTAGGATCTTTCACCTAAAAGGAGAGAGATAAACCCCACCAAAATCTAGGTGGTTCACTCAAATTAAGAAATGTATAGTGTGATTAAGGCTAAATGAGATGATCTAAATGCAACTAAATGAACTAATTGACTAATTTTGAATGCAAAACCTAAGAAATATGCAATGTTTGAAAACACAATGTGATATGAAAATATGAACTAAAATATGAATGAATATAAAACAAAATTAAAAAAGGCTGAAATATAGTGCAACTGGGTAATGGATGATGAATCTAGAGTGTCCTGAATGCTAACAGAGATCACTAAAAATCACCAATGGGACTCATTCGCCATTGATGGCGAATTAGTCCTACTTCTGGCAAAAACTTTTGAAAACAAGTTTTTGACTATTGAGATCTGGAATCTAACAAATCCTAACTTTCCAACCCTAAGGTGGGACTCATTTTCCACTAATGGAGAATTGGTCCTCTCCCAATATTTTGTGAAATCAAGGATCAATTCTATACTTCTAGTCTGCACTTGTCTTTTTGTCGGGTTAACAAAGTCAAATCTATAAAAAATGGACTGTAGGTTGTCTTCAAGCTTGAAATAGGTTTGATTTGACTGAAAAAACTTTGTTAACTTCTTGACCACCTTTCAACACCTAATTGCTTGAAAAATCTGCATACACAAGTCTTGTTGAAGAAATATGAAGATATGTCAATGGCTGCTCCAAGATGTTTGATTGATGATTAATTGAATGATGCAAAGTGCTTAAATGCTAATTGATGAATGCAAATGAACATGATGATTGAATGATTGTGGGATATGTAAAATGAGGAGATAAACAGTTATTTATACACAATTGTGCATTAGTAACCCAATAATACATCATAGGTCGACATAAGGTAATTTTGAATAAAAACCTGAAAGAAAATTTGAAATATTTTGAATTTGGAGCAAAGAGGGACTCATTCACCACCCATGGCGAATGGGTCCTACCTTGGACTTGAAAGTGGGTGTTAGGAATTAAGTCACATTTAATGTTATTTGTCAGGTTTACATTAAAAAATACACTTAATTAAGTTTTATGAGTGCATATAGGGGTCAAATAAAGCATAAGAAAGGTGTAAATAGTGAAATTAAGCCTAGAAAAGTGTGGAATCTTGTTACAAGACTTACAACACTTTAAAATAGGACTTGATAAGTGATGTAAAGGTGATTTTTAGGTGAATTGTAATGAAAAGAGTCTAGAAAAGTGTAGAAAAGCTTTACAACACTTCACAACACCTTTACAAGACACTGTGAATGCAGAAGTCACATTGCAACATTAAATCTAAGAAAAATAGATCAAGCATCATGAGAGAAAGACCTAAAAGACCATGAAAATGTCAAAAAACTAATTTTCTATGGTATAATATATATATATGATCCAACATTAAGTATGTCTATTATAACAAGCAAAGTCGTTAATCTTGTTTTGAGTGAGAAAAAATGTTAGAGTTATATTGGATTATTCTTATTTTTAAAGGTCTTAGATTTTAATTCACAAAAAAATTTAAAATAATTATTTTTGCATCAACAACTTTGTAATTAAAATTAGACCTAGTCAAGACATTATGACACTTCAAGAAAAAGGTGAAGGATAAATTTCCAGATTAAATAGAAAGCTCATTGGTGATGACATTGTAACTAATATCTTCTCAACAAAACATTGGTAAGGGATTAAGGTCTTCCATCTATAAATCTCAACCTATAGAAGTAGGTCATCGAGGCCTTATAGCTAATTAAACTATGCGAATTTCTCCATTCATTTTAATACCCTCAAATGGTGTTTGGATTTAGAAGTTGCATTGTGAAAATGTGGTTGGTTGTATATATATAATAGGTTGCAAACCTATGGGAAAAAAATAGTTGATTTTTTTCAGCAAATTTTTTTGGCATGACATCTTTGATGGTTTTTCATATCATGTATTTCCATAAATGAAAAAGGGGGATATTGTTGGAAATTGGAAGATTTTTAAAAATTTCAACATTAAAATCAACATACCTTACTCACATTACTTGTACAGATTGATAGTTACTCTGATAATAATGGTTTGAGCTATGCTAATTTGGTATTGAAAGTTTGTTGATCCGATATTTTTGTCCAGATCATCTCATCTTGTAAGATTCATTCAGAATTTGATAATATATTCTATCTTGACATCATTTACATCTACTAACAAGATCTCAGTTGGATTGGTTATATGATTGGAAATATACAATTAGCAATAGGTTGGTACATAGTGTTCAGTTTATATATTGGTTCAATGCATCATTTTTTTTGGTCTAGATCCTACCACAAAGAAAGATATCACTACAAGTTTTTGTACATAGATTCATGACTATGAGATTCATCTTACCTCAAATTTTTATGATGATATGAAAAAGAATACAAAAGATATGAGTAAAAGTGTTATGTTCTGAGGATTACAGTAAGTTTCTATATAGCACACTAATGTGGGAGATTTCATATTTTCTCATGATTGATTATTTTTTCTTATGTAGTCAAATATAAGCTATTTGATGTCATCTAAAGGTGAATTTTATGTGTTAATAAATTTTGGGGTAACACGTTTGGAGAATTGCATATACGTTTGAAGTCTTTGATGTTTTAGGTCTAACTATGGCCAACTTAATTATGAATTTGTGTTAAGAGGATTAAACATATGTTTTGGATGCTAAAGGGATCTATCTTAGGTATTTGTTGACTGATACCATATATTACGAGCTTGTGTTGGGCACAAGGATGAATATATTTTTGAGGATAAATCTGACAGAGTTAATTTTGATTCGAATAGGGCTACTCTCTAATTAGGCCGACCCAATTAGTGTATGTGAATGTATATAATATATAGAGTATAATGAGGATGTGTGAGAGAGAAGAAAAAAATTATGAAGTGGTGAAAGTTAGAGAGATCATGTATTGACTATTGTATGGTGTGGATGTCTGAAATTGTATGTGTGAACAAACAAAATTATTGAGTACAATGTATAGAGAAGTGTAATTTATCCAGTGCTTCATTGGATTTGAACTCTAGCATGAGGAAGGTTCATTCTTTCTCAATTCTCATCCTAGTAGTGAGACATTGTAATATTCTATATCCAAATATATTATATTGTGAGTTAACCCTCACTATGGTTTTTCCCATTTTGTTTTTTCAATGTAAAAAGTCCTAGTGTTTATGTGCCATTTGGAACTATGATCTCTTTCATGTCTTTACTTACAATTGCAGTTAGATATTTTTTAATGATTGAATGGTTTATATCTGGATGGTTTAATAGATATTGATTCACCCCCTACCCCCTCTTAGTATTTTGGGTGTTCAACAAGATACTTAAGTATTTGTTTTAAATTATGATACTAAAAATATATTTTATGGAAATTAATTCCATGATTTTTCTTTATTATGTTAAGCCAAAGGGAAATAATAGTTAGATATTGATTGGAAAAATATAAATGTGAATTTACTATCATTGTGATGTTAGTGAATGATTGTATTTTGTTATTATACTATGATTAGTGGACTAGAACTGTCTTGTTGTAGGAAACTATTTTCTCTCTCCTAGATGAGGAGGGGGAGCATCATTAGAGAGAGAAGAAAATCTAGAATAATCACATGCACACCATGGCTCCTAAGAATCACACACAAGCTAATAATGACTTACTAGTTTGGTGCAGGAGCACCATGACCATTTCATGCCTCCATGAGGCAATTGTTGGATTTTGATTCAATTTTGTTGTTTCTACATTGTAATAAGGTCATATAGATCATTTTTCATATGTTGAGGTCACTAGGGAGTCAATGGTCAAGTTTTGTGTCAATTTTGAAAAGATGTCAAAAGTTGTCACAATGCAAAATTATAAAATTGCAAAAGTGCAAAGTTGGGAAGGTGAAGAGTCATCTTGATCTAGTTCATTAGAAATAACTTGGAAGTTGTTTGTTCATGTTTTTAAAGCCTTTAAAAGGACTTGTGAACATTTGAAGAGGTGTGGGTGGTTGTAATTCTAAACTTGAGTAATTGAAAGCATTGTTTTCTTGCATTTGTCTACAAAAATTTGTTGTTCTCATGTACTGTACAGCCCTATACAAGAATAAGTTGGTTGCATGTGAAAGTGCTTTCAATCACCTTCCTTATAAATTTGGTTTCATGCAAATTGATGAGGTTTTGAGAAAGATATTGCAAGTTTTATGAAAATGGGTCAAAACCCTGGTTTAGGGTTACAATAGCCATTCAAAATTGCAGTTATCCATTTTTCATCATTTAAAATCCTCACAAATTGGTGTAAAATAGGATTTTTTTTTTCTAAAAGACCTCCACGTTATAGGATTAGAGGATGAGGTTTTGGGTAGATATAATGATGCCCTAGGACTGTAATTTGTTAAAAAGTCTAGAAATAACAATGAACAATGGAGTTTTCAAATGAGTGTTTTGATTGTGGAGTGTGTGTCCTTCTTGGGTAATATTGTTTTAGAAGGTTGCTAAGGTGTATTTAGATTCCTTTCCAGATAGGGTTTGGTGAAATTATAAGCTATTGAATCCATTGTTTGTTGACTATCTTGTTAAGGAATTTGTGTAGTTATGACAATATTTGCATAGTTGAAATCTTCTACCTTGTATGGTCATAAAGTAATTGAAGAGTGATTCAATTGAAGTGACTTACATGCTATTAAACTAAGTGGTAGGATTAAGCGAGATCCTTTGTTGCATGTCAAAGTTATATTGGTTGATAGTCAAGAAGCCTAATTAGGTCTCTTAGGACAGTCTACTAAGGAAGTTGTCATGATTGTGATGTCTAAGTTGATGATAGGGTTCTATATGAAAGCATATGTTAATACCACATTTTGAAGGGTTCTCCAAAGGTCATAAAGAGTGTTAATTTTTTGGTTTCTTATGTTGTGTTGTTGTCAAAGAATGCTCCAAAAGTGTCAATTTATATGAATTGTGAGATTGCTACCTTGAGTTACTTGTGGAATTGAGAAATTTTTATTTTGAACCCCTTTGTACTACATCATAGTTATATAGTAAATGATATTTTCCTTGAGTTGTAAGTGAAATGGTATGTGTGTTACAAAGTGATTTTAGTTTTGAATATTCTTGTCTCATTGGTCATATTATCTTGATAGTTCACTTTTTGACTTCTCATCTTGCATGTTTTCTTGTCATTATATTTTAAGCTTGACATGATTTCATCTCAAGAAGATTGCATAATAATTCATTTATGAATAGTTTTGAAGAAAATGAATGTGTATGGATAAGTGAACTAATTTAAGGAGAAAAATGTCCAAAATATGAATATATATATATAAGATTGAGAGTATTCATAAAAGAATATACATATACATATATATATATACACATATATATACATATAAATATATATATATATATATATACATATACATATATATATATATACATATATATATATATATATGTCTCTGTGTGTGTGTATATATATATGTATATGCAATAAATGATAAAAGAGAGATACAATACAAAAAATATGCACTCAAAAAATGAAGCAGAGATGACTGGAGATTGCAAAGATCTCTAAAATTATGATTTTTGAGCCTCGTGGGACTAAGTTGCTAGACTGGGCGATTTAGTCCTAGTTTGCGAAAACCTGCCCAGAAACCTATTTTAGCTAAATGGGTGTCTAAATCTCTAAAAATCACTGAAAATTAAGTTCAGTGGGACGAAGTCACCCAAGGTGGTGACTTAGTCCACTTCTAAATTTTTGAAAATTTAGAAATGGAAATGAAAAACCAGAACCCGCACTCTGCTTTTTTATGGGAATCAAGATCTGAATCTTCAAAAAACCCTACAAAATAGAAGATAAATTTGTTTCTAATGGGGGGTTTTCCTTAGTCAAATCCCTAGTTGGTATTTAAACCTTGAATAGAGAAAAATCTGGATAAAATCCTATCCTCAGATGTGTTAAAGACTAGGAAAGTCTGAAGTATGTCAAAAACCCTATTCTATTGTGCTAGAATAAGAAATGCAAATTTGATTTTTGTGATGCAAGATATCAACCCTAGAAATGTTTCAACACAAAAAAAAAGGAGATAAAATGACATGCAAGTGAAATTTAAATGAAATGCAAACCTTAATACGAAGATAGAGTGAAAATAGAAGATGGAATAACTTTGAAACCAAGTCCTTAGGTGTGATTTGATGGCTAGTTGCATCTCCTCAACCTAGATCTCTCCATGATTCACCATAGGAATCCATCATGAACCCTTGTCATTGTTGGATCTTGATCAAAAAGTGAGCTTCAAAACTTGCAAAAACCCTAGTTTGCTGCCCTAAAACTTCAACTTTGTTGCAAAATGTTGTTGGATCTTCTTGTGTAAGATACTTTTGCTCTTTTATTTTGATTTTTGTTTTGCAAGAATACTTAGGAGGTGTGAAAAATGACTTAAAATGTGTATTTATAAGCACAACACCTAATTTTCCTGTAATTTAGACCTAAGAGGTCGACATCCATTGAAAAATTAAATTGAATTGATGAAATTCCCACTCAAAAGTGGAAAATACCCTAAAAAGGACTAAGTCACCACCTTGGGAAACTTAGTCCCACTAGGGATATTTTTGGTGGGTTTCACAAAATTTGAGTGGTTTTAATGATATTTGTTGGGATTTAAGTGGTTTCATGGTTGAATTAGGCCTCAAAGTCTAAAATCATGAGTATTAGGGGCCTATAAATGCAATTTTAAGGGGTGATTGATAGAAGGTTCCTAAAGTAGGACTTAGTTTTACCTCAAAATTGTCTCTTTCTTCAAGAGTATACAATTTTTGGCAATACATATACATACATACATACATACATACATACATACATACATACATACATACATACATACATACATACATGCATGCATAGATACATAGATACATAGATACATACATACATACATATATATATATATATATATATATATATATATATATATATATATATATATATATATATATATATATATATATATATATATATATATATATATATATATATATATATATATATATATATATATATATTATTAAACTTTGCACATATCTAGTTACTCATTACATAGAAACACAAACACACAACACACACACACACATATTTCTATTATAAATATACTATTTTTTTAAAAAGAGGTTCAATTTAAAAGCTTGAATGAGCTGGTATGAAATCCAAAGTGGAGAAATTCATGCATTAATATTCATAAACATGAGAAAGTACTATGATCAGTATGGAGAAAAATCCAACTAATTGAAGTTAGTACCCACATCACTAGCATTGAATAAGGAAGTGGGGGTTAATGGAAGTTTGTGGTCAGAGGAGTTGGAGGAAAGACTAGAATATAACAAAAGAAGGAGAAAGAGACAACACATGGGTAATGTCCAGTGTGGTAAAGGTAACAAGGGAGGAAGAGCATGAGTTTTTTTATCGACCTTTATTTTGCAAAGAAGTTGGTATGAATTATACTCACCTATATTCATTTCTTGATTTTGAATTGGAAAGAAAATAATTTGATTCAACTAAATAAAAGAAAGAATCATACGAAATTTTGAGTCTTTTTAAGTTAAATTCTTATGTAAATCTTCATAGGAATGTATAATGGGTTGTAGAATTTCATAAGGGTTATGCCAATTTATTATAGAGGGCCTAAATCCTCAACCTTTTTTTCTTAGTAAATATTGGGGGCTAATGTTATATATTTGTGAAGTCTCAAATTAATACACATTGATAATCTTATATTAAACTCTTTTAGGTTTGAACTTGGTATATGAATATTGAGAAGTATTATCTTTTACCCTTTAGGTATGAGCTTGTTATACTTGCTTTTTAAATAATTTTTTGGACCCTTTCAGGTTGGTGTTTATATTTTTTAAGCACTATATTCTTCTTGAGGGACCATTTAGGTTTGTGCATATTTACCAATGTTTCTTGAGAGACTATATAGGTTTTTGTATATGTGACCATTGTATTTTTATTGACCTTGACCATATTTTTTGTGTATATGTGACCATTATATTTTTCTTGAGACAACATTTATCTTTGTGAATATTTGACCACTATAATTTCTTGAGAGACCATATAGGTTTGTAGTTTGTATATATGTTAAGTCTTATCAACCATTTCTTCATTTAGGATATTACTATATCATTAAACAACCTATCCAAGTTGATGTTCATTGAGCTCTACTATGAATATATGTGGAAATTAATATAGGTTTATTCTCTTTTGAGAATCTTATATATTATAATAGATGGCATAAGTTTGAGTTCATAAATCCTTGTTAATGATACAAGGGTCAATCCCCATATACCCAATCTAAGGTAAATAATATTATTATTATCAAGGTCTTTTGGTTCTTCACAATATTATTTTTAATGTAAATATTATTATAAAATTGATTTTTTCATATTACGATAGGTCTATGTATAAATCTTAATCAATTTTAATGTAATGATAGTGGCTACATTTTGAAATTCCTACATCTAAATATTAATCATTGTTTATGTATAGATCATGGTTATAATTTGAAAGGTCTCTGTTTAAATCTAGGTATTATTGGAGCATTGAATTGAGCTATATTTGAATGGTTTATAAAATAATAATATTTTTTTCCTATGAATATTTTAATGTGAAAATTGATCAACCCATGGGTAAATGCAACAATATGGGGGACCAAAAGTGGCCATGCCACATTTTGGTCCCATAGAAGACATAATACGAGTGTGTTATAATTAACATAAAAGTAATAAGAGACTGAGCTCATTTGAACTTGACCTCTCACTTGCAAAAAAGTAAACTCAAACCTTGTAAGAGTGCACTTGGATTTCAAAGTCAACTAATATTTTTTGGATCACTATCAATTTTCTAACAAGATATTGCAACAACATCCTTGAGGTCAAGGAGATAGGTTTTGTTAGTTTTTATTGTAAAAATTAAATTAATTAGCAAGATAAAAATAGTTTTGAATCATTTTTTTCTAATTTCTAGGAGTTGAAAATGCCCCATCGGTTGATGAAAACCATCGTTCACTAATTTAAAAATATTATGGTGAAGAACAATTGCAACAAATCCCCCTAATGGTTCCTTGACAACCTCTTGGTATAAAAGTACTAGGGAAACACCTCCCATTTATCTACCCTTGCCACTACACAAAAATTCATCATCTCTCGCATAGATTTTGTGAGTGGCCAAATTAACACCTAGTCAAACAAGAGAGAAGAATAAAGATAGTTTTATTTTAAAGAATTATTGTATGAAAAAATAAAACAAAAAATATAATGAAATTCATCTTGTGTGCATTTTTCACTGACAAACTAATCAATGCATCCCTATACAACACTTGCATGAGGTTCCCTATCTGTTGGTGTTGACACCAAGTGACAAAGAATAATTTTTGGGATAGGTGGAAAATGGTTTTTTACTATCCTTCATGCAACAACAATGAGGTCCCATAGTTTTCTTTAAGGAAGCTCTATTGCGAGTTTGTCCTGAAGAAGACCCCAAACTACTTTGACATGTGGGAGTTTTAGGGTAGAGTAGGGATAACTTTATTGGCGAATCAATTAAATATTTTTATTGGTGAATTAAACATGTATACAAACCAATAAAATATCTAGGCTGGTAAATTTTTATTTAAGAGGGGTAAATGCTTTTGACTTGGAGCTATGAACCAATGAGGTCACAAACATGGGATCTCAGCCTCAATATAAATTCTCAATAATTACAACTCAATGGGGTTTGAACCTTGATGGAAAGAATAACAACACAACAGCTTAACCATCACACCATGCCACTATTGGCAAAAAATTAAACTTGTATTCAAACCAATAATTTTTTGTGGAAAATTAAACTAACTTGTGAATAAAAAAATCATATTGTGGGTGGTAAAAATATAAAATTTTATATATTGTTCTATTTTGAGATGAATTTTCCACACAATCAAATTCCTACATAAAGTCTTCAAAATGGAGACAAGTGTTAACATATTTATAAGTTCTTATCAAAAGTGAGAAAAATTTATTGTTACTTGTTAGTGGATATTGACAATGATTAAGGTACAACAAGCCTTTTAATTTTCTTACCTTTTCATTGCTTAGAAGTACTCTACCTAAAGCCAGATGTCAATGCAACTTAACAAGTTATATTATTGAATAAGTTAATATAACATTAATATGCTAAAAAAATTAAAATTAATGTACAAAAATATTTTACCATTCAATGAATGTTTGATGAATGATTGTAGTTTCATTCTATATGGATATGTTTGGAGCACTAAACTTGCAAACTCAACCCTTAAGAATCGTCCTAGAATAATTAGATTTGCAAAGATCAACAGTTGATCTTTTATGTCTGAATGCTTCTGGATTTGATTGTGTGTCCACTTTTTTCATCAACGTTTCGGATCACACTCAATGAACCATCATCAGGATAGAGAGAGTTGAAAAAGATGATAAGGGATAAGTTGCAAACCCAGCTTGTATATAAGCTGGGTTTGCAACTTATCCCTTATCATCTTTTTCAACTCTCTCTATCCTGATGATGGTTCATTGAGTGTGATCCGAAACGTTGATGAAAAAAGTGGACACACAATCAAATCCAGAAGCATTCAGACATAAATTCTTATGGATTGTGGAAATCTAATTACATTGAGTTGATCTTTTATTCACATACATTATTACATATAAAAAAACTTATTTAGTCATGACTTGAACTTTTTACAAACTAACATTGTCACATCAACATGTGTGTCTTGTGGTGAATTAAAAGCTCAAGTGATGAGTATTGATGTCTTTATTTTATATATATTTCACCAACTCAATGTTCTTCATATCATTTATAACATATTTACTTTCTAATTCTCTCATCTTTATTCACAATTTCACTATTATATTATGGAGTCTTCATGGCATATCATGCCACCCAAATGTTTTTGGGATAAAATAAGAAACAATGCATAGGATAGAGAAAAGTTGGGTAGGGTATTCACTATTCCTTATGTGCATGTTGAGAAAGCTATAAGAACATATTTGGGTAGGGAATGGCTTAAAAAAATCCCTATGCTCTATTTTATGAGTAGCTTCTACTTTCTTGTCCAAGTGTATGGATATTTTGTTGGATAAAGAGTTGGTAAAGATGTTGGAAATATGTTATTTCTAGCCTTTCATTTACTCTCTTTCTTCTATGGAGTTGGAACTTGAGCATTATAAATTTGAATTTGGGTTAGTCCCTATTGGTGGAATCTTTCCCAAAGTTGAACTAGCTTGTTCTAAAATGCAAACTCTTTCCCTAGTTGTTATGAGGTACGGTCTAGTTTGTGCTATGGCAAATAAATCACTATTGAGTCTAGAGTTTTGAAGGAAGGATTTGGGTGATTCTCTTTTCATTTCTTCTCTTACTTTATTTAATTCAACTTACCTCCTACTTAAACACCTGATTGAGGGTCTCCATAGACCATCATGATCCTTCACTGCTAGTCTCCTCTATTAATGCTAATGTAATTTTTGTAATTCAAATTAATATTTTTTTATATTTAATATGGGTGGGTGCTAAGGATCGATCACACCAAGCCTATAACACTCTCATGTTATAACACGAGCACATTTTGATTCTTTATAAGAAAAAAAATAAATCAAAATCATTTTGCACTATCATATTGCTTCATCTGCAACCTTCAAACCCTTCCAATGTGCATTCGCATTGTGGAGACCTCAAATTCATCCATTTTCTTCATCGAATTATTGCTATTTCTTCATCAGAATGCCACCATGTCGACATAAAACTCAAAGGAGTAAGATTTTATTGGTTTTTTTATTAATTTATTGTTAATTAGGTAAATTTAATATGTTTTTATTGTTAGTTTCTTTAATTATTAGGAGTTGAAAATCGACCTAAATCTCCTCTTCAAAATCCTTCTCCTCCTAATGAACAAGCACACCAAAGAAATATTGATGAACAACCACACCAACAAACTCCAACAATTCCTCAACATCCTCCTAGAACTAAACAAATTAATGGGGGAAATTGAAAACAACAAAAATAAAATTGAGGAGTTAATTGTGAGGTTCAATGATCTTGTAAGTTCAACCTCGGAAAGAACAACACTTGTAAATTTAGTTCAATCCATGTTACCACATGTATATGAAATTAAGTAGTTGGGAGGATAAGAGGCAAGAGTGTAGAGATTTTTATGCAAATAAACTATCATACAAACAAGTAAAGAATGAAAAATTATAAAATATGACTTGTGCTCACTATTCACTAATCCACGTACAAATCAAACTCTTGACCTTAATAGCAAGAGGCTTCCTATCCATTGGTGTAGCCACCAAGGGATTTAGGACAATTCTTGGAGGAGGTGGTGGATGGTTTTTGACCATCCTCCATGCAACAATAATGAAGTCCCCCAATATTTCTTGAGGAAACTCTACTATGAGTTAATCCTCAACAAAATCCCCAACTATTTTAATATGCGAGACTTTCAAGGGAGAGGTGGTGGTTTGGCACAAGATAGACCGGGTGTATGTTAGGACCCTTAGTGGCAAGGGAGATGATCACTCGCTAGGATGGCTTATGAGCATGTTGCTATCCATTTCATCATGAAGGAGAGTGTTGAGGTGGACACTCTATAGTCTATTAGCTCCTTGACCCAAAGTATCATCCAACATGCAAGTCCTGCAGTGCTACATCAACCAGGGGAGAGTTCGAGGGGTAGGGTTCCACCCCATTCTTGTCAAGTTTGTAGGTTGGCCTATACATATGACCCCATAGATAGTAAGGAGGCTAGTGGATAGGATATGTCTACAATTTCCTAGTTGGTAATGATAGATGCCATGTTGAAAGAGGCTTTTGGCCTCGATAGTCAGGAAAATGTTAGCATGTGCATTGAATTTAATTTGTTAAATTTCTTTTTTGAAATGTAAAATTAAGTAATTTAGTTTAATGATTGTAATAAAATTTTAGGGTCATAGTGTTGTTACTGCTTTCTTCAGCCCTCCACCTATTTTTTACTCCACTACATGCACTGCTGAAGTATGTAACTAGTAAACAATTATAAATATTACATGTGCATCACATTGTTATATGAATGGTATTCTACTATCTTATTTTTGATGTTGAATGGGTTAATATTAGAGGTTTCATGACAACACCTCTAAGTGGTAGTGGAGTACAAAACTTCACTTAGGTAATATAATAAAGAGTTTAACTAATGAATTGTACTTAATAGATTTATGTAGTTTATATTCATATCATTGATTACATTGCATTGCACATATTTCAAACTCAAAGCATTACTTCACATGGCATAACTAATGACTAGATGTTGATAGATGACAAAAATTCAATTAAAATATAAATTTTTAGAAAGTCAACATACACAGTGATGCAATTACTTCACATAGCATAACTTATAACTAGGAGAATTTGCCAATTGTATTTTCTTGTCATGGCATTCCATGAGACCACATTTTATTAAGGAATTTTTTAAAATAGTTCACTACCTTGTCTATGTTATGGATGTTTGGAAAAAATCTATCAAAGCATAATAGTAAGCAATAGCATAGACAAGGCAATGAGTTTGGAAAAATGCCTCAAAGAAATATGGTCTCATGGTGATTTCCATCACCATGAGACCACATTTCTTCAAGGAATTTTTTCAAACAACTCACTTCCTTGTTGCTATGGCTAAAAGCCTAAAATAGGTGCTTTCCAATAGACTATGGATTCTTGGAAAAGATATCAAAGCATAATAGTAAGCAATAACATAGACAAGGAAGTGAGTTGTTTGAAAAAATGCCTTGAATAAATGTGGTCTCCTAGTGATGGAATACCATTCCATAACCATGAGACCACATTTCTTTGAGGCATTTTTTCAAACAACTCATTGCCTTAAGAAAAGAAACCAAGCCTTCAGCTAAAATTCCACTCCAAAACCTTTTCAAGGTCCTCATCCTCATCCTTAATTTACCAATCCATGGAAGCTTCCACCTCTTATTCCACTTTCATATCCCACATCCTTAAAATCCACATCACCCCACTATTACCAAGAAAAGTCATCCCATATCTCTCATAATAACTTCCTCCAAGGACTATTTGCAAAGGTGGTTGTTTCCCCATGCAAAAACAAAGTGGTGCAAT
Source organism: Sequoia sempervirens (assembly GCA_007258455.2). NCBI lineage: Eukaryota > Viridiplantae > Streptophyta > Pinopsida > Cupressales > Cupressaceae > Sequoia > Sequoia sempervirens. Next base: position 129,167,427 of record VDFB02000008.1, on the reverse strand, counting down.
CTTCCCATATCATGCATCCACCTTCATCACCCCCACATCAAGATAAACCCTAATACCCTAAATCTTAAATGAATCCACTACCAATCCATCTATCCAAGTTGAAGAATCTATAAAACCTCCTTCCCTCATGACACCATGCATATCAAATGAACTATGTCCATCTCCTAATCCAAAGCATGCTGACATAGATTCCCCTCCATATAAAGATCAAGGAAACTCTTCTCCTCCATCATATGATCCCCTTCCATCTAATGATCCCATTTCCAATCAAGAATATCATATCCCTTCTATCTCATATAATGATATCTTTCCAAGATATCCCTTCATCCCCCCTCTCACAATCCCCTCTCCACCACTTCATCTAATGACATCCTTTTGTGTCCGAATCAAAGTACTTCCACTCCATTGTATGATTTCTCTTGAAATGCGGTCTCAAAGTACACCTTCCACCCCATCTAATGGTCCTCTTCCCCTCATGGTCAAAACACCCATCCCTCTTCATCTCATGATCCACCTCCATCTCATAACCAAGACCACACTATACCATCCACCCCATCCTAGCATAATAGTATAGAGAAGGCAATGAAATGTTTGAAAAAAATGCCTCAAAGAAATGTGGTCTCATGGTGATGGAATGCCATGACAAACAAATTTTTCATGGAATTCCCTCACCATGACACCGCATTTCATTGAGGCCATTTTTCAAATAGTTCATTGCCTTCTCTATGATACCACATTTTTCATGCATATCTACCAAATCATTTTATGAAACAGTTCACTAAATCACTGCTATGGATAAAAACCTAAAACAGGTGCTTTCGAACAAGCTATGGGTAGGGAAAATAGTAAACATAATATTAAGAAATATAAAGTTCAATAAGTACTCAAAATTTTGTTGACTATAAGCCATGACCTACATCACTATTCTACTTTTTTGTGATTGAATAATTTGTTGTTTTATTTTTAGATGTTGCAAGTGGAATCACCTTCAGATGTGGATAGGGTAATGGAGCAAGGTGTATCTTGTGCAAAAGATAGATCGATGCCTCTCATGGGGGTAGGAGGCAGATTAGTAAATTTTAAATTACACTCGTTGTTATAACTATTAGTTAGTGAAAAATCAAATGATTAGTGATTCATAGTTTAATTTATATTTGGATGGTTTCTATAGGACTTGGGCACACCACAACATGAGCATGCAAGTCTTTCATGTGAGGAGAGAGATCGTCTAGTGGTAGTAAGTGATTATTTTGTTAAATATATAATTTTTTATAATGTAATTTCTAAATATTAATATCTTTACTTGTTATTGTAACAATTGAAGCTTGATGAGGAACTAAACCCTAGGAGGAGTAGCCCTTGAGTTCAAGGTAAATGACTGTCATACACATCTCCATCCACCTGACCACCAAAGGCCACCCATTTGTTTCATTTTGTTTCATTCACATGGAGGGCAATGAATTTTGATTGGAGTCCTTTTTTATATGCCTATATGGCATTTTTGGACATAATTTTTATTGCATATACTTGACATTTTATACCTATATGGAATTCTTGTAAGTCTATATGGCTATTTTGTATATATTTTATACTTATATTGACATATATCGATGTATGCCTACATGGCTATTTAGTTAATACAATTTTTATTTATTGATGATGTCCATATTTACATTATAAATCCACACTTCAATAGGTATGAGTTATGTATATTCAATTGTATACAACTTATGTTTATACTTTGTGACTTATGTGTATTCTAATGTATACTTTGTTACTTGCTTTCATGCGTATATCTTGTTTTCATGTGTATTCTCTTTATTCATGTGTATACTTCATGGCTTATGCATATTTGAGTACTTGTGCTTCACTTATTCACATGTATGCTTCACTTATTCACGTGTATACTTCACTTATTACATGTATACTTCATGTTTTCAATGTATAATTCATGTGTTCTTGTGTATTATTCATGATTCATGTGTATACTTCATGTATTTATGTGTATGCTACATGCTTCTTGTGTATATTTCATGTATTTCATGTATTTACAAGCATGCTTCATGCTTCCAATGTACAATTCATGTGTTGACATGTATTCTTCATGATTCATGTGTTCACATGTATTCTAGATTATGTATACCCTTTCTCCTGGTCTTTAATTGTCCTTATTATAACATGATATAATATGAACTCAATCAAATCTTACTAACACTGTTGTCCATGAAAAACACAATCATAAAGCACTTACAATATGAGGTCCAACAAGGTTAATGTTTCACAGTCATAAAAACTTTAATCATTATCTTTCATTTTCTCATGGTCTTGACATTTAGAATTTTATTTGTAGCATGATAAAGAGACAAATATTAGTTCCTAAAAAATGAATCCATATATATAAATGAAATATATGTCATTCAACCCTCACTAGCTTGTCGAAGCTCACATAAATATTTTGATGGAATTCCTTAAAGAAATGTGGTCTTGTGGCATGGCATGATTGCAAGATAGGCACAAAATGGAAGCATGGTTAAGGCATGTGAATTGTTTGACGAAAATGTTTTGGTAGACATGTATGCAAAATGTGCTAGCATAGACAAGCTAGTGAACTAACTAGCTTGAAAAGGTAGTGGGATGTTTGAAAAATGCCTCATAGAAATGGGGGTTCAGGGTGATTTTTGACAAGCTAGTGAGCTCACTAGCTTGTCAAAGATCACATGAATTTTTTGATGGAATTCCTTAAAGAAAAGTAGTCTCATAGAATGCTGTGATTGCAAGATAGGCACAAAATGGAAGCATAGACAAGGTATCCAAGCAATGCCATTATTGCAATGCATGCACAAAATAGATTTTTTAAAAGACATTTCAAAATTTCAAGAAGATACAATTGGCTTGAGTATAAATCCAAATTCCACGACTTTTGTCTTGACATCCTACCTTTGGAACAAGGTATCCAAGCATCAATCAAATCGTAGAAATAAAGGGGGATTGTTTGACAAAATGTTTTGGTAGCCATGTATGGAAAATTTGGTAGCATAGACAAGGAAATTAGTTGTTTGAAAAAAATGCCTCAAAGAAATGTGGTCTCATGGTGATGTGCATCACCATGAGACCAAATTTATTTGAGGCATTTTTTCAAACAATTGATTGACTTGTCCATATTTTTTGATAAAATTCTTTGGTAGACATGCACAAAATGTTTTGGTAGACATGTATGCAAAATGTGCTAGCATAGACAAGCTAGTGAGCTCATTACCTTGACAAGGTAGTGGGAGGTTTGAAAAAATACCTCATAGAAATGGGGGCTCATAGTGATGTCTGAAAAGCTAGTGAACTCACTAGCTTGTCAAAGCTCATATGAATTTTTTGATGGAATGCCTTAAAGAAATGTGGTCTTGTGGAATGCCATGATTATAAGAGTGGCACAAAATGGAAGCATGGACAATGCATGCACAAAATGGATTTTTTAAGATATTTCAAACTTTCAAGAATATACAATTGGCTTGAGTATAAATCCAAATTCCACAACTTTTGTCTTGACATCCTACCTTTGGAACAAGGTAATCTAGGCATCAATCAAATCATTGAAATAAAAGGGGATTATTTGACAAAAATTTTTCGTAGCCATGTATGGAAAATTTGGTAGCATAGACAAGGCAATCAGTTGCTTGAAAAAATTCCTCAAAGAAATGGGGTCTCATGATGATGTGCATCACCATGAGACCATATTTCTTTGAGGAATTTTTTCAAATAACTGATTGCCTTGTCCATGTTGTTTGATAAAATGCTTTGGTAGGCATGCACAAAATGGATTTGTTGAAAAGGCTTTAGAAAATTTCAAGCAAATGCAATTTCTAGGTGTAAAACCAAATTCCACTCCATTTTCCAACATCCCCCATGCCTATAGAAAAATGGAAGCTTTGGAAAGGGGTATGCACATGTCAATAACAAAGGATTGAGAAATGATGTATTATATTACATACTTATAACTACTCTCATATATATGTGTATACAAAATGTGGAAGCATACACAAGGTAGGTAAGGTAGGTCAATTGGTTTAACAAAATGCCTCATTGAGATGTGTTTTAAAATATAAGTATCAAGTGTAAAGAATTGTGTAGTTTAAAATGTGCCAAGAGGGGCTAAGATTGTAATGACAAACAAAAAATGATCAACATGGAATATGCATAATAACAAAATCAAAGCATTGTATTAAGCATGTATGATAAGGGATGATAAAGAAACATAATAGAATTAAGGAAAATGTAAAGAAAGTGTGTAAAGACTTCACATACTTGAAAAACAAAGATTCGAATGGAGGAGTTCAACCCAATTATGTAGTCTTTGTTTCTTCTTGCATCAAAATCCTCAATAATTTGAATTTTTCACAAGCTTGTTTCCTTTTCAATGTTCAATTGTATAACACCAATACAAATAACCAATGTATAATGTAAAATTCTTACAATTCAATTACAATTAACATTGCAACACTATGAAAATTGAGACTTGAATTGATATACATCAAGTTCAATGTGAAAACTCCATTATTTCCTCCTTCCTAAGTTGGCAAACCATAAAAAGGTGGTGGAAAGTTCATACAAAGGTGGTAGAATCTAAAAAATTTGGATGTGCACTTCCCAATAGCATCAAAAAAATTCTTTTTGTCAAAACATGCACCTAACCAGGGGAATAACATAGCATGTGGGCCTAGATCATTGGTGTGCTAAATTTTTTACCATTTTTAGAGTAATCCAAAACACGCTCATGTTATAATGCGAGCATGTTTTGGCTTGCTATACAAAATGATTATATCTCAACTTCAAAACAAATTTTCATTATGAAAAAGTTTATTTTTTGAAGGTTTCCTCTCTCTTTTTCCTTCCCTCATCTTCTCTCATCTTCTCTCCTCTCTATCTCACTTCTCCCTCCATCTATCTTTTTAACCTCTCTCTCCCTCTCCCTCTCTCTCAACTATCTCCCTCTCACCCCCCTCTCTCTTTGTCATCTCTCCCTCAAGCCCCCTACCTACATAACTAGACCTCTGTCTCTGTCTCTGTCTCTGTCTCTATCTCTCCCTCCCTCCCTCTCCCTCTCCCTCTCCCTCTCCCTCTCCCT
>VDFB02000008.1:129158447-129162211 GCA_007258455.2 Sequoia sempervirens | reverse complement strand
ACATACACATACACATACACATACACACATATATACATACATGCATACATGGACACACATACACACACAAATACATACATCCACACACACACACACACACACACACATATATACACACTGACATACATACATGCATACATACACACACAAATACATACATACATACACACATACATACTGTAACACCTCTCTAAATCCAAGTTGGTAAGATAACACTTTGATTTTGATTTGGTATTTTAACTATTAAATGTTGTTATAATGAGATTGGACATTGATGATTATGGGAAATGTTATCAAGATTAGTTATAATTATAGATTACATGCTTATATGTTATATATTGTTATCATTTCTTTTGTATAATTATGGACAAGAAATGGACGATGTCGTAACACTCGTATTCGAGAGGCTTACGATATCATGACCTTCTTCTTGATGATTGATGTTGCTTCGAATATATGTATATATGTATATGCACAGGTACACCATTGTGTGCAGGTTACAAGTACTAGGTATCGACTCCACCTGGCTTCACAGGTCTGAGCATACCTTCCCTGACGGTGGTTAGCAGGAGATAGCACATTGGCCAACCCTTGACCTAAACCCTTATCGTCGTACCCAGTTGGGTATGATCTATCTTTGATTAATTAGTGCAAACCCCAAATACCATGTTTAGTCACATTCCAGAAAACCTTAATCCCTTATGTGGTCGGTCTGTGAAGAGTGTCTGAGCTTTTGAGTTAAATTGCATATTTCCATAAATTTTAATATAGGAAATGCATTTTATGATTAAATGGGGGAATTTAATATTTAAAAGGGATAATTGGGCTTATGCGTATTTTGTTTGACCTTAATTGCATGGCTTTTGTGATTAAATGGGGGAATTTAATATTAAAAAGGGATAATTGGGCTTATACGTATTTTGTATGGCTTGTGTGATTAAATTCATTTAGAAAATTCTAAGCATTATTTTATTATTTAATTTGAAGTTGTGCTTATAAAGACCTAAATCATGATTATAATGTTGAATGCTGATTTATGTTATAAATTGAATATTTAATATTATATTTTGGGAAAAGAAAGAAATGATATAAATTAGTATATGATAAAAGATAATTTTAAAATGGTTTTTCAAAAAATGAAAAAAAAAAGAAAGAAAAAGAAAGAGTTTAAAAAGGGAAAATAGAATTCATTTTGGGAGTAGCATATTTTGGGAGGAAAATGAGGAAAAAAAAAACCCTTTTGTTGAAAATTTGATTTGTTCATTGTGGGAGCAATTGGGCATATTTAAATCAAAAGGGTATTCTTATTTTTTTTTTATTTTTGAAATTTGAAATTTCAAGCTTTTTCAAGCTCCATTAATGGTGAAACCTGGTTATTTGCGAAAATTGATTTGAAACAAATTGGCGTTTTTATGTTAGAAGTGTGTTGTTGGGTATATTTAGATCACAAGGGTATTCTTCATTTTTCATTTTCAAACTTTGAAATTTTTAAGCTTTTTCAAACTTCAATGGTGGAACCTAGTTACGTGTGAAAATTTGACCTTTGTTTAAAAGTGGATTTTTGATAATATTATTGCATATTATAATAGGGAATGATAGAAAAGGTATATGAATTCTTTGAATGGGATCGTTTCAAATCTGTTTACTTGTTTAAATTTCTGATTTGTTATTTTAATGTAAAAATGTGAATAGTGTCATAAGAGGTGTGAATGCCTTATGTTTTTGGATGTGAATTCCATTGTGAGTTGTACTATCGTTTTGACTATATTTCCTTGTTTATGTGGAATGGGATGAACCTTAGGACTAGGTACTAGAGTGAGTCATGGAGGTCATTTATTGCTTATTTGATACCCCTGCATATCTTCAGTGCTCTTATAGGCTAAGGATGGTTGGGATGACATGTCCGCTCATGGAGCGTGGGACTTGTGTAGTTGTGCATTCTTGTTGTATGAAAGGATGCCAAGTTTCTTTGATGCCGTTCATTTGGGCACACGTTATGACTCTCCCTATGCTTGCACTCTAGCATCTAGATCCTATTTTGAGTAGCACCCAAAAGATGTATGTTCATTCCTCTTTTGGTGTTGGGTTTGAATACTATATTCATGTTGTGTGGAATGACTTGTATGTCATTTAATTCATTTTATGAGTGATTGGCATATTAATTGCAATGTCTTGTATCTCATCGATTTCTCTTATGAGTGACGTGTGTGGCATGTGCATTCCATGTGCTGGAATGTTCTCTTACTTTGTGATAATGCATTAAATTATTTATGTAGCTGCATGATTATTACTCTTCTTTTTGTGTGAATTGAATTGCTTTGACATATATGTTAGTTGTCCCTAATTGGGTTGCCCAACCTTATCTTGAATGAAGTGTATTCATTGTGATTGGCGTGTGTGTAAGCCTTTACCTCTATGCTTGAATCTTGCTTGAGTGTTTGGGTCGTGTGACTATCTCCAAGAGCACGGCGGGGTGGACCTACGGGTACCACATGGTTGGGTGGCGTTGCAAACCACCGTTAGGGACTGAAGGTCTCGGCATGGTGGATTTACTTCAAGTTTTTCTTTCTTTTGTTCTCTCATGTCTCCTTCTCTTCATGCTTTCTTATTAGTGTAAAGGTTATAAATGGATAATTCAAGGACCTTGAGTCCTAAGCTTGTAATTGTAATATTGTTATTGAACCCTCCTCATGAAGGATGTTGCAATCAAATAAAATGAGAATATTGGTATGCTTGATTAGACTAGATTTGGTGACTCGGTGTGGGTGCCGAGCACATGTTTATTGTTGTCTTTTCCTTTCTAATTGTTGCAAAATGGATGCATGAATATAAGAATCTCATTTGGGTTTTAAAATGAATTTAGTATCCTTGTTATCCTTCTCTAGTGTGATGAGAATTTATGCATGTCTAGGATGTTCCGAGCTGGGGGTTCCAAAGCAAAGGTTCTTGAGCTATCTTAATTGCTCATGTTTGGTTTTTCTCTGGAGAGTGGATTAGTCCTCTCCTTTGGGTTGTGCGTACGACTATGCTTGACCACGTATGTTGTCGTTATATCATTTTGGCAACTACTTTATGTGTATGTACATTCACACACACATACATTCACACACACATACATTCACACACACATACGTACACACATACATGCACAAACACACACACACACACATGCACACACATGCATACACACACATACATACACACACACATGCACAAATGCATACAAACACACATACATACACAATGACATACATACACACATACATACACACACAAACACACATACATACATATGCATACACACATATATACATACACACATACATTCACACACACATACATACACACATACATGCACAAACACATACACACATATGCACACACATGCATACACACACATACATACACACATACATACACAATGACATACATACACACATACATACACAATGACATACATACACACATACATACGCACACAGACACACATACACACACACACATGTATACACACATACATTCACACACAGACACACACACACACATGCATACACACACAAGTATACACACAAACACACATGTACACATACATACATACATATATACACACATACATATACATACATAAACACATACATACATGTATACAAACACACACACACACACACATAAACATACAAACACACATACATACACAATGACATACATACACACATACATACACACACATACACACACACATACATACAGACATACAGACATAC
>VDFB02000008.1:129128447-129155947 GCA_007258455.2 Sequoia sempervirens | reverse complement strand
CATACATACACACACACACATACATACACACATACACACACACATACACATGCACACACATTAATACACTGATAGATACATTACATACATGCATACATACATATCATAAAACCCATACAATTAACTTAATGACATATATATTGTTAGACTCCTCATAGAAAAGTCATAAATAATCATGCACTAGAGTCATTTTCATTCAATTATGATGCATGAGCAAACACACTAGGCACAATATAGAGTTTTATGCAACCATCAAACAAAATCCATTCAACTCAATGACACATGTGTCATTATAAAATTCATATAAAACATATACAATTCAATGACATATATAACATTAAAACATAAAATAAAACTCATACAACCAAAACACAATCATAAATGTCACTAAGCATGGTGAATGGTTATTTGCACACTAGACTGTATATTATAGGAGTTTGATGCACACAATTCAATTCATGATGGCTTCACTCAAAAGACATGAAAATCAAATGATACTATGTCATTCAACCCTAATACACAATATCACATATTCAATAAACTAATTTTAACTAATTTTGCATGCATAATATAACCATTGTTGAATAATATTTGCTTTCTACTTCCACTATTGTCTCCTAATTACTCTTTCCTTCAAGATATAATTATCATACATACACTTTCCATAGTTCCATATATTTCTATTCAAATAAATTCCATAAAAATACAACATTAAAAGCATCCATTTTAAGAATATATAGTTTGATTGATTGAGTTGCCCTCTTACCCTTTAGCTCTCTTCACAAACTTGTCTATATGTAAATAAAAAGTAGTCATTATTTTATAATTTCATTAATCATTACCTAGAAAAAATATATATTTACAATTGTTTAGCAATAAATAACTACTTTAATTAACTTTCAATATATATATTTGATTTAAGAAAACAATTTAATTTGATTAAATTTAAAAATAAAAAGAAATCTAAAAAATAACATAAAAAAGAATAAGAAAGACCTCTTCAAGGATGTCCATGGCCATCCTTTAAGAGTTTGTGGAGGGTTATTTCTACCCCTCCTAAAAAAATAATATATTTTTATTAATTATAATTGTTAAGCAATGTTTACAAGTAGTTTATGTCTTCCATTGAGGTTTCTTTCATGTTTTCATCACTACAGAAAACCATTTCCAACTAAGATGTGGACATCTTTTAAATTATAGTATTCCTTGGCATTTATTTTTGCATTATTTCTTCCACCCTGCACATTGCACATTTCATACCTGACATTAATAAACCTCTTAACATCAAAATCATAAATGATGCATAAATAATGTGTAGCTTTGCTATCCAAAAATACTTCATTAAAGTTGTCATTTATACTGTTTTAGTGAACTTTACATTTTATGAGATAAATATACATACGTCTGAAAGAAAATCAAGAATAAAATCAATACATCAATAGTATTTTTTTATTATATATAAAAAAACTAATAATAAAACAATTTGAAACCTACAATTATTTGTTAAAGAAAATAGCTTCTCCTTTAATTAATAGTCCCTACACAACATAGAGACCATTTCAAATACTCCCAAACAGCTTGGGAGTATAACAAATGAGGCATCAATTTCCTACCAAACTTCTTCATGTATTTTAATTTTATTTTACGTATAATTACCCTTGATTTGCGTGCTTCAGACACAGGTATAAAACTGCCTACATAGATCTCAGATTTGTTCATTGCTCCCCCACCATATAGACTTAAGCCTAAGAAGTTTGCCTTGAGAAGTTCAAGAGATCCTTGTTTTGAGAAGTTCAAGAGATGGGTGCCCTGGAATATGTTCAGATCTTCTAGCAAGAAGTTCAAAGCATAAGAAGAGGAAGCAGATGCAGGTATAGCAAGAATCCTCTTACTTGTTTTGACACATTATGGGTAAATAGCTATCCATTTGGAGTTTTGTGTAGCAGATGATTGGATAGATTGATCGAGATGCATATAGGCCAAATTACAGCCAATGGGCTTTGTGGGATCTATTTAAGTATGCACTGTTTTGTACGAGCTATGACTGTTTATTTGTTTGGCTGATTTTTTAAAGATTTTTTTATTGCTGCAAGTTCTGGTTCTTAGATTCTCATATTCGAATAGAGTTCAAATGTTTCAAAATGGAGAACATTTAGGTGGTTCTAGAGGCCTTCCTCTAATGATATGCATATGATACTTACAAACCATGACCAGTTTGATATATAGGTTTTAGATAGTCTTCGTTACCAATAAAAACAAGCAGGTTAAAGTTCTGGAGAGAGCCCATTACCTCTAATATTTTGAAACCCAGAGTTTCAAAGTAAAAAGCTATTTTATTATTATTTCAATCAGCAGTACCAATTATCAATCTCCTTGAACTTGGTGCCTAAAGATCTCCTCCAACCCAGTGCCTCTAAATGATCACCTCACGCCTTTTGTCCTCAAGGTTTCTTATGCTAATAGTTGAATGAATAGAAGGTTGGATAATCAAGAGTTTAATAAACCCCAAAATCCTGTTTTGAACAGACCGTGGAGTTGAAAGTTCGCATGGAATGTGATGGATGTGAGCTCAAAGTATAGAATTCCGCCTCTTTCATGAAAGTTAACAATCAATGGCATTGTATACGCTCCTTCATTGACCCAAAGGGAATTTAAAACAAAGGACTAACTCGTTACATTTGTGTGAAGTCGGTGGACATAAACAGAAAGATGCAGAAGGTGACAACAGTGAGGGGTTATGTAGACCCAAACAAAGTACTGAAGAGGGTTAAAGCAACTGGCAAACGGGTAGAGATCTGGCCTTACGTGCCATACAATTTGGTGTCTCAACCATACACAACACAGGTCTCTATGATAAAAGAGCCCCAGCTGGACTTGTCCGCAAAGCTGATTACAACTCAGTCGCAAGCAATTAACCAACTTGTTCAGTGATGATAACCCAAATGATTCAATGGTGAGTAATATTACATCCCTAAAGTCATGCTTTCTTTCTATTATATTGTTGCGCTTCGTACATCAGAGAAGCCACCTAACAAATAGTAAGAAACTAACGTTTGACTCATCTAAATGGATCTTGGGGAATTTGAAAGGCTCAAGGTGGTTTACATTCGAGAAAACTAAAACAGGCTACAAATAATTTCTCCACTCAGAACGAAATTGGATTTGGAAGCTATTGACACAGTCTGATCTCATATTGTCACCACAATTCTGCCAGGCTTGTTTCTCTATTAGCTTACCCAATCCATCAGATGTGGCTTATTTTCAACACCCCTTTAAGCCACTCTGAATTTTTTATGGATTAGCTTGGATTCAAACTTTGTATGGATTTGTTGCTGGAATACTGTAGCACTAAACTACTGGTCTTTTTAGGATCAATCCATCTTTAATCGAATGTAACTTATTTTCAACACTTTTTGATGTATATAATTCATGTTTTGATAAAATATGAAATAAATCAGCAAAATACAAGGTTTGGAACATTAGGTTTTCAAAGCAAATCAGGTTTTGAAGGTTGCATGCAGGTAATAATAGTCTATAGGCTAAAATTAGTGCAGAGGAGCTTTTCCAATGACAATGCTCTGTTTTGTTATAAATTGTGTTTCTTAAAAAGAAAAAAACCAGCATAGTTTATAATGCGTTCAATGTGGATGTACAAGGGTAAAGCAGATCACAATAGGCATCAAAGAAGAGGAGTTCCCAATGACATCTGAGTTCTCCTCCTCTCACTGTATTTGAAAGGAATGGAAGAATAAAGAAAGAGGATAGAGCCTATGAAGAGATGGGAGAAATAATCAGAGCTTCAGAATTCATGCTAGTGCTGCTATTCTTTTTAATTCTGGTGGGACACAGGGCTCAAATGCGAGTGCATCATTAATAAGAAAAGTTAGAGGAAATCTTTCTAAGGGATTAAGGCTAGAGGTAGATGAGTTTGATATCACATAGCTTCTCTTCAAAAGGTGAAAGCACGATAGAGACTAGTCTTTCAAGTGTGGCATTAAATTAAGATTCTGTATAATTTTCAATCCAAAAAACCAGAATATATGTTTCATTAAACTGTGTGTATAAGGTTTCAGGGAAATGCATCTATCCTTAGTTAACTAGTTCTTGTTGATCATTAAGAGGCACTAAAAGATTAATATAATATAAAATTTGCGGAAGTGTAATGAAAGTAGAAAGACAGTTCAATCCAATCGTCACAAGCAGATAAAGGAAATTGAGGCAGCCATAGTATAATTGATCAGCACAACAAATTATTTAGAATGTTAAAATTAGTAACAGAAGAAAACTTAAACAAAGATTTTAGGATCAGGAATAACATACCATAATGACCTCTTGCATATTCCTCTGCGTGACCTTGGTCTCTACCGCCCCTTCAAAGTCCTACAAACTGTCAATTCTTTTGCTGGTGACCAAGAGGGTAGGATCACCAAATGGGCTATCTCTATAGATAAGTGCGTTGAGATTCTATTCCAAAGCTCAAGGTGAAGCATATCAAGGCCTAACAGCAGCAGTCTCTGCCATGGATATTGCTGGGCTGAGAAAATCATAGATGGGTGTGAAGAATGGTGGAGAAATTAAGTATTGCTCTGACATGAAGAAAGCAGATGATGGTGCAAAGAGGAAGAACAAAAATGAGAATTCAAAGCTGTTGGCATCTGATGCCCTGTTTCTTCCCTTGGGACTCACCGATAAGGTCTTCTTTGTTCTCTTCTTCACTGCATCCTATTTCCTGATGGGAAGGTGGAGGGAGAAGATCAGGACCTCAACGCCCCTTCATGTAGTCAGCTTTGGGGAGCTTGTGGCCATTGTGGCCCAGTTGGCTTCCTTCATTTATTTGCTTGGATTCTTTGGCATTGATTATGAGCAAAATTTCATCAGCAAAGGCAATGATGGCTCCTGGGATAGCAGCCGAAGAAGAAATTGTTGTTAGGAAATTGCCCTTGGTGAGAAGATGGAGACATTGCAGCTGCCTCTGTGAGGAGGAGTGCCTTGGAGCTCATAACTGGGAGATCTCTTGAGGGGCTACCTTTAGAGGGATTTGATTATCAGTCAATTCTTGGGCAGTGCTGTGAAATGCCTGTGGGTTATGTACAAGTTCCTGTGGGTGTAGCAGGGCCTTTACTAGTCAATGGGTTTGAGTATATGGTGCCCATGGCAACCACAGGAGGCTTCCTGGTGGCCAGCACCAACAGAGGTTGCAAGGCCATCCTTATGAGTGGTGGGGCTACAAGCATTCTTCTCAGAGATGGCGTGACTAGGGCTCCTCTGTAATTCCATGCTTCTGCGTATGTTTAAGCCCTCATCATCCACAGCATAGCCGCTAATGGCAAACCTCATGTATAATTGCATGCTTCTTCGTATGTTCAAGCCCTCGTCTATGAAGCCGTTTGCTTTTTTGTGATTTTCTGTCCGTTACAAAATCATTTCCGTTGAAGGGAGCGGCCTATGAAGTGGCTTTTATATGCAGGCATACGCTCACGAGTCCACAATTCAAAAAATAGAAACTCTGCTCTTCCTTGGAAATTCAAAATTAAATAAAAACCAGAACTTTAATTACCATCTTGCAACGTTAATTGCCTCTTGTAACGTTAATTACACAAGAAAAATGGGTGTGACTAGGTAATGTGAAAAATTATAAGAGGAATTGCTACAACATGATGTATGGAAGCTTACTAGTATGAGTAGATGTGGGAAATATTGGACTGATTTGAAAGAAAGGAAAAACGAAAAAATTTAGAAATGAGATTTATGAGAAGTATACATTTAATCTAAAATTGAAGTTTCACATGAATACATGATAGGGAAATTGGCAACTATGAAAGATAAGGGAAGATAAAAAGGATAATACTTAGGATAGATGTTGTTAAGAGGGGGAAGAATAGTAATGGTTATAAGATCTACTATATATGCTTCAATACTAGTCTTTAATGCTCACTACTAGCCTCCCTTTTTTTCTTTGAGCATATTTTGTAAAATTTAGCAATATGTGCTAGTATTTAAACACATTTATGAACATTAATTTTACAAATATCTAAATTCCAAAAGTCCTCTTTCATTCTATAGCATTAAAGGAGAAACCAATAGAAAAGTATTTATATTTGGTACACTAAAATGAGTAAAAAGAATCTGCATAACTCACTCTAGGATGCTTACCTTTGTCTTTGAATTTTTGTACAAATTTTTTGAAACTAACCCAAGAGAAATCTTATTCTTGTTAAAAATAGAAATACATTTCAAGGTATATTCAAATGCTACCACTCTTTGAATATTAGTGAAAGGAGCAGAGCAGTTGGAGGTCAATTAGGTGAATAGAAGAGAAAGAGCTAACATTGCATAAGGTCAAATCTAAACTCAAAAGGCGAGTTTTATAATTATGGACTTGACCTAGATCACTAGAATTGACCCCAACAAAGTATAAGCTCAACACAAAACATGAGTTATAAGATTGTATTTTCAAGGTAGATAAAGAGCATATTAATAAAATCTTCACCAAATGATAATCATTCTATAGTAAAAAAGCTAGGTACCCTTGTTTTCTTTATTTGTTTAAAGTAACTTAGTATTTAATATTAGAATATTGGTTTCCTATAACCATATTCATTACCAATCTAGGTTAATAATGCTTACTTGTACATTTATTTTATTAGATTAGCCTAAAAATTAATATTGAGGTGAATCTTATTTTCCTTTACAAAAATATTATTTACAACAACCAACTTATAGGAAATTTTAAATATACAAGAAAGGTGAAAAAAAAAAAAAAAAAAATTTTTTTCCATCAAAATATTTTTTTAATGGTGAAATTTCCATTCCCATTTTGATTCCCATTGATTTTAGGCCTATTTGAGAAAATGTCTTAATATAATTACATAGTAGCATGTGGTACAATTTTGTGCAAAGTTTGTCTCCTTTCTCCAATCCTTAGCCACACTCATTTTGTCGCACCTTATTTTTTAATCAATTTGACCATGATATTTTAACTAACTTTACTTTAGATACTTAAGTATGTGTTTTAAATTATGGGACTAAAACTAAGTTTTGTAGAAATTAATATTATGATTGTTCTACTTTGTTATGTTTTTTATAATAAAAGCAACAAAACAAGGTTGCTAGCCCAAAGGGAAAATGGCATTTATGTTCCACTTTGTCATGTTAAGGTAAAAGGAAATAATAGTTAGATATTGATTGGAAAAATATAAATATGAATATACTATCTTTCCGATGTTAGTGAATTATTATATTTTGTTATGAAACTATGATTACTGGACTAGAATTACCTTGTTGATTGAATAAGGTGGATGCAAGAAACTAGTTTCACTATCCTAGATGAGGAGGGAAAGCATCACCGGAGAGAGAAAAGCATATCCAAAATAATTGCATGCACACCATGGCTCTTAGGACTCACTCACTCACATACACACACACACACACACAAATATATAAATAAATAAATGATGTCTTATTTCTTATCTAGTTATGATAGTTTCCTTGAGTTGTAAGTGAAATGGTACATGTATTGCAAAGTGATTTTAGTTTTGACTATTCTTGTCTCCTTAGTTATATTACCTTGATAAGTCACTTTTGACTTCTCCTTGCATGTTTTATTGTCATTATGTTTTAAGCTTGACATGATTTCATCTCAAGAAGATTGCATAATTATTCATTTGTGAATAGTTTTGAAGAAAATAAATATGTGTATGGATAAGTGAATTGGTTTAAGGAGAAAAATATCAAGAACATGGATATATATGAGATTCAGAGAAATCATAAAAGAATTTAACTATAGGTATATAAATGTGTGTGCATATATAGATATATAATTATTAAATATACATATATATAGTTAATCATTATATATATATATTACTATTTTAAATATATTGTTTTAAAAGAGGCTTGGTTTAAAAGCTTGAATGAGCTATTATGAAATCCAAAGTGGAGAAATGCATGTGATAATATGCATTAACATGAGAAAGTATTATGCTTAGTATGGAGAAAACTCCAACCAACTGAAGTTAGTACCCACTTCACAGACATTGAATAAGGAAGGAAGTGGGGGTAAATGGAAGTTTGTGGTGAGAGGAGGTGGAGGCAAGACCAAAATATAACAAAAGGAGAAAGAGACAACACATGGGAATTGTGGTGCGGTGAAGGTAGCAAGGGAGGAAGAGATCGATATTTTTGATTAGTTTGTTTTGTAGAGAAGTTGGTATGAATTATACTCACCTATATTCATTTCTTGATGTCGAATTGGAAATAAAAAAAATTGAGTTCAATAAGAGCAATTATCATAGGAAATTTTGAGTCTTTTTAAGTTAGATTCTAATGTAAATATTCATAGGAATGTATAATGGGTTGTAGACTTTCATAAAGGTTATGGTAATTTATTGCAAAGGGCCTAAACCCTTGATCTTTTTTTTCTACTAAATATTAGGGGTTAATGTTATATAATTGTGAAGTCTTAAACTCATAGACATTGATAATATTATATTAAATTATTTCGGGTGTGAACATGGTATGAATATTGGGAAGTGTTACTTTTTGCCCTCTAGCTATGAGCTTGTTATAAACTTTGTTAATAATATTTTGGACCCGTTGAGGTTGGTGTTTATATTTTTTAAGCACTATATTTTTCTTGAGAGACCATTTAGGTTTGTGCATATTTTACCATTGTATTTTTCTTGAGAGATCGTATAGATTTGTGTATATGCGACCATTGTATTTTTCTTGGGAGACCATATATATTTGTGTATATGTGACCATTGTATTTATCTTGAGAGACCATTTATTTTTGTGTATATTTGACCATTGCAATTTTCTTGAGAGACCATATAGGTCGGTATATATATTCAACCACTGTATTTTTCTTGAGAGATTGTATAGGTCTATGTTTATATAAACATTTTATTGTATGGTAAGACCTTATGAGGTCTTTATCTTTTAAGCTTAGTAGAATGCCAATATTTTGGTTTGTTCTTACAATAAGCATTCTTAAGACTAAATTATTCACTATTCATTAACCTGGAACATGTTAAGTCTTGTCAACTATTTCTTCAAAGGTAGATTATTGTGTTGTTAAACAAACTATCCAAGTTGATGTTCATTGAGCTTTGTAATGAATATATGTGGAAAAATAATTAGGTTTACTCTCCTTTGGGCATCTTAAATATTATATTAGACATCATAAGTTTGATTTTATAGAACCTTGTTAATGATATTGGGGTAAATACCAATATACCCAATCTAATGTAAATAATGTTATTGTTTTCAAAGTCATTTGGTTCTTCAAAACATTATTTAAAATGTAAACATTAGTATTGAAATTGATGTTGTTTATACTATGAAAGGTCTATGTCTAAATCTTAATCATTGTTGATATATTGATAGTGGCTATATTTTGAAAGGTTTGTGTCTAAATATTAATCATTATTGATGTATCGATGGTGGCTATATTTTGAAAGGTTTGTGTTTCAATCTAAAAATTATTGAATCATTAAGTTTCCATGAAAGATTGAATATTTATGTCATTCCTAAACACTTGCTAGAATTAAACATTATCAGGGATAGTAGGCCAATAAATCATTTCAATCGTATAAGAACCAACCTTAAAATCAAGATGGGGAAGGATAAAAGATGTAGAGATTTCCAGTGAATCGGCCCTAGTTCGATGATCTCTAAGAACTACATTAATAGAAAAGGCATCAAAATGCTCTATCTCATCCCAAACTTTGTTCTTGTAGTGCTTCAATTTTTTGTTCTTCACTATAAATTTTGTCCTTACTTGTTTGATAATAAGTTTAAGCATCACCGATTGTAGTTAAATTCTTGATTCCCTTTTCTTTAGGTGATACTATTCCTAACAAGAGAGCTTCATATTCAACAATGTTCTTGGTATTTTTTAATTCTAGCATATATAAGGGAGGGAAATTATCTCCATTAGGTGTATCAACACAACTCTAGTGTTAGAACTTGAACTAGAGTAGCTACCATCAAACTTGAGAGTCCATAATTTGAAAGAGATATCTAGGCCAAGGAAATTTTCCTTGCCTATACCTTTAGAAAGCATCATATAATTTCCAAACTCTACTTCTAAATATAAAATCTAAGACCGAGGGTCATTAGAGCTTAAAATGGTGAATTGTATTTTTCCTTTAGCTCTCCAAATGGACTTTCTTATTAGAAAGAGGGATAAGGGCATGGGACCAATCCATCTAGATTTCTCCTCATAAATCTTTGCAAAAACCTTGAATCAATAGCATGTCAACTTATAGGGATGTTAACTACATGATGGTCAATTTGAGTACATAATTGAGACAAAAATAAAATATGCATCTAACACTTCCAATCAAGCTTTAGACTGGGATGATCAAACTTGGTTTGATCTGACAAAGCTATATGAAGAGTATGTCACATTACACAAGGAAAAAGGAGAAATGGTTGAACAATATGGACAACTTAGAGACCTAATAAAAATTAAGAACACACCTATATCCTATGCTCTTTCTCTTGTTGATATAATATTGAACTCAAATGTCACTCTCAAAACTCTGGTTGAAGTGAAAGATATCGTAGTTGAACTTGAGTATCTATGTAAAGCCTTGACAAAAGAAAAGAAACTGTGAGATGAAAGTAAATCTTCATTGACAAGTACTCTCCACAAACTTCAAGGGACAACCACTTCTAGTTAATTACTCATAGTTACTATTTTGGATGTACTCCTAAGGGGGAGTATTCAAAAAAAAATTAAAGTATTTCGGCTAGTTTCAAAGGGAAGAACAATACAATATCTTTTATTCTTTTCCATTGATGTCAAAGGGGGAGAGAAAGCATCATGTGAAATTTTTTATCTTCATAGGGGGGAGAAAGTAAAATAAATTATGAGAAAGTGTTTTTAGAGCTGTTGTGTTGTCTTTGATGGTTTTTCACATCATGTATTTCCATCAATGACAAAGGGGGAGATTGTTGGAAATTGGAAGATTGTAAATGATGCCAACATTAACATCAACATACCTTACTCACATTACTTGTACAGATCAATATTTGTTTCGATAATAATGGTTTGAGCTATGCTAATCTGGTATTGAAAGTTTTTTTGATCTGATATTTTTGTCCAGATCATCTCATCTTGTAAGATTCATTTAGAAGTTGATAATGCATTCTATATTTCCATCATTTGCATCTACTAACAAGAACTCAATTGGCTTGGTTATATGGAACAAGTGGAAATATATAGTTAGCAGTAGGGTGGTACATAGTGTTTAGTTTATATATTGGTTCAATGTGTGAGTTTTTCTGGTTCGGATCCCACCACAAAGAAAGATATCACTACAAGTTTTTGTACATAGATTCGTGACTGTGAGATTCATCTTACCTCAAATTTTTATTATGATATGAGAAATAATACAAAAGATATGAGTAAAAGTGAGGATTACAGTAAGTTTTTGTATAGCCCACTACTATGGGAGATTCTGCATTTTTGGATGATTGATTGTTTTGTCTTACAAAGTTGAAGATAAGCTATTTGATTTCATCTAAAGGTGAATTCTATGTGTTAATAAATTTTTGGGTTACACGTTTGGCAAATTGCATATACGTTTGAAGTCTTTGATGTTTTAGGTCTAACTTTGATCAACCTAATTATGAATTTGTGTTAAGAGGATTAAACATGTTTTGTGGATGCTAAAGGGATCTATCTTAGGTCTCTACTGACTGATACCATATATTACAAGCTTGTGTTGGGCGCAAGGATGAATATGTTTTTGAGGATAAATCTGATAGAGTTAATTTTGATTTGAAATAGAGCTACTCTAATTAGGCTAACCTAATTATTTATGTGAATATATATATATATATATATATATATATATATATATATATATATATATATATATATATATATATATATATATATATATATATATATATATATATATATATATGCAAGCCTTTTTTGGATAATGATGATGTGTGAGAGAGAAGAAAAAAATGATGAAGTGGTGAAAGTTAGAGAGATCATGTATGGACTATTGTATGATGTGAATGTGTGAAATTGTATGTGTGAACAAACAAAATTGTTGAGTACATTGTATAGAGAAGTGTAATGTATTTAGTGCTTCATTGGAACTGAACTCTAGCACGAGGAAGACACATTCTATCTCAATTATCATCTTGGCAATGACCCATACTCCTTTTTTTGTAAATTACTTCAGGTAGTGAACCTTCAAGGATAGTGAGTCCTAGTAGTGAGACATTGTAATATTTTATATTCAAATATATTATATTGTGAGTTAACCCTCGCCATGGTTTTTCCCATTTTGGGTTTTCCATGTAAAAAATCCTAGTGTTTATGTGCCATGTGGAACTATGATCTCTTTTATGTCTTTACTTACAATTTCAGTTAGATATGCTTTAATGATTGAATGGTTTATAGCTAGATGGTTTAATAGAATATCGATTCACCCTCGCCCCCTCTCAATATTCTAGGTGTTCAACAAGATACTTAAGTATTTGTTTTAAATTATGATACTAAAAATATATTTTATTGAAATTAATACTATGATTTTTTTTTGCTTTGTTATGTTAAGCCAAAGGGAAATAATAGTTAGATATTGATTAGAAAAATACAAATGTGAATTTACTATCATTTTGATGTGTTAGTGAATGATTATATTTTGTTATTATACTATGATTATTGGACTGGAACTGCCTTTTTAATGCAGGAAACTATTTTCTCCTAGATGAGGAGGAGCATCATTAGAGAGAGAAGCAAATCCAAAATAATCATATGCACACCATGGCTCCCAATACTCACACACAAATTAATAATGATTTACTGGCTATATAGTAAATGATATTTTCCTTGAGTTGTAAGTGAAATGGTATGTGTGTTGCAAAGTGATTTTAGTTTTGATTATTCTTGTCTCATTGGTCATATTAACTTGATAATTCACTTTTTGACTTTTCATCTTGCATGTTTACTTGTCATTATGTTTTAAGCTTGACATGATTTCATCTCAAGAAGATTGCATTATTCATTTACGAATAGTTCTAAAGAAAATAAATGTGTATGGATAAGTGAACTAATTTAAGGAGAAAAACGTCCAAAATATGGATATACATATGAGATTGAGAGTATTCATAAAATTATATATATATATATATAGGTATATAAATGTATACATGTATATAGATATATTTTTAAACTTTGCATATATCTAGTTACTCTACATAGAGACACACACACACATATTGCTATTATAAATATATTATTTTAATAAGAGGGTCAATTTAAAATCTTGAATGAGCTATTATGAAATCTAAAGTGGAGAAATTCATGCATTAATATGTATAAACATGAGAAATTACTACAATCAGTATGGAGGAAACTCCAACTAATTGAAGTTAGTACCCACTTCACTAGCATTGAATAAGGAAGGAAGTGGGGGTTAATGGAAGTTTGTAGTCAAAGGAGTTGGAGGAAATGCTAGAATATAATAAAAGAAGGAGAAAGAGACAACACAGGGGTAATGTCCAATGTGGTAAAGGTAACAAGGGAGGAAGAGCGTGAATTTTTTTATTGACCTTTATTTTGTGAAGAAGTTGGTATGAATTATACTCACCTATATTCGTTTATTGATGTTGAATTGATAAGAAAATAATTTGAGTTGAATAAGAGAAAGAATCATAGGAAATTTTGAGTCTTTTTAAGTTAAATTCTTATGTAAATCTTCATAGGAATGTATAATGGGTTGTAGACTTTCATAAGGGTTATGCTAGTTTATTGGAGAGGGCCTAAATCCTCAACCTTTTTTTCTTAGTAAATATTGGGGATTAATGTTATATATTTGTGAAGTATCAAATTAATATACATTGATAATCTTATATTAAACTCTTTTAGGTTTGAACTTGGTATGAATATTGAGAAGTATTATCTTTTACCCTTTAGGTATGAGCTTGTTATACTTGCTTTTTTAATAATATTTTGGACCATTTCATGTTGGTGTTTATATTTTTTAAGCACTATATTATTCTTGAGGGAACATTTGGGTTTTTGCATATTTACCAATGTATTTTTCTTGAGAGACTATATAGGTTTTTGTATATGTGACCATTGTATTTTTATTGACCTCGACCATATCTTTTTTGTGTATATGCGACCATTATTATTATCTTGAGAGAGCATTTAGCTGTGTGTATATTAGACCACTATAATTTTCTTGAGAGACCATATAGGTTTGTATATATGTGACCATTGCATTTTTTCTTGAGTGTATAGGTTTATGTTCATATATATATATATATATATATATATTGTATTGTATAGTAAGACCTTATGAGGTTTATATATTCTAAGCTTAGTTGAATTCCAATCTTTTGTTTTGTGCTTACAATAAGTATTATTAAGATTAAATTGTTCACTATTCTTTAACCTGGACCATGTTAAGTCTTATCAACCATTTCTTCATTTAGGGAGATTACTATTTCCTTAAACAACCTATCCAAGTCTCATCAACCATATATATATATATATATATATATATATATATATTGTATTGCATAGTAAGATCTTATGAGGATTATATATTTTAAGCTTAGTTGAATTCCAATCTTTTGGTTTGTGCTTACAATAAGAATTGTTAAGACTAAATTGTTCACTATTCTTTAACATGGACCATGTTAAGTCTTATCATTGTTCATTTAGGGAGATTACTATTTCGTTAAACAACCTATCCAAGTCGATGTTCATTGACCTCTACTATGAATATATGTGGAAACTAATATAGGTTTATTCCCTTTTGAGAATCTTATATATTATATTAGATGGCATAAGTTTGAGTTCATAAAACCTTGTTAATGATACAAGGGTCAATCCTCATATACCCAATCCAAGGTAAATAATATTATTATTATCAAGGTCTTTTGATCCTTCAAAACATTATTTTTAATGTAAATATTATTATAAAATTGACTTTTTTTATATTATGATAGGTCTATGTATAAATCTTAATCAATTTTGATGTAATGATAGTGGCTATATTTTGAAAGGCTTGTATCTAAATATTAATCATTGTTCATGTATAGATAGTGGTTATAATTAGAAAGGTCTTTGTTTAAATCTAAGTATTATTGAAGCATTGAATTGAGCTATATTTGAATGGTCTATAAAGTAAAAATATTTTTTTCCTATGAATATTTTAATGTAAAAATTAATCAACCCATGGGTAAATGAAACAATATGGGGGACCAAAAGTGGCCATGTCACATTTTTGTCCTATAGAAGACATAATACGAGTGTGTTATAATTAACATAAAAGTAATAAGAGACGAAACTCATTTGAACTTGACCTCTCACTAAAAAAAAAGTAGACTCAAACCTTGTAAGAGTGCACTTGCATTTTGAAGTAGACTAATATTTTTTGGGTCACTACCAATTTGCTAACAAAATATTGCCACGACATCCCTAATGTCAAGGAGATAGGTTTTGTTAAATTTTTATTGTATAAATTAAATTAATTAGCAAGATAAAAATAGTTTTGAATCATTTTTTTCTAATTTTCAAGAGTTGAAAATCCCCCATCAGTTGATGAAAACCATCATTCACTAATTCACAAAAAGTATGGTGAAGAAAAACAACAACAAATCCCTCCAACGGTTCCCTGACAACCTCTTGGTATACAAGAAAACATACTAGGGAAAAACCTCCCATTGATCTACCCTCACCACTACATTGAAATTCATCATATCTCACATAGATTTCGTGAGTGGCCAAATTAACACCTGGTCAAACAAGAGAGAAGAATAAAGATAGTTTTATTTTAAAGAATTATTGTATGAACAAATAAAACAAAAAATATATTGAAATTCATCTTTTGTGCATTTTTCACTGACGCACTAATCAATGCATCCCTATGCAACACTTGCATGGGGTTCCTTATCTATTGTTGATAACACCAAGTGATAAAGAACAATTTTTGGGATAGGTGGTGGATGGTTTTTTACAATCCTCCATGCAACAACAATGAGGTCCCATAGTTTGTTTTAAGGAAACTCTATTACAAGTTTGTCCTCAATAAGACCCCAAACTACTTTGACATGTGGGAGTTCTAGGGTAGAGTAGGGATAACTTTATTGGCAAATCAATAAAATATTTTTATTGGCGAATTAAATATGTATAAAAACTAGTAAAATATCTAGGTAATTTTTTTATTTAAGAGGGGAAAACGCTTTTGACTTGGAGCTATGAACCAATGAGGTCACTAATAGGGGACCTCAACCCCAATATAAATTCTCAATAATTACACCCCAATGGGGTTTGAACCTTGATGGAAAGAATAACAACACAACAAGTTAACCAGCACACCATGCCACTATTGGCAAAAAATTAAACTTCTATTCAAACCAATAATTTTTGTGGCAAATTAAACTAACATATGAATAAAAAAATCATAGTGTGGGTGGCAAAAATATAAAATTCTATATATTGTTCTATTCTGAGATGAATTTTCCACACACCCAAATTCCTACATAAAGTCTTTGAAATGGAGACAAGTGTTAACATATTTATAAGTTCTTATCAAAAGTGAGAAAAAATTATTGTTACTTGTTAGTGGATATTGAAAATGATTAAGGTACAACAATCATTTTAATTCTCTTATCTTTTCAATGCTTAGAAGTACTCTACCTAAAGCTAGATATCAATGCAACTTAACAAGTTATATTATTGAATAAGTTAATATAACGTTAATATGCTAAAAAAATTAAAATTATTGTACACAAGTATTTTACCATTCAATGAATGTTTGATGAATGATTGTAGTTGCATTCTAGAAGGATATGTTTGGAGCACTAAACTTGCAAACTCAAACCTTTAGAATCGTCCTAGAATCATTAAATTTGCAAAGATCAATAGTTGATCTTTTATTCACGTGTTTTATCACATATATAAAACAACTTATTTAGTCATGACTCACTTTTTACAAACTAACATTGTCACATCAACATGTGTGTCTTGTGGTGAATTAAAAGCTCAAGTGTTGAGTATTGATGTCTTTACTTTATATGTACTTCACCAATTTGATGTTCTTCATATCGTTTATAACATATTTACTTTCTAATTCTCTCTTCTCTATTAACAATTTCACTATTATATTATTGAGTCTTCATGGCGTATCATGCTACCCAAATGCTTTTGGGATAAAATAAGCAACAATGCATAGGATAGAGAAAATTTGGGTAGGGTATTCACTATCCTTATGTGCATGTTAAGAAATCTATAAGAACACTTTTGGGTAGGGAATGGTTTCAACACAACCCCTATGCTCTATTTTTTGAGTAGCTTCTACTTTCTTGTCCAAGTGTATAGATATTTTGTTGGATAAAGAGTTGGTGAAGATGTTGGTGATATGTTTTTTCTTGCCCTTCATTTACTCTTTTTCTTCGTTGGACTTTGCACTCGAGCATTATAAATTTGAATTTGGGTTAGTCCCTATTGGTGGAATCTTTTCCAAAGTTGAATTGGCTTGTTCTAAAATGCAACTTTCAAACCCTTCCAATGTGCATTCGCATTATGGAGACCTCAAATTCATCCATTTTTTTCACTGAATTTCTGCCACTTTTGTGCTAGAATTCCACCACGTCAATGGGTAGCTCAAAGGAGTAAGATTTTATTCATTTTTTTATAAATTTGGTGTTAATTAGGTAAATTTAATATGTTTTTGATGTTAATTTCTTTAATTATTAGGGGTTGAAAATCTACCTAAATTTCCTCAAAATCATTTTCCTCCTCATAAACAAGCACACCAAAAAAATATTAATGAACAACCACAACAACAAACTCTTCCAACAATTCCTCAACATCCTCCTGGAATTGAACAAAATGTAATGGGGGAAATTGAAAACAACAAAAACTAAATTGAGGAGTTAATTGCGAGGTTCAATGATCCTATAAATTCAACCTTGGAAAGAACCATACCTGTAAATTCAATTCAAGCCATGTTAACACATGTATATGCAATTAGCAAGCAATTAAGTGGTTGGGTGGAATAGAGGCAGGAGTGTAGAGATTTTTATGCACATAAACTATCATACAAACAAGTAAAGAATGAAAAAATTACAAAATATGGCTTGTGCTCACTATTCACTAACCCACGTACAAATCAAACCTTTGACCTTAATAGCAAGAGGTTTCCTATCAATTGGTGTAGCCACCAAGGGGTTAAGGACAATTTTTGGAGGAGGTGGTGGATGGTTTTTGACCATCCTTCATGCAACAATAATGAAGTCCCTCAATATTTCTTGAGGAAACTCTACTGCGAGTTCATCATCAACAAAATCCCCAACTATTTTGATATGCGGGACTTTTAGGGGAGAGGTGGTGGTTTGGCACAAGATAGACCAGGTGCATGTCAAGACCCTCAGTGGCAAGGGAGATGAGCACTCGCTAGGCTGGCTTATGAACACGTTGCTATCCCTTCCATTGTGAAGGAGAGTGTTGAGGTGGACACTCTACAATATATTAGCTCCTTGACCCAAAGTATCATCTAGCATGCAAGTCTTGCAGTACAATGTCAACTAGGGGAGATGATGCAGGAGCATCTCGGGCATAATGCAATCAACATCAACAAAAAAAAACACAATTCAATTTGATTTGTTTGTTTTGGTTTCGCTTTTTCCTCTATAAACAGTGCAATATGATTTTGGTGATCGACTCAAGGAAAAGTTGTATGACGTATTGATATAATCTTTCTATATGGTTAAATACCAATTTAATGTGTATCAAATTGAAGTATTTTATGAGAGCTGAGAATAGGAAAAGTCTGTGGTTCAAATCATAGAACACCGAAAACGAAAAAGGAGTTGAACAGTTATGAAATGAATTTGAAAAGACACCGTTCAAAACAGGTTATAAGATACAATGCAGATTTGTGGTGGAGAGGCGCCGATGGTGGAAGAAGACAAGGGGAGGTGTAGGACTAAGAAAACTATGCCAAGAAACTCCTCACATCCCGCACCATGAAAAGAATGAACTGCTACGTTGGAGAGACGGAAGGCGGATAGAGGAGAAGGAACGACAATGAGATAAAAGAGATTTGTAAATGCTTGTGTTGAATCCTTGTCCCATGGCAGATTAAAATTGCATAAGGACAGATTGAATATGGAAGAGCTCGCGTAAAAAGGAGAAATTGAAGATACAACCAAAAGAAATCAAAGATGACCACGACTAGAGAGAGTTAAGAATTGTAGGGGGGAGCCAACAATAAGGAGGGTCTAGCGTTTGTAAGAAGAACGAAATTGCCAGGAAACAATAATATTCAAAAAAATAATAATAATTAAAGTCAATATAAAAACAAATAAAAGAAGGAAAACCAAATGAAGGAACATCGAAGGAAGTGATAATGCAAACCAAGCTAGCGAATGAATAAGAATCGCGTAGGGTGGAAATGAGAGACCCACGTAAAATGTATTGAGGAAAGTCTAGCAACGAATGAGATTCTTGAAGTGTTACAGTCGAGAAGATCTTTGGCTGCGTAGTAAGAAGAGAAAATAGTTGGAATGGGCGTCGAAAGTTTAACACCAGTTACATCAATGTTAAAAGATTTCCATTGTTTATTTTAAAGTAGAGCCCACACATCCATATGGGGGTTGCACAAGTGTAAAAAGGAAGAGGAGCGGTAAGGAAGGGGTAAGTAGTAGTGGGAGGATAGTAGATGCCAGCGCTGATGAGAGTATGATGGACGACGTGTAGAGAAAATAGTTGCCAGTTGAAGTAGAGTTGTGGCTGGAAATGTAATTCCAGAAGGAAGGTCAAGCTGAGTCTCTGAGGATGGGAGCCGAAGCATCAAGAAGGGAAAATGAAGAGTCGAAGTTGAAGAGTTGGGGAGGAAAAAGAGTTGCCTGATTATGTAATGTATT
Organism: Sequoia sempervirens; assembly: GCA_007258455.2. Lineage (NCBI taxonomy): Eukaryota > Viridiplantae > Streptophyta > Pinopsida > Cupressales > Cupressaceae > Sequoia > Sequoia sempervirens. The sequence continues at coordinate 129,136,036 of VDFB02000008.1, read as the reverse complement.
TCATGAAATATGATTAAGTAAAGTTATTTGTTTATTTGTAATTGGGTGTTTGTGTTGAAGCAATTGTAAAACCATTTTAAATCTTTTAGATCTCAAAAATGCAGGTTACAAATAGTAAGAGGATGTCAGGCTCTATGATTAGACTTGCAACATTTTTAAACCAATGAATGGAGTAAACCTATGTGGTTGATGACTCCCTACACTTCAGGCCTGCTAAACCTAGGCGGGTAGACCTTAATAGTTATAACAGATTGTGTGACTTGATTGAATTTTATAGATCTATCCACAGTGGCATAGAATGTGGGATATATGATGGCTTGTAACTATTCCTACTCCTAGTGTGATAATTATAATATGAAAGTGGATAAGTAATGTATGAATGAAGTGGACCAGTGGTTTATTGGGTAAGCGGAGTCAATGAAATTTTATGATAGGTGGCTAGTATTGGTTATAAATCTAATTGCTTGGCACTTAGGTTTGTATAAACATGTAAGAATGTGATTGACAAACTCTTCTTATTGATCCAATTGATCCTACCAAGTTACTGTGATTTATTAAAAGGATTTTAATCCTTCCTTGAAGGAACCAATTAACATAATCACATAATGACAACAAATGTGTATTGACAAATAAAGTATATCCTTAATTTGAATAACAAGATAACATCAATGTGGAGACAGTAGGACAATCTTTTCAATTACCTATCTCTTCAAACTAATCCAAATGTTACTCCCAAGTTATTGTAATCAATTAAATGGATTTTAATTCTTTAATTGAAACCAATCAACTTGATTACACAATAACAACCCTTAACCCCTCAACCCTTAAAATCTTAAACCCTCAACGCCTATCCCTCTCTCTCTATCTATATGTCTCACCTCTCTCCCTCCCTAAATTCTTAAACTCTCTACCCTACTCCCTCAACCCTATACCCTAAACTCTTAAACCCTTAACCCTTAAGCCTCAACCCTAATCCCTCAAACCTAAGCCCTTAACCCTTAAACTCTTAAACCCTCTACCCTAAACCCTTAATCTTCAACTCATAATCCCTAAACACTCAACCCCTATACCCTCTACCCTATACATTGGACCCTTAATCGTATACCTTCAACCCTCAACCCTTAACCTTAAACCCTTAAACCCTCTACCCTCAACCCTAACCCTTAAACCCTCTACCCTTTACCCTCAACCCTAAACCCTTAAACCCTTAAACTCTTTACCCTAATCCCTCGACCCTTAAACTCTCTACCCTAATCCCTTAACCCTTAAACCCTTAACTCTCTACCCTCTACCCTATACATTAAACCCTCAATCCTCAATTCTTAACCCTTAAACCTCAAACCCTAAACCCTAAACCCTTAACTCTCTACCCTCTACCCTATACATTAAACCCTCAACCCTCAATCCTCAATTCTCAACCCTCAAACCTTAAACCCTAAACCCTTGACCCATATACCCTCTACCCTATACATTGGACACTCAATCTTATACCCTCAACCCTTAAACCCGCTACCCTCTACCCTCAACCCTCTACCTTATACATTGGATCCTCAACCCTCATCTCTCTCTCTCTATCCTTCCCTCCTCTTCTCTCCTCTCTATCTCACTTCTCCCTCCATCTCTCCCTCCCTCAAGCCTTAAACCCTCAGACCTCAAATATTAAACCCTAAACCCTTCAACTTTCTACCCTAAACCCTCAACCCTCAATCATTAATCCCTCAAACCCTCAATCCTTAATCCATCAACCCTTAATCCCTAAACCCTCAACTATCAACCCTTTACCCTCTACCCTATACATTAAACCCTAAACCATCAACCCCTATATTGTCTACCCTATACATTGGACACTCAACCTTAATCCCTCAACCCTCAAACACTAAACCCTTAAACCCTCTACCTTCAACCCTATAGGTCCTCAACCCTCTACCCTATACATTGGATCCTCAACACTCATCTCTCTCTCTGTCTTTCTCTCCTCTTCTATCCTCTCTATCTCACTTCTTCCTCCATCTCTCCCTCACTCCATCCCCCCTTTCTACCCTAATCCATCAACCCTATACCCTAAAAAATTAAACCCTTTACCTTGAACCCAATACCCTCAATCCTTAATCCCTCAACCCTCAATCCCTAAACCCTCAACTATCACTCAACCCTTTACCCTCTCCCTAAACATTAAACCCTAAACCCTCAACCCCTATACCCTTTTCCCTATACATTGGACACTCAACCTTAATCCCTAAACCCTAAACTCTTAAACCCTCTACCTTCTACCCTCAACCCTATAGGTCCTCAACCCTCTACCATATACATTGGATCCTCAACTCTCATCTCTATCTACTCTTCCTCTTCTCTCCTCCCTCTCTCCATCCCTCCTTTTCTACCCTAATCCCTCAACCCTTAAACTTTCTACCCTAAACCCTCATCCCTCGACCCTAATCCCTCAAACCCTTAAACCCTAAACCCTAAACCCTCAATCCCTAAACCCTCAACTGTCAACCCTTAATCCCTCAACCCTAAACCCTAATCCCTCAACCCTTAAACTCTCTACCCTAAACCCTAATCCCTCAAACCCTTAAACCCTAAACCCTCAACTACCAACAATTAATCCCTCAACCCTTAAACTTTCTACCCTAAACCCTAATCCCTCAAACCTTAAACTTTCTACCCTAAACCCTAATCCCTCAAACCCTAAACCCTCTACCCTCTACCATATAGGTCCTCAACCCTCTACCCTACAGATTGGATCTTCAACCTTCATCTCTCTCTATCATTCCCTCCTCTTCTCTCCTTCCTATCTCACTTCTCCCTCCATCCCCCCCTCTCTACCCTAATCCCTCAACCATTAAACCCTCTACCTTCTACCCTGGACCCAATACCCTAAACCCTCAACCTTTAAAATTTCTACCCTAAACCCTCAACCCTCAACCCTTAAACCCTAAACCCTAAACCCTCAATCCTTAAACCCTCAATGTCAACCCTTAATCCCTCAACCCTCAACCCTTAAACTCTAATCTCTTAACTCTCAACACTTAAACCCTTAAACCCTCAGCCCTCTACCCTCTACACTATACAATAAACCTTGAACCCTCAATTCTCAACCATCTACCTTATACATTGGATCCTCCTCAACCATAATTCCTCAACCATAAACCCTAAAACCTATATACTCAACCCTATAGCTTCAATCCTCAACCCTAATCCCTCAACCCTTAAACCCCAAACCTCATCTCTCAACTCTTTAACCCTTAAACCCTCAACCCTTAAACGCTTAAACCCTCAAACCTCTACCCTATACATTAGACCCTCAACCCTAATCCCTCAAGCCTTATCCCTCTCTCTCCCTCCCACTCTCCTACCCTCTCTAATTATCTCCATCTATCATCTCCCTATTTCTACATTGCTCTCACTTAATCAATCCCTACCACTCTCTCCTCTCTCTCCCTCCCACTCTCCTACCCTCTCTAATTATCTCCATCTACCATCTCCCTCTTTCTACATAGCTCTTGCTTAATCAATCCCTACCACTCTCTCTCACTCCCTCTCTCTCAAGTCTCTCTCTCCTACCCCCTCTCTCTCTCAAGTCTCTCCCTCTAGCACCCTACCTAGGTAACTCTCTCTCTCTCTCTCTCTACCTAGATAAATCCCTCTCACTCCAACTCTCTCAGGTCACTCGCTCCCACACCCTCTCCCTCTCTCAAGTATCTCTCTCTCACACTCCCTCCCTATCTAGATAAGTCCCTCTCACTCCAACTCTCTCCCAAGTCACTCCCTCCCACATCCTCTCCCTCTCACCCCCTCACACTCCCTTTCTCTCCCTCTCACCCCCTCACACTTTCAAGTCTCTCCCTCTAGCACACTACCTACATAACTCTCTTTTTCTCTCCCTCTCTTAGGTCTCTCTCTCCCACCCCCCCTCTCTCTCTCTCTCCCATCCTACCTAGCTAAGCCCCTCTCACTCCAACCCTTCTCTCCCACTCCCTCTCTCTTATGTCTCGCTTCCACCCCCCCTCTCTCTCTCCTACCTTACCTAGACAACTCTCCCTCTCTCTTAAAATTGTCCCTCCCTCTAAAGACATGCATGCATACATACATACATAAAACCCTTTACATGAAATCATCAACCATGTTACATGAATAGCCACCCTAGGCACATCATATGAGTTTCATGCCACATTCAAATAAAACCCATTAACTCCATATATTCATAATTCACAAGAACAAATGTCATTGACCATTGTGAATGAATATGAATTCTAACCATTGTAGAGTACTTAACTTTCTTGTCTCTTAAGGTTGATGACAATTAGATTAATACAGTCATAATGCACAAGTTAATCTCACTCAACTATGATGTATGAATAAGCATAGTAGACACACCATAGTATTTTGACTTGACTTATAAACAAAAACCGTACATACATACACAAACACATACTTACACACACACACACACACACACACACACACACACACCCATACACACACACATACATACATACACATACACATACATACATGTGCACATACACACATACACACACAAAAACACATACATACATACATACACACATACACACATGTACACACACACATACACACACACACATATACACTACACACACACATATACACAAATACACAGATATACATGCATACTTACATATATACACACATACATACACACATATACACACACATGCATACATACTCACACACATACATACACATATACATACACATATACATACACACACATTACACACACACAAACATACATATACTAGCACTTGCACTAGAAGGGGTGCAAGGGTTACGCTGATAGAAAACTATAAGAAAACCATGGCAAGTGACTTATCTCAAGATTCTGTTCAAATTGTGTCGTCTGCCAACAATGTCGATGAGGAAAAATGGGAAAATTTTGTAGGAAAAATTGAAACATCCCTTTCACAATAGAATTTTGTTTTAAATTAAAAAAACCAAAACCAATCTCCCTACAATTGTTGCTTTGAAACAACCCTTTCACAACAGAATTTTGTTTTAAATTAAAAAAACCAAAACCAGTCTCCCTACAACCGCTGCTTTAGTGTATAAAGGAAAATTATGTGATAAAGTTTTCAGTGAAGGGAAGCATAAATAGCATTATAATTGATTTAAAATATTTCCAAATATTTGAAAATGAGAAAATAAATAACCCTAATATGAAAAAGTGAAAAAAAAATAGAAGTGAATCTGTGCAACATTAACATCAAGTTTATCCAAATCGTGCTTTACTAGTCTGCATTACAAGCTGCAACATTTATTCAAGTCGTGCTTTACTAGTCTACATTACGAGCTGCAACATTTAATTAAAACCTGCATAAATAAGTTGCTAATATATATGTAAAACAAGTTTTTAATAGAAAACTGTTTGATACAAAGCTTAAACATAATTTTTTAGAAAAAGAAAATTGTTTTTATTGCATATATATATTAAGATTACTTTCCTAGTCAATAGATCAAGTTCTCTTGATACCAAATAAAAAGGCTAGAGAGCTCTTGCGGCCTGAGAATGTGTCCACAAACACATATCCAGTGCTTTTAATTTTCCCTTGCAAACTGATCACAACCAAATCTTCAGTTTTGGGTGAAGGACCTCCACGTATATAAAGATCGACATATTTGATCCCATTAGGAAGTATCACTTCTTGGGTGCTCTCCATATCTCTCAAAGTTGATAAAACAGTTATCAATGGTGCATTAAATTCAAACCCTTGTAAGGTAGCCACACTAGTTTTGGAAGCACTGGTTTACATTTTTAGCTAAAGGGAATTGTTTTAAGCCAACCTAATGGAGGAATTTCATGCCTAGATATGTGTTCCCTTAACCATCACATCCTCTAATGATCCCTCTTGAACAAGTATACTGACATTTAGAAATTACTACCAGTTAAAACATAACATTGGACAAAAACCAATGAACTGGACATGAAGGTGATTGCAAAATTTGGAGAACAATGTGTCAATTCTTGTCACCAATGCATATATAAAATTAAAAGTATACACATCATTAGCCCACTTCATGGTACTACAAAAATTTAGGGAAAATTCAAGTAATATTTTGTAAAATAATTTTGCTGTGAAATTTGTTAGGAAAGTTTACTACTATTAATTCAAATGCCTTGAAACAGTGCATACTTTGCAAAAACCAAAGTAGAAAAAAATTGATTATACTCGAGCAGATTCTTATCAATTTAGCTGCTTTCAGGAATGATTAGGCAGAAATGAATTGGATGTAATTTAATTCAAAATGTACTATGCAACATTCATTGGAAAAAATTTCACTGCCCTTTTTGTTGATCTGTATTTTGAATTTTTTATTTTCAACTGATGAGGTTCAATGCACAAATGTGAACGCATGTTGATTAGTTGTTGAGGAAACTACTGGGCTAGTGGAGGAGCTATTCAACAGGGGATGCTCGCTAGTTGGTTGTGCCCATGACGGTTGGAAAGCGATATGGGCGGCCTAGGGATTGGACCTAATTGTAGTATGAATCTTCGCATGCCTGTGAAGGGTGAAATCCTAATAGTCTCACCTCAAGAGGGTTATATAGGCCAGATTGTCCTTTGGATAATATATTATAGGTCTTATGGTTATCTAAGAATAGACCCTAGAAGTCGAGTTCATAGTATATGTGTATGTTCTACAATTTTGACGTAATTTCAAAAAAAAAAAATTGTCCTATAAACATTTTTTTCTTTAAAGATAATACCCAAATTTTTAGATATTTTAAACCATTTCAATTCAGCCAACTATTATATGCTACAAAATTGTTTCCACCCCTTAACAATTTTCCTTGTAGGAAAGATACCTCCAAAAATCTTCAACATAGTCTCTGCTTTCCTTGGACTTGTCTCAAAATTTTCTTAATGGATATATTCCCCCACAAGTTGGAAATGCAACACATCTTCAGATTCTTAACTTTTCTAGCAATGATTTGATGGGAGAATTACCTTTGACCATTAGCAGACTCTCCAAACTTCAAGTGTTGGATCTCTCGCGGAACTACTTTACTGGAACTCTTTCTCCAAATCTAACGAATTGTACTTCTCTATCCATACTAAATGTTGGCGAAAACAAGCTACAAGGAACAATTCCAATAGAGCTTGGATCCATTGGGCCATTACGGTAATTAGTCCTTCATAGGAACTATTTTGCAGGAGACATTTTTGTGGCTCTGGGAAACTTTTTTGATATAGTAGTGATTGATCTAGGCTCCAACTCCCTCACAAGGCATTTCCCATATGAGGCTCTTCAATTCCATGACTTGGAAGTGCTTATTCTTGGATAAAATAAGATGTAGGGTTTCATTCCATTAGTGATTGGCAACTTGAGAAAACTTGACATCTTGGACCTTTCAGGAAACCACTTCAGGGGAAGCATACCAAAAGATCTTGGTGAGCTTCAGAGCATGAAGAATGACTATGCTGGGATGCAGGTCTCAAAGATCATTGTACGAAGACTTCACCATTGATATATATCTCAATTTTAAGGGAAAAATCAGACAATTAAAATATCTAGATGGATATAAACTAATAGATCTCTCGACAAAT
>VDFB02000008.1:129105947-129125947 GCA_007258455.2 Sequoia sempervirens | reverse complement strand
ATACACATAGACATACACGTACACACACATACATATGCACATACATACATACACACATACATACACATAAACACATAAACACACACAAACATACACACACCATACATACATACATACATATATGCATACATACATAGACACACATAGACACATACATAAGCACATACATACACACATACATACATACATAAATACACACATACATACATATCATAAAACCCATACAATTAACTTAATGGCACATATATCGCGAGACTCATCATAGGCAAGTAATAAAATAATCATGCCCAAGAGTCATTTTCATTCAATTATGATGCATGGGAAAATATATTAGGCACACCTTAGAGTTTTATGCAACCATCAAACAAAATCCATTCAACTCAAAGACACATGTGTCATTAAAAAATTCAAATGAACCCATACAAATAAATGAAATATATGTCATTGAACCCTTCATACAAAATCTATACAATCATCATGTAGAAGAGTAAATGTCACTAAACCATGATGAATAAACAAGTGCACTAAGAACACATGATAGGAGTTTGATGGAATTTTCAAAAAAAAAAATCAATACAAACTCAATGACATTTATGTCATTATAAATTCAAATAAAACATATACAACTCAATGACATATATACCATTAAAACATAAAATAAAACTCATACAACTAAAACACATAATCATAAATGTCACCAAGCATGGTGCATGGTTACTTGCACACTAGACTATATATTATAGGAGTTTGATGCACACAATTCATGATGGAAGCTTCACTCACAAGACATGAAAATCAAATGATACTATGCCATTCAACACTAATACACAATATCACATATTCAATTAGATCCATCACACACTAGAGTTTGTCACTCAACCATGGTGAATACATAAGCACAGTAGGCATGATATAATAATTTCATATATATTAGCCATATAAATAATGGCATTATTCCTAATGCACAAGTGCACTAGGACAAACCATAAGACTCAATGACATGCATGGTATTGGACATCTGACATAAAATCCTTATAATCAATTACACATAGTTAATGTCATCAATCCTAATGCATAACAACACTAGGCACTCAATAGTCATTAAATGTATACTAGACATGAAAAAATTACGCAAAGCCTATAAGAATCGATTAATATTATATTTTCATTAGGCCCTTCACACAAAAGCCATATAAACAATTAATTGCGTGTAATTATATAGTTCCATTATAGACATACACAATCTAGTGTTGATGCACACAAATTAATGTCATTCAACCCTTAAAAACACATCATAAATTAAACAATTTGATAATTTTACAAAGTTAAAAAATAATTTATAATAATAAAATGTAAAGTAATTCTATTTCTACATGTGAATAGAATGTGACTCAAACATTTACAAACCCTATCACTAGACACACACCACTTGCATTTTCATTACATAGTAATTAGGCATATCCTAGCAACCCTAATAAATTTTAAAAGATAGGATAAATATTAAAAAATAAACTGACATGATAAAACATAAAATATTTTTTCATTTCCACTCCTTTTGGCTTTTACATAAGAAAATAATATATTTTAACTAATTTTGCATGCATAATATAACCATTGTTGAATAATATTTGCTTTCTACTTCCATTATTGTCTCCTAATTACTCTTTCCTTCAAGATATAATAATCATACATACACTTTCCATAGTTCCATATATTTCTATTCAAAAAAATTCCATAAATATACAACATTAAAAAGCATCCATTATAAGAATATATAGTTTGAGTGATTGAGTTGTCATCTTACCCTTTAGCTCTCTTCATAAACTTGTCTATATGCAAAGAAAAAGTAGTCATTATTTTATAATTTCATTAATCATATCTATAAAAATATATATTTACTAAACTACTTTAATCAACTTTCAGAATATATATTTGATTTAATTTAATTTGATTAAATTTAAAAATAAAAATAAAACTAAAAAATAGCATAAAAAAGAATAAGAAAGACCTCTTAAAGGATGTCCATGGCCATCCTTTAAGAGTTTGTGGAGGGGTATTTCTACCCCTCCTAAAAAAAAAACATTTTTATTAAGTATAATTGTTAAGCAATATTTACAAGTAGTTTATGTTTTCCATTAAGGTTTCTTTCATGTTTTCATCACTACAGAAAACCATTTCCAACTAAGATATGTACATCTTTTAAATTATAGTATTCCTTGGCATTTATTTCTTCCAATTCAAATGAACCCTGCACAATGGACATTTGGTACCTGACATTAATAAACCTCTTAACATTAAAATCATGAAATGATGCATAGATAATGTGTAGCTTTACTATCCAAAAATACTTCCTTCAAATTGTCATTTATATTTTTTTTGTCAAAGAAAAACAAGAATAAAATCAATATATCAATAGCATATTTTTAATATAGAGAAAAGACTAATGATAAAATAGTTTGGAACCTATAATTATTATACAAAATGAAATATAAAAGAAAATAGCTTCTCCTTTAATTAGTAGTCCCTATAGAATCCATTGAATTCTAAATATCAATATTGCCCATTAAATATATATTTTCTATGATCACAATCTGGACAAGAGTTTAAAGGATTTACTAGTGAACATCGGTCAACTGAGCACATCTTAAGGTCATCGGTATATATACTCTGCTGCATGTATTTTGAGCGATCAGATACTGTAAAGCTTGGTTACAGTTTAAGCTCACCAGGGGAATTGCCTTTTTGTTTCAGATCTTTCCCAGAGATCAAAAGGCTTAAGTATTGGCATGGCAAGCGGTGCGGGTGTGTTAATTCTTGCCATTCTTGCTTATGCAGTTATTTTTCATCAGAGGAACTAAAACAGGCTTCAAATAATTTCTCCCAATTTGAAAGGTGCAAGGTGGTTACTAAAACAGGCTAAAAATAATTTCTCCACTCAGAACAAAATTGGATCTGGAGGCTATGGCAAAGTATATCAGATTACCTTTCATTTGATCTCATATTGACACAGTCTGATCTCATTGTGTCACCACAATTCTGCCAGGCTCGTTTCTCTATTACCTTACCTTAACCAAGTATTGTGGTCTTTTTTGTTGAGTTTTTCATGGATCAATTATGACTGAAACTTAGGATCTTTTATTTTCAGAACCAATCCATCTATGTCTGGATGTGGATTATTTTCAACACTGCCTTAACCCACTCTATGATTTTTTTATGGATTAGCTTGAACTCAAACTTTTTATGGATTTGTTGCTGGAATACTCTAGCACTAAACTACTGGTCTCTTTAAGACCAATCCATCTTTAGTCGAATGTAACTTATTTTCAACACTTTTTGATGTATATAATTTTTGTTTTGAAATCAGCAAAATACAAGGTTTGGAACATTAGGTTTTCAAAGCAATCAGTAGATCAGGTGTTGATGGTTGCATTCAAAGCATGCAGGTAGTAACAGTTTATAGGCTAAAATTGGTGCAGATTCCAATGGCGATGCTCTGTTATAGGGTAAATGGATATGGGTAGTATTCTGCACACAACGTTGAGGGTCTATTTATAAATGAAATTGTCTATTCATATTCATGTACGGTTGGAGAAGGATAATGAATGGCTCAGGCTCACTGCAGAGTGCAGAGCAGATCACAATGGGCAGAAGAGGACATCTGAGTTCTCCTCCTCTCAGAACAAAGAAAGAGGTGGGAGAAATAATCAGAGCTTCAGAATTCAGGCTAGCCCTAGTGCTGCTATTCTTTTTAATTCTGGTGGGACACGGGGCTTAAATGCTTAATAAGACAAGTCAGAGGAAATCTTTTTAAGGGATTAATGCTAGAGGTAGATGAGTTTGATATCAACTAGTCTTTCAAGTGTGGCATTAAATTAAGATTCTGAAAACTTTCAATCCAAAAAAAACAAGAATATATGTTTTATTAAATTGTGTGTATAAGGTTTTAGTTCTTGTTGAGGAACTAAAAGATTTAGATAGACATTTCAATCCAATCGTCACAAGCACTTTAAGGAAATTGAGGCAGCCATAGTATAATTGACCAGCACAACAAACTAAAAAAACTTAAACAAGGATTTAAAGATTAGGAGCAACATACCTCTTTCTTGATCAGGCCATGGCCAAGCACGATAACAAGCAGGATGAGCACAACAAACAAGAACCCAAAAACAACCTTCTGAGCCAAATGCTTGAGCTGATGAAGAAATAGGGTTCCAAAAGGCAAGGTACCCGCTCCCAAGACAAGTAGCCAGGATGGGTATTTTCTGGCTGGAATTTCTCTTGGAATTTGATTTACTGAATGGCTTCAGCTGCCTGCACGGGTTCCCACAAAGCCTCCCAAAACTGTCAGGAGGCACAGATATGCAAAACCAGAGAGACAAAAGATGAAGTACAGAGAAATCGGGATGGCTCCTGTGCTGTGACTGCCCCACAGAATAAAATTCAAGATCCCCAACAGACCATGCTACAGATCTCCAACCCAAATGGTCCTCCACAGCCTAACAGCAACATAACCAGCCGGAAGAGATACAATAGAATCATTACTCTTGAAGCAGGAGACATGAACCCAAACGCTGCATAAAGTATTGTCACAGCTGCCATCCCTGTGATTTGCACGCCATCACACAGAGAAGCTTTGAGTGATTTGGTGCTCGAAACACATCACCCACAACAAGCTTCCATCCAGAATCATTTGGGCTTCCAATTCCTCAAAAAGATAACAAAAACCAAGAAAGAAATTACCATAAGAGAATTCAGGATAGAAAACCAGTGCATCTTCAACTATGCATCCCATCTGATATCAGATTTCACAAAAGCGGCCACCTCACAAGTAAAGGAAATTTGCTCTTACTCTTTAATCACCTGTTGCATTTCCTGGTCACACTGTACACCAGGAATCGTATCATAGCATCTCGCAAGGAACAACCTCAAATCCAACCACTTCAAACCCAGATTTCTTCTTAGAATTATCCCAACGTTTAGCCAAACCTCATGTATAATTGCATGCTTCTATGAAACCCTTGTTTAAATATACGCACGTGTAAAGTAGCCGTTTGGTTGGATATGTGTTCGCTTTTTTTTCTCTTAAGAACATTTTGTTTTCACAGTCCATGATAGTTAGTATGTAGATTTCTGGAAAAAACTGTGTGCAGATTTTTGGATCGACGTTTCGGATCATACTCCATGATCCATCATCAGGATGCCAAGCAGATAGAGAGAGAAGTGATTTTTTTCTCTGTTAAAAAATCATTTCCGTTGAAAGGAGCGGCCTATCAAGTTTCAAAAAAGCGCATTACTCTACTAGGCATTAGATTTTTGGGATAAATTTGAAATTTTGTATATTAGGATCTTCATATTTTTAAGCTTGAAACTTAAATTGGAATGAGGAAAATACCTTGATTTTTAATGGTTTATATAAATCAGTCCAAAGGTGAGTAGAAGGTTACAAATTGTAGCTAGCTGTCTTTAAAACATCAATGTAGGAGAAAACTATAAAATAATTGCAAGAGCATAAGGTGAGGACCACAAAGTAGGCAATTTCTATCATTATAATTTCATGCAGTCATTATCCACTTATATTTGAATAGTTATTGAACACTTGAGGTCATTTCCATGATCATGAAATTCACCCAGGTTACCTTACTAAAATTTAAATTCCAAATTCAAGGCTAACTATCCTCCTTTATTTAATTTTCCTTGAGCTAAGTACACATTTTGTAAAATTAAGTGATATGTGATAGTATTTAAACACATGATTTATGAACATTAATTTTACACATATCTAGATTCCACAAGTCCTCTTTCATTCTATAGCATTAAAGGATAAACCAATAGCAAAATATTTATATTTGGTACACTAAAATGAGTAAAAAATCTACATAAATCACCCTAGGGTTCTTATTTTTTTCTTTAAATTTTTGTACACAACTTTGGAAACTAACTTAGGACAAAGCTCATTCTTGTTAAAAATAGAAATACCTTGGAAGGTATTCTCAAATACTACCACTCTTCATATCAGTGAAAGGAGTAGAGCAGGTGGAGGTTAATTAGGTGAATAGAAGAGCAAGAGCTCAATTTCATGGGTGCTCATGGTTGGTGTGGCATAAAATATCTTCTTATGCATTTAACTTTTTCCTGGCGTCTTCTTAAACTCTTAGATCTTCCTCAAACTACTTGTTATGTTCAACCTCTAGTTGAGATTATCAATGAAACTCTTACTTATCTTGCATGACTTTCTAAATGCCATGACTAGAGTTTAGTTACAAAAATAATTATGTATATATCCAACAGTTTAACTACAAAGAGAAGAAACTGAAGAGGTGACTCGAGTTGAAAATATTAGTGAGGACTTTAACTTATGACTTTGTTGATGAAATTCAACTAACTCTTGTGACAATAATGGTCATTTATTTGATTAGTTTTGGAAATAATTATAGTAATTATTCTTTTTTTTATTTACATTTTTTTTTAACTTTTAATTTAATTTAAGAAATTTGAATAGTATTTTATATGTTGAAACGTAGTTTATTACGTATAATAAAATACAATAATCAAAGTTTGTATAATTGAGATTATAGGGAATAGAACACAACTCAATTATTCAAATATTCCCATATGGCTTCAAATAGGTAAAGACAAACATAACTAAAAAAATATAATGAAAAAGAATTACAACAAGGGTAATATTAACTTAAATCATTCTTTCAACATTTTGAATTGTGAAAATGATTGATATGTTATCAATCCAAAAATCAAATAAAATATTTTAGAAATAAACATTTGAACCCTCATAATAAGTTAAGTTCATATAAATTCTCAAGTGTCAATCCGAGCGATAACAAAACCTAATGTACATAGCAAAGAGATAATATCACACTAAGGCTACAATCCTAGTATAATATGAATACTCAATCCTTAGCTTTAGGTTTTCCCAAAAAATTATTATATCTTATAAAAGCACTCCAAAGATCCAAGGTTAATGTTTGGTTTTTTTTATATGTATAAGGGTTACCTTAGAATAGTGGTTTACACTTTCTAAGAGGAAGGAAATTTCAAATTTTTTCCTTTCACCATACTAAATGGCTTCAGCTGAACCCATGGTTCGACCGAACCCATTCAACGCCCAAATAAAAAAACATATTCAAATGGGTTCGACCGAACCCCCTTAATATGACAAAAACAAAAAATTGTTTCATTTTAACTGTCACTTTTACTTTGTTCTTTTACCAGTCAGTCACTGTCCCTGTGCGCGCGGCGAACAGAGATCGTGACGATGACCAAACAAGGTTTCTCTTTCCAAAAAAGCAAATTTCCATTCGTCTCTTCAAAGTTCATCATTCTAGTTTGCATATCGAGCACTATTGAGCACTAGGTATGTAAAATTCAATTTTTTTAGAGTTCAAAATGCATCTATTTGTTTAATTTTGAAACCCTAAATGCAAATTTTTTTAAATTTGTTGAATTCAAATTGCACTTGTTTGAAAGTTTTTAAAGCATTTTCAATATAGTATTTTGCTTCCCCGTTTTGCATATATTTTTGTCTTGTTAAACACCTTTCATGAGAAAAATGAATATCAAAACTATCAACTATCTGTTAGGGGATGAGAGGTCTATAATTTCAATGCATCTACACCTTTTCAATGCATCTACAACATTATTTCAAGTGTCAGAATGCTCCAACATCACCTCCCCATCATCTACCATTTCGTAGTGGACACCTTAACTATCATCCAACTAATAACACAACAAATAAACTAAACACATATGTACTAGACAAACCAAGTTGCATTTTTATTTGCAAAAGTTTAGCCATTAACTTGAGCCTAGACTAGACTTAGCTTTAAACATATCAAGGATATAGATCCAAATGTTATTCTTTTCATTTTGTTTCTTTGGCACACACATTTATATATCCAAATTTAAATATGGTCCCAAGTTGAAATACTTCCAATTAGTTATTTCTCAACAATTTGAGCATGAAATATTAAAATTTTAGAGCTACAGTGTTATATAAAAGAAAATTTTCTAATTCATTTAGATATCGATCCATATGTATCATAGATCAACATATGATTTGATCATTAGAGTATTACATCAACTTTTAAGATTACAAGGATAAAATACCTAGGCACTTGCATTTATATAATTTGGCATGTATTTTAACTTGTTCAATTTTTTTAAATCAATCCAAGGGTTTGAGTAAGGAAAAATGAGTTTCCTCCCAAAGTTAGTGCAAAAAACCATTATAATGGCTCTCAACATAGTCTAAGAAATGGAGATAAATAAATTCCTAAAGACTAGAAGTGTAGGGGTCAAGGTCACAAAATAATTTTAAAACTACAAATTTAGGGTCAAACTTGTAGATGAAAATGGAAATTCCATACATGTAGGAGTGAACCATGAAAGTCATATCTTGGTTTGTTAAGGTGTCATAATATTAAATCTTATAAAAAATCAAGAATCATATCATTGATTATGTACACTACAATAAAATATCTCCATATAACAAATGAAGCTAAAAACCCTAACCCTCTTTGTCAATTCTATAGTGTGCTTGTCGAGTATTTTTAAATTCAATTGTATGTTCGAAGGTAATTTGTGTGTTTACTTATTGTATTTATTTATCCTAGCTAATTAGAAAAGGAAACTCTAAAGAAATTATTTTCTTTTCATTTTGGCAAAGCCATTTAATTTGGTATGTCCTACGATTTGGTCATAAAGGTTTTCTTGAATCTTATTTAGTTTTTAGATTTAAGTGCTTTCTCATTGTCTAATTTTTTAATCAAATCTAAACATTGTTCGATCCTTATTCCTTCTAATACCAAAATCATCCTCTTTTCCTAGTAAGAAGTCATAGTTCAATCCCACCATGGTTGTGAATCAAGCTAAAATTGGTATGATTGGGAATATGCATGATACTAAATCTATCATAATGGAGAAGAATCATTTGACCATGAGGCCCTTGTTGAGAAAATGGTAATCAAGATATAGCTTTGATGCACACAACCTTTCTTTGGATCTTGCAAATTTGGCTAGTAATATTAATCCTAGTACAATGATTGATCTCCTTCATATACTATGTTGATTAATAAGCCATGTGGAAAGAAAGCACTTAAAGTTAAATAGGTAAAAGGATAAGCTCAATAACCTTTGTGGAGTGATGTGCCATTTTCCCTCCATCCCAAGCTTCTTCTTCATGTATTCCTCCTTATTGTTTTACTCCTATCTATCTTATGCAATTTATTTCTCCTTCCACCAAATCTCCCCAAATTTATCCTCTCATTTTTCATAGATCTCATCTCATGCTTACTTATTATGATGCACATAGTTCTCTTGTCTCAACATTAGTTCTCATTACTTTTGTTTACACTTCCCATGTTCCCCTCACTACGATATTCCTACGCAAGTCTTTGTCACTCCACACTCATTTATTATGTCACGACAAATTTATACACCACCTTCCATTTCTCATCTTGCCACTTTCATTCGTGTCCTTAATCCTAGTGTGCCTCTATCTACCCTTGACATTAATGTTTAAAGGCTTGTTGAGATGAAAAAGTAATGTTGATTCCTACCTAATGGAAACAAAAGATTAAACATATAAAAATCAAACACAATTCAATTTCTATTGAAAATTTTACGTATCCATTTTTTGTTGGATTTTTGATCCTAGATTTGAGATGCACAATGTTAAAGGAGATCCCATGACACATTCAAGGTTCTTTAGTGCTACATATTTGGATTTTGTGTATGATGATAAGTTATTGGCTAAGTTCTTCCCATGAAATTTAAAATATTATGCTATTAAATGATTGTATTATCTTCCATTTGGGTCTATTTTTTAATATTGAAATTGGTCAATGCAAATATTAGGAATGTTGGATTGAAGTTTATTATTTTAGATTTTTTGACTGTAAACAAGGATCTACAAAGTATATACATTCTTAACATTTTAATGTGCAAGTGAGATGAATGTTAAGAACTAAAGTTGTTAGAGGCTACCACACTTAATTATGGATCTTCTAATGCTTCATCTACATCATCCTACCCTTGTAAATTTGAAAAGAAAAATTATTTCCAAAAGGATAGTAAAAATAATGGAAATGACCATTGTACAAACTATACATTATAAATGTTTCTAATATTATGACTCTAAAGCCTCCAACTTTTTCCTTTGTAAAATGTGCTTCAAAATTTACTTAGTGCAAACATGATTACACTTCCTCCTATTAGGCCATTAGATAAATCTAAGGTTATTCCAAAAAGATATAATGAGAAAGAATTTTGTTATTAAATTGTAGAGTTAATTGTAATTATACTCAACATTTTATTGGATTAAGGAATAATTGATTAAGTATTTGATTGATAAAAAAAAATTAGGTTGAGGGGGTTAATATTAGGCCAATCCTTCAATTGTTCCTCTCCTAATGAAAATTTCTAAATATTTTACACTCAAATAAATCTAATAAAATGGTTTTATATGAGGGTCATGAGATTGAGGCATTACATATACAAGCCGACGAAATTTGAAATCATTGATTCACCATGTGAGGAAGGATTTGTTGGTATTAATAATAAAATTATATGGGTACTTATTCTTCTTCTCATGTACTAGTGATTGACTTCTTTATAGAAATTTCTATGGACTAAATCCAAGATTCAAACTTAGGACATTCCCATTTGGTGTTAGGATGCTCTACTATTGAGCTAATGGCTCACATTGTGATGAGTCCTTTTATGGCTTAGGTGTGTATCGTTTCTCCAACACACTCCCTTGAGCCACAACATAGGTGTCAAATGCACCTAGCTTGGCTCTAATACCATGTTGAAATTTCCATGAACTAGTTAGGATGAAAATCTCCACCACTAAGCTACCCACCCACTTTATGACAAGTCAATTTACGGTTTAGGTATGCTAATTTTTTTGACACCTTTTTCACATTGTGAGATATTACCAAATAATTATAATGGTCCTTTGGTTTTGTGTGGATCATGAACCATGTAAGGTTGTGTTTATTGATCTTACTCACCAATAAAATGTATTCATGTTGAATAATTTTTGTTTTATCATCATTTTATAAACAAGCATATGCATATTTGAGGGTTTCTTTAAAATTGACTAATGATATGTTGATTGAAACTATAGGATACATTATTTTACCTTAATTTTTTGGTCTAAAAGATGAGGGAAGTTCTTATTCTATGTCATATTATTTCTTCTTTAGATGTACATCTCATATTTTACTTGGGTATCCATGGATAAAGCAATATCAAGCAACATCATCTATGTCATGCCATCAAGGTATCAAATATGTTCATACTAGTAAAGAGGTTACAATTGCAAGAGATCGGTATATGCCTTTATTTTAGATTAAGTAATTTAACCTTAAATAATTTTAAGAACATACCTAGAAGGATCCTCTATATAAGTGCAAGGATTCTTTGCCTAATTTGTAAAAATTTCAAAAGGAATAACAATGGTGGGAAAATCAAGACAAGATGCAACAATTTAGAATTCCTAAAGGGTTTACAATTATTAGAGCCAAAGTAGGTTATATGTAGGTTTTATATTATAAAATGATTCAAGAATCTATAAGGACAAAAGAACCATAAGCATTGCAAACTTTAGTTCAGAAGCATAAGGGATTGGATATTTTCATTCCTAAACATGGTCTTCATAAAAAAAATTACTCATGTAGCAAGGAAGGATGAGGATTACAAATGATAAATCTATATTTTCTTCATCTTAAAAGGGTCTTCAAACTACTTGGGTATCAAAGAATGATTTACATAATAAAAAGTTGAAAATCTACAAGTAGAAATACCAAGTTACAAAAACAAGAATAATCATTATGGTAATAGAAAGAGAAAATGCTTCCTCTTAAAAAAAAAAACATATTTATTGGGGAAGCCCACCTACAGTGCTTATATGTTACAACATAATGCTCACGATCCAAGCAAACAAACACAAGCAAGTATTTATCAGACTTAGGAGACCAACTCAGATAATTTATTACACATCACTTAGCTTAAACTTTTAAATTCTACCTTTCAGTTAAAGCTGCTTTTGTTTTGCCCTTTGAAATTAGATAATATTTAACATGCCACTAATATTTACTAAACATTGAACAAAAATCATTTCAAAATACCCTTGGCAATTTGCAAAAATCAAACATTTCAATACATCTTATTGGAAAACCATTCATTGAAAATTTTTGAAGCCCACAACTGAATGGTTTGTGATGACCTCTTGCCTTCAAGAATTTCTATTATGCTCATCAATTTCAAACCATTTTGGGGTTCTTGAATGTTTTAAAATTTTAACAAACTCATTACAAAAAGATGGATTTTGAATTTCTTTTTCTCACATTTAGGTTCTCTTCTTATGTAATTTGGAGACACATTGAGTTCTTACTGGTTCATGTGATATTTTATAACAAGTATGCAATGAAGTCAAACCCATTAGATTTGATCCAAGTAATATGACATATTTATTTTGCTTTCTCCAATCTATAATTTTGATTCTGGCCATAATGAAGTTCATTTATGTTAAATAACCATTAGATTAAACATTTTTATCCCCAATTATTTTCAAATGATTTTATACTTTAATCTTTGTAGACATTCTTATTCTTTTCTTCAATGCTTTCATTTAAAATTTGAACCATTTACATGCTATGTTATAGATTATAGTTGTCTCCAATTCTTTTAAATCAGTTAATAGTATGTGCAAATATTATTGATGGTAGATTAAATTATTATGCCCTATTTTAGATTTGTATTCTCTTTATCTAGATATATTATTTACCAAAGTCTCATTGTTTTTTTAGGTGTACTGTATATATATATATATATATATATATATATATATAACATGGGAAATGTAGATCATGTTCCACTTGTGCCAGACTCTTTGTTTGCAAATACTAGTAATGAGATAAAAAAATTGAGAGATTCATTAGCACAGGGTGCAAACCCAGGGATATATAGTGAACCATGCATGTTAATATTGCATAGACTAGAAAAACTAAAAGATGAACTTAAGAGGACTAGTGCATATTCCCCAGACAGAGTGACTGCTATTCTTTCCCGCATGCAAGAAGAAGTACATGGTGACATTCCCCTTAAACAAATACAAGATAATGTCACCAAAGAAATGATAAAAGCCACTTGTTTTCTATTTTATCAAAATGTGCATAAGGTTAGGGGATACCAGGTCACTAGATGTGTCGATCATGCTATGGCCTCATTGATCTACCCACGATTTCTTGCAGCACATGGTCTATACCCAAACAATGACCAGATTCCATTGTATTTTGTTCAGTTAGCTTGTATACCGAGGTCCATTTGGGGCCTCAAAGTTAACTACCCAGGACATTCCACCATATGCTGGTCGTGGGCTGGTAGGATTGCTGATAGGCCCACCTATCATCGAGCAGATAGACCACCCCTAATGTTTAGGGTATTAGTTGGTGATAGGTCTCCTGATCTCACCCCAGCTCTAGCTCCCATAGCAGATGAGGTTGTTGTTGCTTCCCAAAAGGAAGCAATTGACACTGTAGGTGACATTGCGGCTGCCACCACTAGGATATTTGATGATCGTGTAGGTCAGTATTTGATATCTAGACATTCCTGATCCACACCATTTTCAGCACAGTGGACCACCATGGATCCTTTTACAGTGGCTGGCATCCCTACTCCTACACAGCTTGATGCACTTACAGGAGATAAGCCATGCATGACTTTACATTGTTTGGCTGAGGACCTGTTGGAGGCATATGCCCACATTGCATCAGACAATGGGATCGGTATAGAGCATGCTAGAGATCATTTGAGACATAGAGGTCATTCAGTTCCAGGATCCCATCACTCTCAACCGAGCACTAGTGTGCATCAGGATCCACCTACAGTTCATATGGTAGCTACACAGACTATGGGTTTTATTGATATGTTGATTGGTTTTGGTTCATCATCACCGATGCCATCTCACCTTCATAGTCCTCTACATTCATCATTTATGGCATGACATGGGATAGATCAGATGGATACAGATGTTGATTCGTCGCTTGATCGTTTGGTGGATATGGTGGAGGCAAATGTTTCAGAGGACTTAGGTCATCCGATATTAGATGATGTGCATGTATGTGTGCATGTGCATGTTTCAATTCTTTTTCATTATTTTAAATTTCTTTTTAACTAGATATTCATGTAAGTTGGATATATATGTATATATATTGTTATAGGTGGATGAGTCTCATATCACTCCTAGCCTTGGTCCGCACGTGCATGATCGATGTGACTCTATGGATGAATCCGCTATCAAGGACATGAAATGCTAAAATATATATATTTATGTATGCATAGATAAATACAAGTTCTAGATTGATATTTAAAAATACAAGTTCATTTAAAAATAACTTTCATAAAATTTATTTAATAAAAATTATATGTATTTAACACATCTTGTACACAATTTTATTTGTAGGGCTTAGCACATCCATCAGAGCAGGATCGTTCTCATTCAGATGGCCATTCGTTTAGGAGTAGACATTCATATTAGGCCATGCATTCTAGATTTATGATCTTTACCTTGATTATATGATGATCTTTAAAATAGTATTTGATATTTGATGATTTCTAACTTACACTTGCTTATATGATATATATACATTTGCTTATTTTTTGATCTTTAGTATTCGACATTTGATGATCTTTAATTTACATTTTGCTTTTATGATATATGTACATATATTTTCTTATATGATATATATACATACATTTGCCTCTTTGCTTATAATATGTGTTATGTTTATATGTATTGAATCCCTTTTACATATATGTACATGTGTGTTTGTTTATGGTTTAAAACATGTTTACACATAATATATGTATGCATTTGCTTTAAATTATTAAATATACATACATGTTTTCTTATTTTATGATCTCTTACAACTTACATTTCCTTATATTCAATATACATTTGATCTCTAGTAGAATTTTAGAATAATCAATGCCATTTTATAATTAAGTTCATTCATGTTGATCACAATAAATATTTTTTTTAAAATGACTTAAGCAACATGAACCATTGAGTTGAGAACAAGATATAATCTTTTGACAAGTAACTTGAAATTCAATTCAAATGTAATTTTAAGAAAATTCAATTCAAATTATATCGAGCTATTATACGTTTTTGACAAGTAACTTGAAATTCAATTCAAATATAATTAAGAAAATTTAATTCAAATTATACCTCTATTATACATTTTCGACAACTAACTTGGAATTCAATTCAAATATAATTAAGAAATTCAATTCAAATTACACCTCATTATATATACATTTTGACACTTTACCAAAATTCTAAAATTATTAGATATGTTGTGCATACCTATGAATTAAATAACAACACAAACTCTACAATGAAATAACTTGTTTGTTTACTACTTGATTCATTTAAACTAGGATCTAGTTATTCCATGTACACTTGAATAATTTTGATTCACTTGGAGCGCAGATTTTGGAGAAGTTTTGCACATTTATCAAGGAGGCAAATATTGGAGCTCGACAACTTTTCATTTTTATCAATCAAGGAAAAATTTGGAGGATAATTTAACTTTGCTGGGTAGAGGACTTGTTTAGAGTCATCTTGCTGAAGAAGAAAATGGGACAACAAAGAAAAAGAAAATGCATCTCAACGAAAATTGTCAAAAGAAGAAGAACAAAAGAGGCTTGGATCAAACTTGAAAATTATCATAGAAAGAAACAAGGTACATGCTTGTTTCTTCTCTCGCTCACTCTCAAGTGTGTTTTTAGTACTTTTTCTTTGAAGGTTTCTAACCATCATGGCACTTGAATGACTATAAATACTTTTAAATATCCTCAAGTCATCTTGGTCATGCAAGTTGCAATGTTTATATGATCCTTGACTCCAATTCCTTAAGCCAATTCTTTTTGTTTCAATATTTTTGTTTTGTGTCTTTCATATTTTATTTTCACCACTTCAATGTTCTCAAATTATTTTTATGTTTTATGCTCTAGGGATTCCTCAAGTTGGAGTCGAGCCAAATCTAGATATTGGATCAAACTAATCCGTTGAAGAACACATGGACCTTGAAGTTAGGGAGGAGACCCAAGTTCAAACAATGCTTGTTGGAGAGGGGTCAAGATCACTTCCTTCTACTGGTATGGATGAGCATATAAAATAGCACAAACTTCTCTCACTTATAGCTCATCATGTTTTATCAATTTGTTTGGCTTGCATACATAAACTTCACTTATATATTTAACACATCATCTCTCACTTTGTTTGCAAAATATTTTGTGACACATGTGGCAGGAAGGGCTCAACAAGCGTAGGCTTCTCATGCTCAAGTCGAGCCAAATCTAGACATTAGATCAAATGAATTTTCTCTCAAGAATGCATGGTCCTTGAAGATAGGGAGGAGGCACAAGTTCAAACAATGCATGTTGGAGAGGGGTCGATCACTTCCTCCCATCGTATGGATGAGCATATAAAACTAGTTGAGAAGGTGGGTAAACAAATTTCTCATAGAAATTTAGATCATTTACTTGAAATGGATATGGGGAAACTCAAATATTATGCCAACCAGCCTTATAATAAGAGAAAGAGGTCAATGACTAAATCTGTAAATGGAATGATCAATCATCATTTCAATCATCTTGATACACTTGAAAAAACCCAATTGTTATCACGTTTACTTCTTTGTGATGAGCTCAAAGAGTCATTACAATTGTTGGGTGTACATTCGGCATCAAATAAGAAGAAACACATGGGATTACAAAAGGATATTGTTCAAAATGTTAAAAAGGGCTTAGATTCCATTGGGAAAGGATATCGATCAGTGGATAAGGCCACTACAAGAAGGGTGATGTTGACATCTATTGTACATCAAGATATAGCAAGAAAAAGAAAAATGTCTGCACTTTCAACTGAAATTGGTTATAGTAGAACCACATTGATAAAATATGAGAAAAAGAGAAAGTTTTGGATGAGAGTTTAGAAGGCAATTGGGCAATTATGTGTAGAGCTCCCCGTTCTGACAGGATTGAAGATGTTGTTAGGAACTTGGTCTCAAGTTTTTGGCATGATCAGACTCGTCCATCATCAAATACTAGAGATGTTATGAGATACAAGATTGGACCTAGTATTTATGAAAATCATATCAAACATTGGCTAGACATAACATAATTTGAGATGTATATGAACTTTTGTAATGCATATCCTCATATAAAGATTGGGTAAACAATGTTTCAAAGGTTAAAGCCATATTATGTGAAGATAAACAAGTTTTTTGAAACTTGTTGTTGTTGTTATCATATTGAATTTGATCTCTACTATCAGGTGTTTCGAAAGATGAGAGAAGAAAGATGGTTTCAAAATGCACCTCCTAAAATAAAAGTAAGCTTGTTCATAAAGTCTATATTATGTGTGATCAAGTGAAAATGGACCTCAACAAATGGGTAATAAAAGGAATTTAGGAGACATGTGAAATTTGGCAAAATTTCCTCTCAAGAATTGAGGATATTGGACTTAACAAAGACAAGAAATTGCAAGAGGTAAGTACTATTTTTGAGAGTTTATTTGTTTCAATTTGATTAGATTGTTATTTGGATTCTCTTTAATGTAATGTTTCATTAATTGTGTGGTTTATTACTTATTCACATATTTTACTCACATACGTACAAGTATGTAAAGTTGCAAACAAATTTTGGGAAAGAATCCACAAGGTTGATCTATGTAGAAGAGGAGATTCCTACTGGAAAAATTTATGAAGATTTTTGAAAATTGGATACTCACTCATACATACATCATTTATTTTTGCTAAGGCACAACAATTCCAAACATTGAGAGATACTCTTCCCACATGGAAATGCAAATATCAGTAGTTGACTTTGCAGAAAATTACTCCTTTGTACATCAAAAGGAGATTCAATTAGAGTATTACTTTTCAAAGCATATCACTATTATGGTTCATGTGTGTTATCGACATGCACAATCAGAATTGGATGGTGTTGAGAGTACAGATGAAGAACGAGTCATTAAAAAAGAATATCACTTTTATATTAGTGATGATAAAGAGCATGACACACTTTTGTCCAACATTGTTTTACAATATTTTTTGAGAATTTGAGAAGAAGGGGTGTCAAATTTGAAAATCATTTTGTATCGATGATGTGCTTACACATTTAAAATCTTCATGGCCATTCTATGCACTTTGTAGATATCATCATAAAATCTACAAAATACCACATAGTTTGGAGCTTTTTGAGAGCAAGCATGGAAAGGGTGAGCATGATGGAGCAGAGCTTGCATCAAATGAGCTTTAAGAAAGCATCAAATGAGCTATCTGAAGATCGCTCTAATAACACACATGCTGTTGAATGGTAAGAAACACTTGCATCAAAGTACCGTGGTCGCACATCTTCTCAAGAACAACCTACATCTCCACATAGAGTGTTTTGGGATATCGGTATGTATATATAAATTACACAAATCAAAATTTGAAATTCGGTTTAAATTTAAAATATATATACATATTTGTTCACATAAGTTTTTTGTTGTACATATGTATCTAGGCATGGATAGAATATCGATGCATGGATGCAAGAGGGTAGAAAAACAAGATCTTTGCATTGTGTTAGGAGTTCAGATAGTCGCCATGGATGGATATTAGACACAAGGGATTACTCTTGTTTTTGCATTGAGTGCATTGAGGGAAACTCTGATTATGCATGCAACAATCAAGAACTTGGATATGTTGCTAAATGGGATACAGTGCCACTACTTGTTTCAGAAACATATGATGAAGACGAGGAAGAAAGATTTGAAGACATTCCTTTGATTTCAATTGATTATGACCATATTTCAGGATTGGTTAGAAAAGGTACACGTAAGTTTTCAATAATTTAAATTTTATTATATATATCTAGTTAACGATCTTTAGAGACATTTCTTAATTTTTTAGATTTTTTGTGTGTAACTTATGTATAGGAGATGCTTTGGCAAAATAGTAGAGCCCCAAAACATCAAGGTGTGTTAGCTATTATTTATTGTGTTGCACGTAAGAGAGGAATAAGCTAACCGAACCTAAAACAAGTGATGGAATGTTATTTCCCACAGGTGAGTTTGAATTTTCCATTTTATATATGTACATTGTATTCACATGTGCACATTACATTATAAACATTAAATATATATTGTACAAACCTTGTGCACAAAAATATTGCACACACGTTCATATGTCTTACCTTAGGTTCATGTTTACCATGCAGGTTTTGTTGTAGTACAAGGGACATATCTAAAACAAGTCAAATTTGTTCAGCATGGGATTCATTTTGTTGACTATCAACCTGATAACAAGGTATATCAATATAGTCACTTGATAATTGCTACCACTCTATGTATCTCCATGTAGTTCCACATGCACGTGGTTGAAGAAAATGGAGACTAGATAGTGATGATCATTAAAAAATTCTACATGTTATTGAAGAGCGGGCTGAACCAAAATCTTTGACATAGATTATATCCATGGTTTTCAAGTTCACTTGTAACCCTATACATGTTCAAATGAGAACTTATAGTAACTTGTACATAGTTGTAAATCATTTTGTGTAAATTACAATTATATTTACATATTTGTTCCATGGAAAATTCTTAAGTTCAAGAATGTTTGATAGCATCATCTCTCACTTTTTTTGGTTGCATGTAAACCCATATTATATGCTTTCAAAAAATTATACATGTTATTGAAGAGCGGGCTGAACCATAATCTTTGACTTAGATTATATCCATGGTTTTCAAGTTCACTTGTAACCCTATAAATGTTCAAATGAGAACTTATAGTAACTTGTACATAGTTGTAAATCATTTTGTGTAAATTACAATTATATGTACATATTTATTCCATGGAAAATTCTTAAGTTCAAGAATCTTTGATAGCATCATCTCTCACTTTTTTTGGTTGCATGTAAACCCATAT
>VDFB02000008.1:129075962-129105847 GCA_007258455.2 Sequoia sempervirens | reverse complement strand
TTTCAAATGGAAAATTTTGATTTTAATAAATACATATATTTATATATATATATGTATATATATATGTAAATACGTATCAACAGGTATATATATATATATATAAATACACACAACACAGCTTCATAACTTGTTTGAAAAACTGCATTTCTTCAATACCCAAATTGGGCAAACTCTCAATCTGAGCAACAAAATGAAGTTCCACTGAAAGTCCAAAGTTTAACACAATAATTTCATGATTTCTTGCAAGATAAAAAGGGATTTTCCTAACCCACAAATTTCCATAATAACCATTTAAATCTTTCAAATTTGTTTCAATTTTCCCATATGATGGTTTGAGGATAGTTTATGGTTCACATGGTTTTCTCAAAAAATTTGAAAAACTATTTTATCCATGTTTGAATGGCAATTCCAACATGGGTTTTGAATTCAAAGTTGAATTCCAATCCAATTTGAGCCATTTCAACACAAAACTTGCTAAATTAAAATTGCATAAAGAGGGGAAAGCATGGAACCTTTTTGTTTTCTCCAAGCTTTTTTTTGAATCCTTCAATGGAGGTTGATCCCCTTCAAATTTTGCTTCAACAATCTTTCAAAAACCTCTTCCAAGAATTTCTCCAAGATTTTTCAAGTTTTTCCTTGCTCTTCAAAAATTACCCAATTCTCGAAGGATAATTCCAAAAAAAGAAAATGTATTTCCTTATGCCCTTCTCCAAATTGTCAAACCCCTAAATTGTGTTCACCCACCAAAAGTTATTGCAAATTAGATATTTTCAATTTTTGAAAATTAATAAAACAATTCTATTTCCCATTTCAAATGCATAATAATTATTTAAAACAAAATTCTATTTTCAGCCCAAATGTCAATTAAATTCCCTTTTATCCACAAAATTGAATTTAACAATTACATTTAACAAAAATCATTTTTAATTTTATTTCAAGAGGAATGCAAGGCAACTATTTTTTTTTTGGTCACATTATTTAATAATGCTAACACAATTGAACTAATTTAATTAATCAACAATAAATCTAATTCATGATTAGATTATTTTATCAATTGAATTAAATTAACTAATTAATTAATAAACACTCTTTTATGAATTTTGGCAATAAATTTAAATAAAACAACCACCATTTCACTAGGAAATTTAATCACACAAGCAAGGAGAGACGAGACGACAAGGAAAATAACTTATCCCCACTAACAACCTGATGACACACTATGGCTAGGGTGGTGTCACGACACAAAAAACCAAGCTACTATGTCCCAATCATTTTTCGCTGAACAAGGGACATGCTCAGACCCGCGGAATCAAGCGGAGTCAATGTCCTGTACCTGCATCCTGCACACAACACAAGTGTCGAACATGCATATATATAAATATTAAAACACACCATGAAGAGGAAATCACAGAATCATAGGGCACTCGCATGCTAGTGATGTGATCCTGTCCCCTTCACCAATACAATATTGCTAATTGATGCCTCTAATCATCAATGGTATAATCAAAGCAATAAGCATCAATAATTCCGCGTACATGATGAAATTCAATCCACAACCTTGAAATAATAATATCATCACGATTAAAAGTACCATCATTAAAACATAATGTTTATGCGGCTTAACAATTGAAAGCGGTCAAAAGTAACCAAGTTTATAACCAGCATTACTAACAAAGCAAAACATACATAACAAACACTGTTTGATCAAAAGAACAAAATGGAGGGGTGTTACATCCTCCCCCCTAGGGTTAGGCTTACTCCTGGAAGCCTGCAAACAAATACGGATAAAGTTCCCTCATCCTAGCTACATCTTCCCAAGTGGATGATGAGTCATCCCTAGGATCCCATTGGATCCTAACCTGATCAATATCTCGTCCTCAAAGAGTGAGTGTTCTGTGCTCCACCATGGCCACGGGCTCCAAAGCCAGCTGCTCATCCTCTACCTGCAAAGCATTCCAATCAAGGACATGAGAAATATATGGATGGTACGGCCGAAGAACTGATACATGAAACACGTCGTGCACACGCGAGAGACTGGGCGGTAAAGCAAGACGGTAAGCAACATGACCAATCTTCTCAAGAATCTCGAAGGGTCCAACAAAGCAAGGCGCCAACTTAGAGCCTTTTCCATAACGGATTGGACTCTTTCGTGGATGCACACGCAAGAAGACTCTGTCGCCTACGGAAAATTGACGGTCCACTCTATGCGCATCCACATACTTCTTCTGCCTATCCTGCGCTGCCACCAAGTGCTCTCTAATCCTATCAACTTTGTTGCTCCATATCAAGCACAACATCTTAGGGCTGAGTTACTCTGTCCTCTAGCCGATCCCAACTCAAAGGAGTGCGACATGGTCGCCCATACAATGCCTGGAATGGAGCCATGCCGATAGAAATTTGAAAGCCATTATTATAGGCAAACTCTACCAAATAGAGATAGTCCTCCCATCGTGTCTGTTGGTCCATCACATACATACACAACATGTCTTCGAGGATCTAATTGACCCTCTCAGTCTGTCCATCTGTCTCTGGGTGGTAAGCTGAATTGAAGTTTAACTGTGTTCCCATCACATGCTGTAATGATGTCCATAGAGCTGAGGTGAACACTGGATCCCTGTCAAAGATAATCCGACGTGGAATACCATGCAACCTCACTATATCCTCCATGAACACTCTAGCTATGGATGATGCAGTATAGGAAGAGCGCATAGGTGAGAAGTGTGCTACCTTCGTCAACCTATCCACTATCACCATAATTGCATCATGCTGTCTTAAAGAGTTGGGTAAACCAACAATGAAATCCAATGAGATTATATCCCATTTCCACTCTAGCACTAAATGAGACTGCAAAAGCCCCGCTGGATGTTGGTGTTCGGCCTTCACCCGCTGACACTCAAGACATCTCGACACAAAATTTGTAATATCTCATTTCATCCCTGGCCAAAAATATAACTGATGCAAATCTGCATACATCTTCTTCACCCCTGGATGGGCTGAGTAAGGTGCATGATGTGCTTTAGTCATGACCAAAGCGTGAAGCTCACAAGATGGGGGAACGTATATGCGTCCCGTGTGTCTCAATATCTCATCAACATCAAGAGAGTATCCAAAATATCTACCCTCAAGGGGTCTTCCTGCCTCTATTACCGATCTAACATTCTGATACCATCTGTCGGCTGGGAGGGTAGAAAGAATATGACTTTGCAAATCAACAATAAGAGCCAACTGAGATATCTCATGCCTTCGCCTACTAAGGGCATCTGCAACCACATTCTCCTTCCCTTGGATATACTTCACCTCAAAGTCATATTCACAGAGAAACTCCATCCATCACCTTTGCCTAGCATTAAGGTTAGGCTACGTGAAGATATACTGAAGGTTCCTATGATCACTATGCAGCTCAAACCTATGCCCAAGAAGAAAGTGCCTCCATCTCGTCAATGCACTGCTGCCAACTCAAGATCATGGGTAGGATAGTTTAGCTCATGATCCTTGAGCTTCCGTGACTCATAGGCAATGACATGACCCTCCTACATCAATACTGCTCCTAATCCCTCCAAGGACGCATATGTACAAACTACAAAGTCCCCAATAGGATCTGGTATCGCAAGTATAGGTGCACTAGTCAACTTCTCCTTAAGACACTAAAAGGCCATCTCACACTTCTCAGACCACTCAAACCTCTTTCCTTTCCTCTAAAGGGAGGTGATAGGATGACCTAGCCTCGAAAAGTCCTGCACAAATCTCCTGTAATAACCCGCTAGCCCCATGAAACTACATATCTCTGCCACATTCATGGGCGAAGGCCAATCTAAGATCGCTTGGATCTTTGCAGGATCCACTGAAATATAATCCCCAGAGATCACATGACCAAGGTATTGAACCTCAGTCCTAAAGAATTCACACTTTGACAAGTTAGCATATAGCTGATTATCTCGCAAACACTGCAATACCTGTTGCAAGTGCTCCTCATGTTCCTCCATTGTTCTAGAGTATACCAAAATATCATCTAGGAACACAAGAACAAACTGGTCAAGCTATGTATGAAATACCCCATTCATAAGACTCATGAACACTGAGGGTGCATTCGTCAAACCAAATGGCACAACTATGAACTCATAGTGACCATACCACGTTCAGAACGCGGTCTTATGAATATCTGACTCGAAGATTCGAAGCTGATGATATCCTGACTTGAGATCAATCTTCGAAAAGATGGTAGCACCCTTGATCTGATCGAATAGATCGTCAATCCTAGGAAAAGGATACCGATTTCTGATGGTCACTTTGTTCAACTGTCGGTAATCAATGCATAACCGAAGTGAACCGTCCTTCTTCTTCACGAAGATGATAGGTGCTCCCCATGGAGAAACACTAGGGAAAATAAAACCCTTCTCTAGCAATTCCTCAAGTTGCAACCTAAGCTCTTTCAGCTCCTGAGTAGTCATACGATAGGGAGCTCGTGAAATGGGATCTGATCCAGGTACCAAGTCTATCTTGAAGTCAATGTCCCTCTAAGGAGGCATCCCTGGAATCTCATCTGGAAAGACATTGGAAAACTCTTGAAGGATGGGGTGACTATCAAGAGAAACCTTCTCTTCTCCACCTCCTAGACCCAAATCATCCATGGTAATAGCGAACAATTGGCAACCCTGCCTCATACACCTTCTCAACTGCATAGCTGAGATGATCCTCAAGGAGATCGGCCTCTGAACCCCCACTACCTCTACCTCTCTACCAGATGCCCCAATGCATCTAATCGACTTACGTCGACAATCGATGACTGCACTATGAGCCTCTAGCCAATCCATTCCTATGACAACGTCATAAGAACCCAATGGAATAACACGAAGTTCCAAGGTAGTCTGGAGAGGTCCAACCTCTAACCTACACTCTGGCACAAGGGAAAGGGATGCAACTTTTGCACCTGAAGCTAACTCTACCTGCCACCTATCGACCTGCTTAACCGCATCCAGTCTACATCGCGTCACAACAGATGAAGAAACAAAGGAATCAGATGCTCTAGAATCAAATAGAATAGAAACTAGGTTATCTCCCAACATACCATAAGCCTCAACAACTGTACCCTAGTGCTCTGCCTGGTGGTTGTCGACCGCTGTGAATACTCGATGCCCATGGCCTGCATCACCTATAGTCGGCTCTGACACCGCTGGTCCCTAAGTATAACCTGATGCACCCTTATTGGGACGCATCCTTGCTATGTGACCCTGCTGGCCACATGCAAAACATCCAGTGCCTCTACCGAAGCCCTTGCCTGCAGGTGGTGCACTAGACTGCTGCGCACTACCCCTGAAAGATGAATGAGAACTCTACACTGGCTTCTTAGAGTTGAAGCGTCTCATGCTTATAGCGCTGTCCCCTACCTCTGTGGAACCCCTTAGTTTCCCTAGAAACCGCTGTGGCGACCACTTTCGAGGCGGTTTTCGAGGAAGCTCTAGAAGGTGCACCTCCGAGGTGACCTCCTCGACACTAGTCAATTTCTTCGGACCAACTGCATCCTGCCTCCTACATGACCACTAAAGGCCATGTGATTCTCCTCAATGAGCTACGGCCTTGTCGGTACCACCTCCATGGTCCTAGGTTGAAAACAAACCCACCTAATCACGGGCATTTAAGCCTGAAATGTTATTGCCAACGTGCCTCATCATCACCTATGCATCGTTTGAGCTAAGTAGAAAGGCGGCTCATACATCTCACCCGACATAGTCATCTGCGTAGAAGGGTGTGGAATATCCCTCGATCTTTGCCTCCTAATGCTCGAAGAAATCTGGCAGAGCAGCTCTGGGAACAACTCCCAAGAAACTATACCAATATCCAGATGGAGCTTCTACTCCTCTAATCTCCACCGAGTGGAGGAAAATCCCCTCAAGTGCATGATAGCGCACCTAGCTCGAGTGTTGCTCCCATATGGGTGCATAGCAAAACACCTAGTCAAGTCAATGAGCCATGTCTCTACCTCCAAACCACTGCCTGATCCATCGAAAGTGGATGGTCATGCTCTAAGCAAGTCCCTCATGTGGGCTGCTACCTATGAATTAGAGTGAACTGGTACCTCTCTCTCCAACCACCACTGGCCCTACCTCCTGCCTAGGCCCAAGGTGGGCAAGGGTCTCCTCTAACAACTGACGCAACTGAGCGTCCTCAATCCTAGGTGGATCTAGATTTTGATTGCCATCTCCCTAAATATTCTTAGAAGCCTGTTGCTCCTCATGGTCAGAAATAAGTGGATCATGTGGAGGTGGGTCTTGCTGTTCCTCAATGCGACCGCCTAAACGGCCATGTCTACGACCCCCTCCTCTTCCATGCCTGGGAGGCATTATCCTATACAAACACAAAGAGGCATTAAGCACAACACACAAGTAAAATCCACACAACTAAAAGCTTAATAGGCTCATCATAATCCTAGAGTACCGAGTGTTTAAACCTAGGCTGTGATACCATGTGTAATGCCCCACCATGCAACCCTAGGGGAAGTTGCAAACTACTAGCAATTCCACAACAATTTTTTTTTTTAGAAAAAAACATACAATTACATGTATAAAACAACGCAAGCCAACAATCCCCTAAGGTCACGAGACAAAGATTAATTAATTCACAAATTATAACCACATGCATGAAATGAAGCATAACATCATTCACTTAACTAATTAAAGCACATACATTCCATACATGAGATTTTCATTAAGACCATGAGATCCTTCATGGTTACCAAAGACAAAAGTTATATAATTACAATTACATCTCTCATTCCCAGAATGAGGCAAATCAATAACATGATTGTTTATTACAATTTCCACCTTGATAAAAATGAGGGGTAAATAAAATACAAAAGCACTAGCATAAATGAAACCAAGGTAGCAACTGGTATCTCATGAGCTCTCCAACACGAAAGTCTCATCCACATAAGCCAATGCCAAAACAACGGAGTAAGGTGCACGCTCCACCCAACCATGTGATACTCGAAGGCTCACCCCCCATGCTAGGAGATAGTAACAAGGGTTTTAGGTCAAGACCAACAACCTCGAAACATAGGCAACATGACTCAACTGGAAAAGATACCGAGCATGACATCACATGGCACAAAGGTTACAATGCTTCCAAATTTCAAATACAAGAACACATCACTAATACAAACATAATGCTGACTTAGGAGAAGTGTCATCACAATGTCGCATGGGATATCCTGGCAAGTCTTCCTAGGTCCCGGCCCCCATCTCAGGATATCCTGGTAACCTCTAATGACTCCCGACCCCACATGCAAACCAAAGTGGAATCAGTTATCTTTCAAAGGGACAAGATAACAATCTTGCCATTCCAGGCCTTCTCGTCTCATCCCAAGTCTTTACAAGCACTTGCGTCCATGAGCGAGGCAAAATTAATCTTTTTAAATGTTGGTACCACCTATGCTAATTAATTGGTTTAAGTTTTCACTAAATTAACCAACTTACATTGAGATCTCCTGGCACCACTTTGTGTGCCAGCCCTCGATGCAAGCCACTTCTCTAAGACAACACGTGGAACCACGCCACCACCAAAGGTACTCAAGTACGACCTAGGGATAATGAATCCCTAACCATGACATGAAGTAGAAAAAACCTGCCCAAAATAATCAGATATAACACTAGACGCACGTAAGCGCTACCCATGGCACACAAGGTTAATTAACATGACGACAACCCCAAAACACATAAGAGACGATTAAATCTGGAAGACTTACAAGATCCGACCAAAAACCCAACAAGAATCAGTACCCCATGATGAAAGAAGCTTGCAAACGATAAAAAGGAAATCTACCTTTGGATTTCGTAAATCCAATCAATCATTGCATTGGTGCATTTAACAATTTAAATAACTATGTTCTTGCACAATCACATAAGGGTTTGAATGTTCGTTGATTCTTGTTGACACAATACATAGGATAAATTAAAGTAATCATTCTTTGCTAAACCAAAATTTCCTATACATAATTTTCGTCTATTCCTTTACAACATCTCATGTTATATATATTAAATACTTCTTCTCTTTTAAGGAAATAAAACACCTTTTGAATATTCCTACACATGTCTAATCACATATATATCTTTAAAATATATATCTAATTAATATTTAAATTCAAATGATAATTACTTACCCTTAATTAAAATATAATTTATACATAGTATAATATATATATTATATATATAAATAATATTATTATATATATATAACATATATATTAATATATATATATATATAAATTATATTTTAATTCATAAAATAAAACTTTAATTTCAAAAATCTCATATATTATATATATTAAATATAAAATATATTATAAACTTTATATTTAATAAATATAATAAATAAAATTTATATATATAAAAGAAGCAAAATACAATATATATATATATATTAAATGTAAATATATAAAATATAATAAAATATATATTATATTATATATATTGCATATAATATAATATATATTATATAAAATCAGTGGCCAGATCCCCAGCCATGGGGGCTGCGCGAGGGGGTTAAAACCCCTGCCACATACACCGCGTGGGCAACGTAAAACGGCTCCGCCCAAACAAAAACGGCGATTTTTTTTTTTTTACCAGAATGACTGGTAAAAAAAACACAGTCATAAAAAAAAATGTGACTTCCCAGAATTTCAAATGGAAAATTTTGATTTTAATAAATACATATATTTATATATATATATATGTATATATATATATATATGTAAATACATATCAACATGTATTTATATATATATATATATAAATACACACAACATAACATAGTTTGAAAAACTACATTTCTTCAATACCCAAATTGGGCACTCTCAATCTGAGCAACAAAATGAATTTCCATTGAAACTCCAAAGTTTAACACAATAATTTCATGATTTCTTGCAAGATAAAAAGGGATTTTCCTAACCCACAAATTTCCATAATAACCATTTAAATCTTTCAAATTTGTTTCAATTTTCCCACATGATGGTTTGAGGATAGTTTATGGTTCACATGGTTTTCTCAAAAAATTTTGAAAAACTATTTTATCCAAGTTTGAATGGTGATTCCAACATGGGTTTTGAATTCAAAGTTGAATTCCAATCCAATTTGAGCCATTTCAACACAAAATTTGCTAAATTAAATTTGCATAAAGAGGGGAAAGCATGGAACCTTTTTGTTTTCTCCAAGCTTTCTTTTGAATCCTTCAATGGAGGTTGATCCCCTTCAAATCTTGCTTCAACAATCCTTCAAAAACCTCTTCCAAGAATTTCTCCAAGCTTTTTCAAAATTTTCCTTGCTCTTCAAAAATTACCCAATTCTCCAAAAGATAATTTCAAAAAAGAAAAAATGCATTTTCGTTATCCCCTTCTCCAAATTGTCAAACCCCTAATTTTAGTCACCCACCATAGTTATTGCTATTTTGGATATTTTGGATATTTTCATTTTTTTGAAAATTTATAAAACAAATCTATTTCCCTTTTCAAATACATAATATTTATTTAAAACAAATTTCTATTTGCACCCCAAAAGACAATTAAATTCCCTTTTATCCACAAAATTGAATTTACTAATTACATTTAACAAAATCATTTTTAATTTTATTTCAATAGGAATGCAAGGCAACTTCTATTTTTTTTTGGTCTCATTATTTAATAATGCTAACACAATTGGTCTAATTTAAATAAATCAACAATAAATCTAATTCATGAATAGATTATTTTATCAATTGAATTAAATTAACTAATTAATTAACAAGCACTCTTTTATGCATTTCGGCAATAAATTTAATTAAAGCAAACACCATTTCACTTAGGAAATTTAATTACACAAGCAAGGAGAGACGAGACGACAAGGAAAATAACTTATCCCAACTGACAACCCGACGACACACTATGGCTAGGGTGATGTCACGACACAGAACCCCAAGCTACTATCTCCCAATCATTTTCCATTGAACAAGGGACATGCTCAAACCTGTTGAATCAGGTGGAGTCAATGTCCTATACCTGCATCCTACACACAACCCGAGTGTCGAACATGCATATATATATAAATATTAAAACACACCGTGAAGAGGAAATCGCGGAATCACAGGGCACTCGCATGCGAGTGATGTGATCCCGTCCCCTTCACCAATACAATATCGCTAACTGACACCTCTAATCATCAATGGTATAATCACAGTATAAAGCATCAATAATTCACATACATGATAATTCAATCCACAACATGAAATAATAATATCATCTAATTAAAGTAGCATCACATAAAAACATAATGTTTACATCGCTTAACAATTAGCGGTCAAAAGTAACCAAGTTTATAACCAACGTACTAACAAGGCAAAATATACATAACGAACACTGTTCGATCAAAAGAACAAAATGGAGGGGTGTTACACAATCCAACCATCACTTTAAACCTTTGATTCTAAAATGTTTCCCTCCTTTCCACTCATTTAATCCAAATTCAACTCATCAAACATTAATTCCCACCAAATCATATCGAATCCTTAAATTAAGTACAATGTCTTCTATCACAAAGAAAAACCACCAAACTCAGAATTCTTGAATAAAATGCCTTCCATAGCAAATCCTTCATAGAATAGTTCCCTTTCACAAGAGAACTATCCCAACCATTTTATAAAAAATTAGTGATGTTGATGAGGACACTCCTAATGAACCTAAGTACACTCTTGATCCCAACAACCTCCTTAATTATAAAAAGGATATGATCTCATGAATATATTTATTGAAATAAAAAATGCAATCTTAAGGTAATTCATTGAATCGATGGCTAAATTACCACCTAATTGTGTCCTCTCCATCCTTAACAACATAGTGTTGGAATTGACCCTATAGATCATGACCATGCCCATACTAACCTTCATATAGACCATAAAACCACACCCCAAACTAAACATTCATTTACCATCAAGGGGAAGGACACACATGAGGACCATGCCCAATGAGTAACATGAGCTTCCAACCAAAAAACCCAAAATACCCCATTCATTACTCTACCCACATGATCTAGGGCTAAACAACATGCTTCCCAATTAAAAAAATATCCATTAAAATTAACCAATAAAAAATTCCCATATTTCTACCTCTAACATGACCATTAATGTCTTCTATCACAAAGAAAAACCACCAAACTCAAAATTCTTGAATAAAATACCTTCCATAGCCAATCCCTGGTATAATAGTTTCCTTTCCCAAGAGAACTATCCCAACCCTTTTATGAAAATTTAATGATGCTGATGAGGACACTCCTAATGAGCCTAAGTACACTCTTGATCCCAAAAACCTCCTTGATTCTAAACAAGGACATGACCTCATGAATATATTTATTGAAATAAAAAAATACATTCTTAAGGAAATTCATTGAATTGATGGCTAAATTACCACCTAATTATATCCTCTCCATCCTTAACAATATAGTGTTGGACTTGACCCCTTAGATCATGACCATGCCCATACTAACCTTCATCTAGACCATAAAACCACACCCAAACTAAACATTCCTTTACCATCAAGAGGAAGGACACACATGAGGACCATGCCCAATGAATAACATGAGCCTCCAACCAAGAAAAAACCAAAATACCCCATCCACTAGTCTAGCCACATGATATAGGGCTAAACAACATGCTTCCCAATTAAAAATATCTCCATTACAATTAACCAATGAATTCCACATATTTCTACCTCTAACATGACCATTATTGGTTCCCCTACTAAGATTTTACCTCAATTCCCTAGGTCACACACACCAACACAATCATAACACATCTCCCAAAAATTAATATGTCAAACATCACTCACATCAATACAACTTCTAATCTCCTCTACCATTACTTAGCTCATTTTTTAAGCAAGAATGTCAAGCCATGAAATATGTAACTTCAAATGAATTTGAGACAAGTATATACCTTTAAGGAGTTATGTCCCTATCATTTTAACTACTCTATCTTATAAATTTTATAATAAATCATTATTATATAATACCTTTTTCCAATCAACTTAAGGGTGCATGTATCCTACATCACTTATATGAACAATCCTTCATTTAATCAAATAAAAGTAAAATTAATAGACCAGATTTCTATTTCATGTAAATACTTTAATTATATTATATTATCGAATAATTTCATGTATGAATCTTGAATTTTTACATATGATGATTGAATATATGAATTGAAATTACAAGATTAAATTAAAGGTTTTAAAGTTCAACTTTTATATTAATTTTTTTTTAGTTTCAAAAGTAAATGTAATTTTTTTTGTTTTAATTATGTAAATCTCTATTTATACATATCGCTGATCAGACTTCTCATCAAGATGATCAAACTTCTCATCAGTTTAACCAACTTGATGATAAGACTTGTTCTAGGTCTACTCTAGATATGATGAGACCATTAGGAGATTAAATATTTCCTTGAAATGTTTAGAGTACAAACAATACATAACACCCCAAACCTTTCAAATAGAGAGAAGTTAGTTACTATGAGGGATGAGATTACACGTATGATTGGAGTCATTCGATCATACAATCCCTATGACGAGATTAACATTAAGTATTTTTATCTTTCCCTTTCTAAGAGTGTTATTGACCATGAGAAATGGTCATCCATTTCCAAGGGAGTTTCATTAGATAGTGTTCATAGCATGTTCCCATTTTATCAAGGATGAGATAGAGTGAGAGTCTATGCAACCACTAGGTGTGCAAACTAGTTTGTGGCTCCTTTTATTTATCCTAGATAGTTGACAACACATCATATGTGGCCTCATAATGATGAGTTTCCACTCTATTTTTGTAAATAATTATATGTCGAGTTCCATTTATAGCTAGATGTGGATTATACATCTTTTCCTTAGCATGCTAGACACGGGAGAGGGAGGTTTTCAAACAAACCTTAATTTAGACAACCAAACTTGCCACCGCCCATCAATAAGAGGGCATTAGTTTTTCCAAACTTTTTGATTCTTCCAAAACATTTGGAACTAACAACAATAATAGAACCACCATTCATCCCTGCTAGATGTGATATTTTTGATAGCATTGCTACTCAGGTCAATTAGATGTCATCTGATTGTGTTGGTAGATATTTATTACATCCACAAATTATCCTTCCTCTAATCGAGGCTACATCTAGTAGTTATGGTCCATACATTCATGTTGATCTACCATCACCATATGATGTGGCACAGATGAGTGATGTGACTTTGTGTAATTTGTGTGCATGCTCCATCAATGATTTATTAACAACATACTAGTTTATTAGTGAGGAGTATGGGATCCATTTGGATGGTATATTGACACATATTAGGTGATATTTTACTAGATAGAGGATCCAAGGTTAGACATATTCATAGGGTACAGAGGGACATCAGGATATTCTAGATCATCATACAACTCCCCTCAACATGTTCAGATTGATATTGCAACTTGCCCCCCTCAACACGTTCTAGATCAACTTGAGGTTACTACCCTTGATTTTGTAGGAGGCACATATAGCACACTTATTTTTGGCATTGACATTGTACCATGTATAAGTATCCCCATGTCCATATATTCTTTTGAGATTAGTGGGATTGAAAAAGTCCTCTAGACTGTGATGTAGGTACAATCTATATATATATTGTGTTCAAAAAATTCATATGTATATTTTAAAATTAATTTTAAACTAGATCACATGTTCAAGTTCTAACTCTTGATTGAAATCATGTATACTAAAATTTCTAGGAGTATGATATTATTTTCCAGGCTTCAAATGAAGATTTATAGAATGTTGGTGATGTTATGCATCATAATGAGGTATTTGAAAATTAGGTCCAAAGCTCATTTAAGTACATGTGTATTTATAGTAAATTGTACATTCACACATTGAAAGAACACAAGTTTTTTGACTTACACATAAACATTAAATTAAATAAGAAAGTTGTAATAAATGTATTATTTATATATGAATACATATGCTTTCTTGTGTAGGGATCGGGACAAGGATCATGTTAGGGCTCACGAAAGGGATCAAGACAAGGCTCGACACACAATGAGACAGATTCATCTATTCATATAGACATATTAGACATCCATATTTTTGAGTTGTTTTACATGTGCACATACATTTTGTGTACATGTAATTTATATTTATGTTTTATGAGTTCATTATATTTTTAGACATTCATTTTTATTGTAATTTCACATGTCTTATGCACATATTTGTGTTATATACACTTATGTTTTACATGTATGTGAACATTAACTGATTTGTGAGGTTTTATGTTTATGCACACACTAGAACATCTTAGATCACATGGTTTACACTAGAAATTTTTTTATATGTTTTATAAACATGTAAATTAAAAATATGTTTTATGGTTTGAATAATTTCTAATGACCTCTAGATTAAATATAGATTAATTTTAAGATAGAGATAGAGATGGAGATGGAGATGAAATATCATTTGATAAACGACCGTGTAACAATTGACCTCATGTACTACACAAAATGTATGAAAAAAGTAGACCAAAATTTTCCCTAATTAATATATATTGTAGTTATTAGTAATATTATTATATTGGGGGGCTTCTTGTTAAAATACAGTAGATCCTGATTATTAGTCAATATAGAGATGGTAGAGTAGAGCATGAGGAGCGAAAAATTGTAGAAGGTTGGTGTCTGAAATCATCAGGGTGATGCAGCGCAGGATGGCGCTTCTAGTCTAGATCGAAAGGTGTTGGGTGATAGGAAAAAGGGGAAGGAGATTTCTTGGGGTGCTGAGGCGGTGCACGACTGGCCAAAGAAGGACTTGCAGGATCGGGTTAGGTCAGAGGATTGGCGCGACATTGAAAAGGGCAGAAATTCGCCTCTTCATGAGAACAAAGCTTGGTCTAGGTGGCAACGACAGGGCATAAATTGAAGGTCCAATGGAAAACCTTGGATCGATCCCCATGGCAATAAATGGTGGGAAAAAGATTCAAATTTTGGTGCAAGATGGAGGAATGGCGGAAGGAGAGAGTCTAGATCTAGAACCACCTCTGGAGGAATTGGGATGCCCTGATTCGGTGGTGGCAGGGTAGATGGTGCTTAGAGATAGGTTTCAGATATATGGCGAATGGCTTCTTTATTTTAATTTTCCCCTCTTTTGCGATCCGCAATGAAATCCTGGAAGGTATCTGGTTAATGGATGGATATGGGTTCTATATGCGAAAGTGGGAGGTGGGATTTGATCCACATTGACATTATTTATCCTATATTCAAGATTGGTACAAAGTCCTAAAGCTTCCGTATGAATTCTAGAGCAAGCCAATATACTAGAGGAGATTGGTGATAACTTGGGCAAGTACATTTTCGTAGATGAATGGGCGGAAGAAGACAAGATTAACACTTATGTGCGCATTTGTGTGGAGAACCCACCTAACAACACCAGATGGAAGGAGTTGGAAATCCACATAGATTGGGGTGTTCTAAAGCAACCCTTGGTGTTTGAGCCTAGGCCCCAGGGTAATTGGATTGACACCTTAGGCTGGCATGCTTGGAAAAATCCTTAATCTAGGGTAGGCGGTCAATCCTATGATCCAACACCCGATGCTCTGATTTTGCTAGGGTCAGGCGATGTTGAGGATTCTCCCGAGCCTCACTAGGAGCAACGGGAACATGAAAACTTCATTAAGGATGAATAGGATGAGGCTGGCCCTAAGGTGCCAGAGGAAGACATCAACACAACTCTCAACAACAAAGTGTGCGATGTTCTGAACATCATAGATAACAATCTGAGGAAGGACAATCTCAATTCACTAATTGAGGTAAGCAAGGAGTTAGTAGAATTAGCACAAGAAGCTAAGGAGGCACCAATTGACCCCTTATCTGTAGCTCAGTTAGCGGAAGATGCTTGGATGGAAACAAAAGGGTTGGAGGATGATGCCTTTGTCCCAAATCGAGAGGAGGAAGTGGCCTTTGCGTCAACGCAAGATGGGTTGGGCATATGCTAGGTTGAGGCTGATGTACTTTCGCTAGACTGTGGGGAACATAAGAAGTGAGGTATAGTGCCAAATGTGGAAAAATTGAAGATTGATGGCAAAGCGACAGGACAGAAAAAGATCATGGACATGTTGAAAGTAGGGAAGGGAGACCCCCTTCCTGAAGAGCAACGCAGATCTTCACCTGGAATGTTAGGGGCTTGAATGCCCCTAACAAACGACATCTGGTGAAGGACCAAATGGTGGCTTCATAGGCAGAAATTTATATGTTACAGGAGACAAAATTGGACAAAGAGGGAGTGCTGGCCTTTGGAAAAAGGATGGGATCTTGGAAATGGTTAGCACTGGAGGCAGTGGGTGCAACTGGAGGCCTTATTACTCTTTGGCATCCAAGCATGGTTTCTTTGGCTATGTTGGTTGAGGGAAACAGGTGGATGGCTTGCTTTGTAAGAAGCTTTGTGTTGAATATTCAGTTTACTCTGGTCAATGTGTATGGTCCCATCTCATGCTTAGAAAAGTATCAAGTCTGGTCAGAAATTGAGTGTTTCTGTCAAGGTCAGGAGTTGGGCCCTTGCTTAATTGGTGGAGATTTCAATGCCATTTTGCACTCGAAAGAAAAACGAGGGGGAGTGTCTAGGAAACTTCAATCGCAAATTGATTTCAAAGCTTTTGTCAGGAGGAATTAGTTAATTGATCTACTAATGGCCAATGGTAGTTTTACTTGGACCAACAGAAGGTTTGGGTTTTGTTCAATAGCAAAGAAGCTAGATAGATTTTTCTTCTTAGGAAACTTGGTGGCTTTTCCCTCCACTCTAGAATGCAAAATTCTCCCATGTCCAGGTTCAGATCTCACTTTCTTGTATTTTTGGACATGGCTGGGGAAGTCTACCCTCCCAGATTCCCTTTCAAATTTGAAAATATGTGGCTAAAAGACCCAAATTTCTTTCCCCTCATCTCTCAGTGGTGGGGAGAAGTTGATGTGGAGGGCTAAAAAATGTTTATTTTAGCAACAAAATTAAAACACATTAAATTGCACTTGAAGGAGTGGAACAAGTTAAGTTTCAAAAATATCTTTAAGGAAAAGAAGCACATTGAAGGGGAACTTTCAACCTTAAACGAGGAAGTGATTAGGTGGGGTATGGACAATGCAAGGTATC
Source organism: Sequoia sempervirens (assembly GCA_007258455.2). Classification (NCBI taxonomy): domain Eukaryota; kingdom Viridiplantae; phylum Streptophyta; class Pinopsida; order Cupressales; family Cupressaceae; genus Sequoia; species Sequoia sempervirens. The sequence goes on along the minus strand of VDFB02000008.1, from coordinate 129,088,690 downwards.
TTTAGGAGAAGGATCTCCTCAATAGCTGGAATGACATCTTGGCAAAAGAAGAGGTATTTTGGTGTCAGAAATCCCGTGAGTTATGGTTAAGTGAAGGGGATAAGAATATAATTTTTTTTGATAACTCCACAAAAATGCGACGAGAAGTCAACAGAATCTCAAGGTTAAGATCGGAAGATGGTGTTTTTTTGGAGCAACCTGGGCTTATTGTAGAGGCAATGGTAGATTTTTTTAAGAATCTTTTGAACGACTGGGAGGGATCGAACCTGCAAGCGTAACAAGAGCTTGTGAATGGTATACCTAAGCTGGTGTCAGATGAGAAGAATTCTCTTTTGGTGAAACCTTTTTTGGAAGAGGAAATCAAATTGGCTTTGTTTTCATTACATTCAGACAAGTCTCCTGGTCCAGATGGTTTCTCAGTTGCCTTCTTTCAACATTGTTGGGATATTGTGGGCCAGGATGTGGTCAAAGCCATAGAAGATTCCAAGGATTTGGGGCGAGCCTTGAAGGAACTCAACAATAAATTCATAGCTCTAATCCCAAAGAAGGAGAATCCAGATAGATTAGAGGACTTTAGGCCCATCTCTCTGTGCAACACAGTCTACAAAATTCTGGCAAAATCAATCGCAAATAGGCTCAAGGTGTTACTCCCAGAATTTATCTTTGAAGAACAAACGGGTTTTGTGCAAGGCCATTCGATCTTTGATGATGTAATTGTGGCTCAAGAAGTCATTCATTCAATCTTGAATACCCGAAATCCGTTAATGATCCTCAAGTTGGATATAAGAAAACCCTATGAAAAATTCAATTGGAGATTCTTTTCAAAATCTTGGAGGCCTTCAGATTCTCCTCTTCATGGATTAATTAGATTTTTGGATGGATAGCATGCCCAAGGTATTCAATTCTAATTAATGGCTCCCCTCATGGTTTTTTTGAAGCTCCTTGGGGACTTTGACAAGGGGATCCCTTTTCTCTTTTTCTGTTCATCTTAATGGCGGAGGCATTGGGATGAGCCATTTCTCAAGCGATTGCGTTAGGGAAATTGAGAGGAGTGCAAATAACAAGTTCCATGCCACCAGTTACCCACCAAAAATTTCCATACAGAAATTTTCTTTTAGGGAAAGCAGGAGTGGCAGAAGCAAAAACCTTCAAAGGTATTCTTTTGAAATACTCCTTTGTCTCGGGCCAAGAGGTGACCTTTGAAAAATCAGATTTTTTTTTCTTTTTTGTTAATCTGTCTCTGGAAAAACAAATCTTGCAAGTTTTAAGGTTTAAAAAGGGAAGCTTCCTTGTAAATATCTTGTTCTGCCATTGGCTTTGAGCCAACACTTTGGTAAACTATGGGATCCCTTGTTGTCAAAGATGGACCACAAACTGTCCTCTTGGAAAGGTCGTTGGCTTTCATGGGTTGGGAGACTCATGCTCATAAAATTAGTTGTGGAAACACTTCCAATCTATATGCTATCATGTCTTCCTTTACCAGGGCACACTTGTGATAATCTCAACCAAAAGATGAGGCTTTTATTCTAGAAAGGAGGCTCGGAACAGAGAAATCTACCATTGATAAAATGGGAGAAGGTTTGCAGTTCGAGAGAGACGATTGGGGAAGGTATCAAGAAATTGGCACTTCAAAACAAAGCCCTAGGAGTGAAGTTGGCATGGCTTATGTATGCACGGTAGGATCTAAAGTGGGTTAAAATTCTAAAAGCTAAATACTTAGAGGACAGCCCAATTAGCTTCTTCTCAACTCGATCGCTTCCAAAAGGATCTCGAGTTTGGAATTTTATTTGTAGCTGTCAGGATTTGATTCTTGATTTTTTGTCATGGGACTTGGGCGATGGCAGCTAGGCTCTCTTCTAGGAAGATTCTTGGGGAGGTTTCTACAAATTGAACAACTTTGAAAATATAAGGAATGTGAAAGAGGTTACAAAGAGGATCGAGGGCCCTCGTATCAGGGATTTTTTGATAAGTGAGGAAACAAACGGTGTTCAGTCTTAGCATTGGAAGGATCCTTCGCACTTGCGGTTGAGTGATGTTGAAGTCAAAGTGTTCAAAGACGTTCTTAGTTAGCATCCCATCTATTTGAGAGGAGGTCAGGATGTTCTTCGGTGGTGTGGTTCCACTTTGGGCTCTTACCGAGCCAAGGAAGGATACAACATTTTATCTAAGCAGCAGGAGCTAGTGTCAGATATTCCCAGTGATTTGTGTTGGAATAAATTTTGTCTCCTTAAGGCAGGGATATTTGTGTGGGCAGTTGTTCAGGGAAGAGTAATGACTTCGAAGAGGCTAAAGAAATTTGGCATTAATTGTCCTTCTAGGTGTGTCTTATGCAAGGCGGCAGAGGAGACATGTGATCACTTCTTTCTTAATTTCCCTTTCACAAAACAATGATGGGATTGGTTATGCAATAAGCTTTGACTTCTCACAGCTTCTCTAGGGAATTTTTTGGGATGGCTTAATGGATGACCAAGGTTGGGAGGTGGATCGGTTTTTGCTGCCTTTTGGAAATTGAGCCCATACCTTTTAATGTGGGAAGTATGGAAGGAGAGGAATCAAATAATTTTGAAGGACAAGGCTTTGTCTCTACCGTCCTTTCTAAACAAATTGGAAGCATGCATGGTTGAGGGGATGAACTCAAGAGTTGAAAAAGGTATGAAGGGAAAATATTCCTTTTCTAGCTAGGATGTGAAATTAAAGAGATGGTGGAATGGGTTGAAAGTACCTACTCAACTTGGAGTAGGTGGCAGAGCGGTGCAAGAGGAGCGTAAAACTATCAAATGGATCCCTTCGTCTCGCGGCTGGTATAAACTAAATTTTGGCAAAGCTGCTAGAGGCAATCTGGGGCAATCAAGAGCAAGATGCATTATAAGGGATTGGCAAGGAAAGTCGGTGGGCAGGTTGGCATTGTCTCTCTCTCCAGGCACCAACAATTGGGCAGAGCTATAGGCAGCCTCACATGGGATAAAACTCTGCTTGGAGCTAAAACTAAGGAATGTAATCATCGAAGGAGACTCTCTACTAGTAATAAATGCTCTACATTCAGGTAAGTTTCAGAATTGGAAGTTAAATGCTCTCCTAGAAGTCACAATGTCACAGTTGTAGATCTTCGAAAACTATGAAATCACTCACATTTTAAGAGAAGGGAATCAGGAGACCGATTCTCTATCAAATCTTGGAGCTGATGGGGTATCTTTAAGGGAGGTGAGGTTGGAAAACCTTGACACTGGTTAACTAATGTGGGCGGTTGGGAGGGCACCACTTCACCAGGATGGGTGAAGTGGCAGACACAATGGAGAGGTCAGGACTTGTGTCTTTTCTCATCTCCTATCTCATGGCTGACTGGTCGGGTGGCATATAGATGGCAAGGTGGCGACATTTGAAAAAGAGGTAACACGTGCTTGGTGGGAAGAGTCTAGACTTTGTTATTTTCATCATTACCCGCTGGTGAAGTAAGCTTGTGATGTCCTTTCGAGGACGCTTTGCCAGCCTTTTTGGTAATAATATCAAGGCATGACATTAGTAGCATTTAATCAGTAGTGTTTTCATCCGGTTTCTAGTGCTTTCCAAAAGCCATGAGCAGGTTCATTCTATTAGTCTCTGCCAAAGAATTGGAGATGGGTGGTATGGTGACTCCTATGCAGCTCAAGGGCTTGAAGTGGCAGATTGTGTTAGAGGGAAAGATAACAACTCTCCAGCTTCCGCATCTCTTTTGCCATCCAGATTACCTGGTATTTGCGGCCATAAAATGTGTAATGGGGAAGAATTTTATGGAGGAAGGAGAAGGTTACAAGCTGGACTCCGAAATCTCCTCTCAAGTTCTGGCCAGTTTATTAGATGTTGGGGTGCCTAAAGGAGAAGCCAGGGTGATCATGAGGTCTCTATTCTAGAAGGACTTTTTGGTAGGGCTAGATATGGCTTTAGCCGCAACGTGTCTAGGGAAGGGAATTCCATGCCCGGAGGACCTTCACCTACTTAATGATCCAGTGGCATTGGTAAACTACTATCCTTTTCTGTTGGACATGACAGGGTTTGACTTGTAGGAGCATAGGAGATTGGCGAATGCTGGAGTGGAATTTCTAAGGAAGAAATTTCATCTGGTCCAGGTAGTGGATTCGGCATGGAAGCAGGATTTCTGGGTATTTGCGTAGCAAAATGTTTGGTGATCTGGGTTTGGGTTGGGTGTGTTTCTAATAGTTGCTTCTTAGGGAAATTTATTTTTGTGTCGGGGTTTACTTTGCCATAGCCAGTTGTTTTAGCCATGTCCAAGCCGTGGTATATAATCAGTATGGTTTGTAGTAGGTTAATGGTGTTATAGGGGAACCGCCTATCACAAGGCTTTTTGCTGTGTTTTGGTAGGCGTAATGCTAACAGTCGCCCAGGTTGGGCTTGAACAACTTGTACCTTTTTTTCATATCAATAGAAAACTTCTTCTTACTTGATAAAAAAAAATGGATTAATTTTAATTATGCAACTAAGTATCATCTAGGCTATATGTTAAAGCAGTTGATGATTAACAACTAGATGGGGTTGAACTTATGATATTATTTTATGGATATTTCATGTTAATTTCAAATATATATGTTGTACAAGTCGTCTATCAAGTTGTGTTGTGTGGATATGGATAATATTTTAAATGAGCATGTGTAGGCACAACTTCTAATAATGTTGGTTAAATTGAAAGATAGTTGATCTATGGATAAATAACTCAACTTGAAAGTTTACATACATGTTTCTTCTTTATGAAATATTTCACTTAGAAATTTAAATTGACCATTTTAAACATGATTGAGCTCCTCTTTGTGTATAAAAATTAATGATATATAATTGTATATTCTACTAAGATAATTGATTGAACAATATTCGTTTTTTCTAAAAAATAAAAATTTCCTAGAAGGAAGAAATTGTAAATGAAAAAAGAGGATGATCTAAACATTAATGCATTAAAGAGTGATATTAGACACATGTAACACAATTAAGAATCTAGAGTTATGAGACATACTTGTAATCCATGTGTAAGAAATGGATGATCAAATCCATTGACTTTGTACCCACACTAGATGCCTAAGTATGAATATAAAATGAAATACGTCAATGTTGGAATATAAAAGAGTCTAGAGGAGTAGTAGAATTAGGAAGATCCATGGGTGATAGATCCACAAGAAAATTATCTAGAATTAGAGGATCATCAAGATCTCTAATAGTGGAGTTAGTGTAGCATAAAAAAATTATACTCCCTTTTAGGTGAAAGCATAACTTCACACTCTATTTGGATCCAGCTTAAGTGACCTATTCATTAATGCATTGAGACATTCTCTAAGCCCTAAAATTTCCTATCAACCTAGGAGAATGTGTGTACACTACCCTAAAAGGTGTTTCATCAATTCATATCATCAATTTTATGCCAACAACTACCTTGAATATGTAAAAGTTCTGATTTTGAGAGGCCCAACACATTCAAAGAAAGTTTTGTCAAGTGTTGAAAAGCTTGAATAGGGCATCCTTGTGCCCTAGTCCAGCTATTTTCCCTAACAAGAAACTTGATTTCCTATGTTTTTTGGTCTTTAATCTTAGGGATAAAAATTTAAATTCAAGTCTTGGCGGTAATTTAATTTCAAAAATTCAAATTTAATTATGTCATCCTAAACCTTAATTTTTCTTAAGTTTCATGCTATATAAACATGAATTATTATTTCAAAATTAAGAAGAAGAATATTGGAGAAATGACACTTTTCTGAAATACATTCAATTTTGCAGGTGATCAAGGATTTTTCAATCTTAATCAAGTTTTCTATAATGATTGGATTTTGATTCCAATACAAGGACATGGTGAAATCTTGGTTTGTAAAGAGCTCTTGGTTATTTTATATAACCTAATGACTTGTTTTCAAAGTGTTCTCATCTTCAAGCTTTAGATTACTTGTTGTCTAAAGTGAGATATTATTGTGTTTCAAATTTGCATAAGGGTATTTGAATTTCTCTTGGGTTGATCTCATAATTATATTTAGGAGTCCTCTAACATATTTGAGTAGGATTTATACATTTTAGCTCATTATAGCCTTAGATGCACTTAAGGTTAAGAGCACACACATTTTTATCAATGAGTTTATTGACTATTTTTAGAGGTAGAAACACCAAAACATGGGTTTGAATAAGGAAAACTCCTATATAGCCACGCCTCCCCATCTCTTTTCAAGATTTGCTTAGGTTCATATCTGAAGACAAAGATTGCATAACAGAGAAGGTAGACTATAAGCTATAAGTTAGAGGTTTTAGATCTAAGAAAAGTCAACCCAGACTAGAGTGTCCTTGCACCCTAGTCTAGTAAAATCACCTTCAAAATTAAATGCCAAGTACACAGATCTCTACACTCCCCAGATCTGCTCTCAAAATTTGATTTTACAGTTTTTTCATCTCAGAAATATTGCATTTTTAAAGATTATAATTTTTGTAGTCAAAAGAAATTTAGAAAATTCAACTTAGTTTCAATCAAATTCCAAGGTACAAAAGGATCAAATCCAAGGTTGATTTGGCTCACCTTTGAGGTTGAAAGTCTATCTAATTTCCTTATTGATTTGCATCCTAATATTCTCTTGGGAAAGGATTGATGTTATTGATCTAGATGCATTAGACCTAGGATCCCTTTTTCATCAAAACGGTTAATAATTTATGTTAAATACTTGAAATCCTCTATTTTGATTGAACATCCATAGTGGAGTTAATAATTTATGTTAAATCCAAAATCCTAGATAACAATTTACATTCCCATAAATCAACCAATGTGAAATAAAGGAAATTGATGCCTTTCATGCTACCTATAAGACATGAGATCCATAATCCTTGTACAAGAAAAAGCACTCCACCTATTGATGCTTAAAATTTAGTAAATACATCCAAGATCTAATAGATACAAGAGAAATCAATATTAAAGGAAATGAACCCACCCTATAAGGTGAAAAATTAGTGATGCAAGAGATCCAAATAGCAAACACATGATCAAGTCTTCTCATGGTTTCAAAAAATTAAAAATATCATTAGCTATCTAACAATGTATTTGCATATTATTTTTAAAGCAACACAAAGCCTATCAAAATTCACACGTTCCTTACAAATATCTCTTACCACCAATTACCTTTTCATTGACCCTATGATTCCTATCATCAACATTAACCATCCACCGTCGAAATCTATCACCCTCAACCAAGAAAATCACACATTACTTGACATAAATTTCATAATGATAAAGCTATCATCACCTTCACGAGACTCTAATATTTACTATTTCCCCAATGGATCAAAATAGGCTTTAAATTTGACTTAGATACGTCAACATATCCCACAAAACCCATCCAAATGCCTAAAATCCTTGCATGTGAAAGGTCTAAATCCTAATATCAATCTCGTATTTGAAGTCCCAAAAGTTTGTATAAGTCTAAGAATCCAAGAAATCCAATTATCTAAGAATTTTTTTAACAAATTAGTCCAAATAAATTCAATGTAGCAATTATATGAATACCCAATCCAAAATATAGATTCATGATATCTAGGATTATATAAAAATATGAATTATCCTAGAAACAACCAAGTTTGAAATTTTAAAAATCCAAATTTAGATCACAACATGGAATGCAATTATTTGAATTCTTATATAATAAAATATTTTTTAAACTTAGGTTCAATTGTTATAACACGTATATATAGTCATAGAAAATATACATAACTTAAATCTCTTGGTACATATAATCTAGATTCTATCTTTTATTATCTCTAAAATATTTTCATGATCTTAAATAGGCAACCTCCACTTTTGATGGTCACATCTTCTTTTTTGTAAAGTTTCAAAATTTATTCTTGTTGCTATAACTAAGTGACTATAATGTAGAACCTTTTGTCCAAGCCTATAATCAATAAATATTCAATACCATTTTTTAAATAAAACTTCGCCATATTTTGGAGGGAAGTCGAGTTCATGATGTAAAAAATATATATATTACAGAGAAAGAGGAGAGCTTGGCTTTATTATGATCCGTCGGTAACATACCAGAGAGGAAAATGTAGGAAGGAGGGGACACCTTCCATGGAAGATTTAGGAGGTTACAATCCTGCAGGTACGCCTTGGCAACGTTCTATATAGCATGGATATCTTGTCTATAGCTATTTTATTGCTTATGCTACGTTTACTCAAGCTTTCTTCCATAACGATAGGATAATGTTCATGCATGATTTACATTTCCCTTGCATGTTGCTTCATGTCGTAGAAGTATTCCTTTAGGACTTTATCTGTCCATTTTCTTTAGATTCTGCATAGACCTCTAATTTGAATACAAATGAATGCGGTATATTGAAAAATATTATAACTGTTGCATTATTCTGCCATAGCATGGTGTGGCTAGATAGAACACTAGTGGTAAACCTTTTTCTACAAACCTAAATTGGGCACAGCCCACAATCATTTCATTTCATTCAAACATTTCATATCAATCTCTGTTCATTGTGGGGGCTTCGCCGGAAAACTGGGTATCCAAGCTGGACCTGTAAGACGTCTGATGGAACAACAATTCATGTTTGGTTCGCCTGTCATTCAAAAGCGAGTCCTGATGTGGGGGTGAACAAGGGTGTTGCTGCCATGACAGTCGTCAATAAGAATCTGGGAACACCATGCCCTGCAACTATATTTCATTATGCATGTGTCAATACGTCTCAACTGTAGCTTGTGGATAAACTGTAGTTTCATCCCTTAGATAGGGACTGTTGCATATGATCATTTACTCCATATCTTTTAACATCAATGTGAATTGGGCGATAGAAGGGCATATTGATGTGAGATCTGGTCTCAATAATAAGTGATAGTTAGAGTCAATTAGAATGTTCCCAAGAATGGGATTAGGCTATGATAAAGCGTATGAGCAAAAGAGAGAATATTCGAGTTAAGTAATAGAAATTCTATGGTTATGAAGTCATTACATCAAATGTTTTGTCCATATGACTAGTGACATTACTTTTTGATAGTTCACTTCTTCCAATTTCTAAAATAAAATCCATAAGAAAGGACATCAAGTAGAAGAAAAGAAAATCAAAATATTGGTTAGAATCAAATATGTCATTAACGCAAACATTTGAAATATGAACCGTGTTGACTTTAATTGAGTAATCCATTGTTCTTGTATTAACCGTTTCTTCTCCTCAATATATGAACTGGAATGTATTACAATTTGTATGAACTTGTATGAACTTGTATGAACTTGTAGCTAGATAAGATTGATAAAATCTAAGTCCATTAATTATCCATCGTAAGTGAATGGGTGTATTATCATTTAATCATATTCTTCTTAGTTAAGAAAGGTGGTTAAATAGTTTGCAGTAGCATTCAAGTTATTTTTTCTAGATTTAGTTGACTTCCATTAAAGAATTTAGGAATTTTATCAATTTAATAAAATTAGTGTTATTTTGTAGATAGGTTTAAAGGTTTTAAATTAAAGTCATGAAATAAGTAGTTTTGTTTAAATATTTTAGACCGTGATGGATATTTTTCCTATAGTATAATAATAGGTTATAGTCATTATTTATTTTATTAACGTATTTAGTCAGCACCTTAGTGTTAATATTGGCTTGTTTAAATAAACGTGATTTACAGTCTTCCAAAAGGAATTATATTAAGCTTTTACCTAAATGAAAGATAGGGGAATCCTTAATCATAAGAAATCCATTGTAGTTTTCCATTAATGTTTTATCTAGTAATTTTATTTGAAATTCTTAATTGTTAAATTGATATGTATAAATTGCATGAGTTGCAAATGCCTTCATGGTCATGATTAATTGATTGTTTGTGACTTGCTTAAGTGGTTGTATTGCTTGATCAATTGTCTGCATGGTATATGTGTTTGATTGGTGAAATTAGGGTGCTTTTGGGTTATTGTGTAAATGTGGGAGTCTTTGGTGCATAGTGGTTAAGGTTGACTTCCAGAGGCTAGGAGGGAATAGTTTTGGTTCTTTTGTTGGCTTCACCTTGGATGAAAGTTTGGAAATGTTTTATGTGTTATTTGAGCAATGATGGTTATACTTTGGAAGTGGATGGTAATGTGTGGGTTATGTGTTTTGTGCAATTGTAAACCCTAAGGGTGTTTCCTTTTATCCTAGTATGGTTTCATGTGATCAAGGTTAATGTGCAAGATGGTCTATGCTTTGTGCTATGTATAGTTTTGAGATTGTGATATGTGTGTGAGTGATCCATGCCTTGCACTGTATATGGATTTTTATGATTATGTGAGCGAGATGGTTAATGCCTTGCTTTGCGTTGGTTTCATGTGATTTTGTTAAGTGTGCAAGATGGTTCTTATCTTTCTTGTTGTGTAGGGTTTATTAGTTGTTAGTAGGGGGAGTGGCTCTCAATGGGGGTCGGTGCACAAAGTGGCATCTAGGATAACCCATGTGGGAGTTTCTTAACTCAGTGATAACCTAATTAATAAACTAGGGGGATAGGTAGAATTTCACTCTAATTAAGATAATTGGATGTCTCACCCATGTCTATAGTGCTTGTTTAGGCTAAGGATGGGTTGAGAAGGCCTAGTTGGCAAGATCAACTTCCTTGTCCTCACGAAAGGAAAGTTGGTTCTGCATGTGTCACCCTATCAGGCCGGCGTCTAGTGAGAGACTGTTAGGATAACCATAGATGGGGGCCGACGTCTAGTGAGAGACATTCAGGATAACCCATGCTAGGACCATGCGATGACACTCTTCCTTACTGCAACCTAGCATTCCCTTGTCTTGTGTTTCCCCTCTGTTGTTTGCATGTCTATGGAAGCGGTGTCACTGTTATGTGATGTTTTGTTGTACCTTGTATGTTGGAGTCGTGTTAGCCATTTGGTGTTGTGTTACTAACTTCTTATCTATTTTGTGTGGTGGGACCTTATTGTTATCTCCTAGCATGGGGGGTGGACCTAAGGGTTCCACATTGTCAGGTGGTTTGTGCTTTTTCCTCCATTGGGTTTCCCTTGATGTTCTTCATGAGCGTGGAAGATGTACTATTTGTTGCAAATTTTGGATCATGTACTAGTTCTTGGGATAGTGCTTATGTTATGTATTGTACTTGTATCTCTTTGGTATAATGCAATGTAATTTTGGCAAATTCTTCCCGTTGTTATAAGGGGAGATTTGATGTAATCCTATAACAATGTAATGATGTACCCTTATGTAAGGTCCAATTTGTATATGTACATATTAGGTCTCATATATATGATCTTCAATGGATTAAAATGATCTCTCGATGTTAGATAATTCTAAATCTATGTTCACGCTTTTAGTTGTGTTAGTAATACAGTCAGGGAATCCTTAGAGGATTTGCTTAGCTTAGTTGTTATGTTTAGATGTGATTTACATTCTTTTGTTATTTCACTTTAAAACAAAAAAAAAATTGTGTCATTATTGTAGTTAGTTGTGTTGTCCTCTAGGGTTCTTTGGCGGGGTATTACATCTCATTAATTATCAACTGATAAAATAAATGGAAGTAGGCTAATGGAATTCAACTAATGCTTGGACACTCCACAATTGGAGGAATGTTCCATTGTTCTTCAAAAGGAATTTCCCAAAATGGATTTCAATATCGTTGTCCTATGGAAGCATGTAAATAAGACCACAAAAATTAGTCCTCCAATTGAAAGCACAAATCATGGATGTCAAAATAGAAAGACATTGTTTTTCTTCCAACCAAAAGAGCATCTCTCCAGTCCACTTCTAGAGGAAAATCACTTCCCAAACCCTAACTAATGCATAGCTCCAAATCCAATGATATGAATACTTCCAATACATTGACAATAGCCAAAACCATTGCACATCTTACTCATTGGCTTTATACGTCTAGCAGATCTCTACTTCCTTCACATTCTTCCAGGGTATTGACTTCAAGTGAATCCAAGCATTAATAAATCATGCTTCCATCATCAGTACTCAAATCTGAAGCAAATATCAACCTCCACTAACAACTTAATAAATTAAAGAACACAAAATTGATGCATTATGCTTATGTCCCATCCTGATTTAAGCTCCTTTTTACTACACTGTAACACAAGTGCAGTAATCCATGTTCATTTTGGATGTCTTTTCCATTCTGGCCACCTTCAAGAGGTCCACAATGAGTGAAATTCCGATCTCCAAAGATATCAAAATAATTATCCTACATGTTTTGTTGACAAATTAAAGTTCCAGAAGTTTGACCTAAATAGTTTCCCCTTGGCAACAAATGACCAGTTCTCATTCCAGACAAGTCCATCCATAATCAAGTTATCAATAGAACCAAATTTAGATTCATCATCATCACTATCTATCTTTTTTGGATTAACCCTATTTTGAAGTGTTCTCCATCTTGAAACAAAGACATTGAAATAATTAAAACCTTTTATTATGGTGCTTTAAATGGCATAGGTGATGGCAATTTCCTGGTAAATGGGTGTTAATTTTAAGCTTTATAGATGTAGCTTGCTTATGTTTATCACTGTAACTTGTCTTGGGAGGTCTGAAACTTTCGATTCAAATTGACTTATTTTTTAGGATTGAGATCCCAAATCAATTTAAGAACCTTCAAAAATAAGGGTATGTGCAGGATCATGATGGGCCAAACAGGCCCTTAAGTGGCAATGAAAATTCAGAAAAATCAGAGTTAGGCAACTTGACGTAAAAATTTGAATAAGTTATCTATATTATTTCAAAAACATGTAAGAATAGAATTTGTGGGAAAT
>VDFB02000008.1:128958639-129075862 GCA_007258455.2 Sequoia sempervirens | reverse complement strand
TATAAAATTAACTCCCTAGTGTTGGAATGGAGTGTCAATAGTCACTAGTATGAGAGGGAGGGCATCTACAAATTTTAGTTTACTAGAAAATATTTGGATGCATCAAATTTCCCCACCTTCTGAGCCACATCCTTGAATAGCGAAAGACACCAAAATCTAGTTAGCCTTGAAATGAACCCCACAAAATCCCTAATAGAATTCATCATCTATTCTATTGGACTCCTCTTGATTTATGAATTTTAGTAATAATCCACTAGGGTCTCTCAACATTAAATAGTCATGGATCAATACATACCTTCGGGACTATAGTTTCGAGGTTATTTTCTGATGATTGTTCATATCAACAAGGAAGTTCATACTTAGTATGTCGAAAATGATATCATTATACTAAGGATCATTTTTTAATGGAAAACTAACATGTGCATGGTTATCATCAATTTTAGTTACTTCAAAAACTTCAACATTATTTTTTTCCATCAGTACTACTAGACCTTGACCTCTCACTAATTTTATGGTTTGGATTTTGATATCATATTCTTGAATATTTATCCACCTACACCTGTTCCCTAATGCCTTGTTCTAAGTTATAATATCATTCATAGCTATATGTGGCACATAAGAAATAACTTTTGCACCAATCAAACATGGTCTATAATTTTTAATAGCTTTAACTATGTCGTATGCATGTTTTTCATCATTGAATACCTTACTTCTACCCCTTGCAAATATTTATTGAAGAATTCTATGGGATGATTGTAACCCTCTTAATTCTTTTGGAGTAATACAACAACTAACAAAAGCAATGAAGCAAAAGAAAATAGCTAGAAGGTTTTTGCATAGTTTGAACTTACCAAGATTGGGCCATGTTTGATGATTTCCTTGATTTGTGTGAATGCTTTAGTAGGTTCTTTGATCTATGATTTTTTTTCCTTTCTTTAATATATTAGAGATAGGCTTGGTATTCTTAGTAAAGTTAGGCATAAACCTCCTTAAGAAATTAATTTTCCCAAAAAATTATCAAATATTTTACATTCTTGAGTCTAGGGATGAGGTCTATTGCTTTGAATCTTTCTATATCCATCCTTATATCATCCTTGGAAACAATATATCCTATCAAATTTTCTTCTTCAACTCCAAAAACACACTTTTTGGGATTCAAATAGATCACATACTCTAAGCACCTATTGAAAAACAACTCTAGATGTTTGTAATGGTGTATTCAGTTCTAAGAAAAAGTGGTCAAGCTGTCTTGCAAAATAGGAATGATCCAATGTTAAATTCCAACCTTTTTTCATGGCATATATATTGACTTCTGATATGTCTGATTACAAACTAAGAATCTCCATGCACTTTGTAAATATTTTACCTTCTTTTTATGAGCCAAGAGAAGATCTTATTAATGCTTCATAATTTGATACATTAAGGTGCACATGAACTACAACTTGTATGATACCATGAAATGTTTTCCTTTAGGGTTGGTTAGTTCGACTCCAACACCATAAACCTATTTTGAATTAAACCCATCAAATATTATAATCCACATTAAGTCTATTATTGTACCTTGAAGCACTAGAAAGGACTCATTATCTATTTCTTGAGTGCTTGGAGGTGGCTTAAAAATATCATTCATATTGATGTTTTCTACTTGTATCTTAGACTTAGGAGTATCACCCATGTCTATGATATCTTCTATAACAGCATGCTATTTTTTCTCTACTACCATGGCACCAATTTTATTTATAAATTCTAGGGATATAGAGTGAGAAAATTAGGAGTGATGTTTGTGATGTATTCTACACCAATCAGGAAGTAGTAACTCAATAGTACATAATTGAGTCCCCAAATTTTTCTTATAATTAGAGAATTTATGTATGAACTCATAAAGATTAGAGTCAAGGGTATGTACTTATGAACTTGATTTTTATTTGTTACTTGTACTATCTCCATCAAAGAGAATGAAATAATAATGGATCTCATCAATTTTATAAACTCCCATTTCAACATCTAAGTAATCCACCTCATTTTATTCATTTTAATTTGTAATAATATGCTTCAACATAGGATCACTTTCAAACTTGATCTAGTTTGGATTCTCCTTCCAGGGTACCCATAAATGTGAAAAAAAAGTAGCAAAGTACCCATTAAGGATCCAAGTACATTTTCTATTGAGAGTCATTCCATAAAGCTCAAGGATATTGACTACTTGCATATCAATGTGTTATCGTATACTTGGTTCTAATAGTATATAGATATGCACATCCTTTAATTCACCAACAATTCTCACATGTCTTGTATAATTAAATAATCTTCTTGTTGGTTTGAGTAGGAACCATTTATAACTTCTAACAAATAGAATAAAGCATAACATTTGAAGAAGCAATAGAATCAACTAGACAATTATACAAATTCTTACCAAGGATTCTAAGACTTATAAGAAAAGGTGGAGAACCTAGTTTACCTTTGTATAATGCTACAAGTGCATCTACAATTAGGGTAGCTTGATCTTTATCCTAAAGTGACTCAATAGTATTTTCTTTCTTATTTAATGGATGAATCAAAGCCTCCTTTTTAATATGGAAACTTTTGCAATACATCATAAAGAGACATATTAGCTTTATTTTTTATTTCATGATCTATTGGAGTATAAGATTTGTCTGATGTGATGAGTCCAGTTTATGACTCAATTTTTATAGAGTTTATTATCCATTTGTTGTAGTTTTCATAGACTTTGATACTTGGATGTTGACCTTTTTATGATATTTCCTCAAAACCATAGGCATTGGGCATAAGCTTATTTTTGTAATCTTTAATGACATTGACATGTTATATGAACTATATATGTTAATTTTACATGTGGATTAATGAATATTACTTTAAGATAGTTACAGATATGCAATTGTTGTGCATACTAATATTGTTATGCAGATATAATTAGAAGCCTACAAAATTGAGGAAGATTCAGCTAGTTGGTCATTTGCCATCAAGGTCAACAAGGTGATCGTTCAAAGGTCAATGAAGGGAAGATTCTCAATGGAGGGAGATTCCTAGTTTAAATTAAAGAACTGTAACCACCTTATAAATGGTCATAATTTTTTGTTGAGCCAATATAAGAGTTACTATTGTGCTAGATCTGCGTTAAGGAAAACATGCTTGACTAGATTTCACACATGCATAACCTCCTCTCCACTTTTTATGCTTTCCCTAAAGTGGCGTCTTCCTAATCTGTTGGAGTTGACCGCCTTGCTAGGTAGTTAGTAGTTCTTCTTCTTATAAATAAGACTTGAATGCTCCTTCTTAGAAGGTTGATTAATCTAATGATGTACTCACGTTTTTAGTTTTCCAATAATATAATGATGTTGTTTGATTGTACTCATGTTTCCAATGAATAAAATGAAGTTATAAGTTCATGTATCTAAGTTCACATTTTTTTTAAGGGATACTCATCCAAGGGGCCCACTTGGTGAGAATTCCATCCTTTAGTTTAGTTATTACTTTTTGTTTAGCAATTAGTTAAAAATTTGGCACTGTTTGTTCCTACAGCCACTAGAATTCCATTATGTGACTGTTCCTGTAGCCAAAGCAGACAAAGTAGTTTCCAGTATGTTTGCTCAGATTTTCATTTCTGTTATGCATTTTAGATTAGTATAGTTGTTGGTTGATTTTCAACATTCATATTACTTTTTTTCCAAGCAATTTACTTTTAGCATTATGTCTTTCTTAGCTGCAGGATGAATATGGCTACTTTAGATTCCTAGTGCACATATTGTGCTGACCCATTTCAAGTCTATGTCCCTGGGTTGACAAGTTAAATGTGCCTTCATGATGATTGAGATAGTTATTCAAATTAGATGTCCAATCTCTGAATCACAGCTATAAGGGCTTATTTGTTAAATCATTGTAGGAGGCCAACATTATGTATAAAAAATTCTACCTATATGATCCTCGTTGAGGACCCTTAGGATTTTTGGATTGTTATTAGCATTGGGATCTAGTGGAGTGGGATTTACATTTGGAGGAATTGAAGATGTAAGTGGCTATTTGTTCGTATTCCTCGATCATTAATTACTCTTAGCTTGTTGGAAGGAATGAATATCATCATATTCCATAACTAGTTCATTTTCCTCTTTAAAAGGAAACACACACACACACACACACATAAACACCATTGTAGTACTAATGTCTTAAAATGGTCTAGTACTATTACAACCATCACTCCCATTTGTTGGTCAACTTGTGCTATCTTATAAATTTTCTCCATCTTTGGAAAACCCACTCTAAATAAGCAACTATATAATGAAGTATACACCAATTAGGCAATGAACTTAGATCTACAAAATTCAACACATTAGCTTGAGTTGTGGAAGCCGGGTTCACATTTTCTAAGAGGATTAAGATACCCACATTATTAGGCCTACTATTCCACAATTTGTTAGGTCTATGATTCTAAAAACCTATATTCTAAAAATTATAATTTTGTGCATTATTCTAATTCTAAAAACTATTTTTTTATTTTATTTTAGGAAGGACTCACCCTCATTATAGTTAACTCATTATTCATTCTGTAAGAGTTTTCTTCAATAATTTAATATTTGATGTCAATTGTGAAGTTTGGTTAGGTGTAGACCAAGCACTACTTGATGTCACCTAGTTCTTTGTCTACATATAGGCTATAGGGCCTTGACTTGATGCTTGTTGTTTAAAGAATAAGAAACTTTAAGGTTGAGGAATGTTAGGAATAGCAACAATATTCTAGACCTACCTAGAATAGGGAAACATGGGGATAAGGAGAACCTGATTCATGGGTTGTTGATATGAAACTTGACTTGATCCCCGAGGAATGATGATTGGTATAGGATTCAACAAGGGAGTTTGATTAGCTAGGGAATTATTGATAGCTAACATCTAATTTGGAATTCCAGGATGTCTTATATAATGTAAAGACAACATGTCTCCTCTTATGAGAGGATTTATCTATTGTTGTAGCCTTATTTCTTATATTCAAGCAAGTATTAGAGTATTTATATTCACTTGTGATCTCTTCAAGAATAGTGTAGTCAAATGGTATATGTCTATCAAGTATGTCTAAATTATTTTTGTCTCATTCATTATATATGGATCTACTAGTCTCTTGTACATTTTGTGGAACTTTGAGTTAAATATCAATAAAGGCTCAATAGGTTCCTTTTTGAATGTGACAAATTAATGTTTTTGATTGAATAAATAGGGAAAGGGCCCTGATCCCTTATAGAAGCATCACAATATTCCAGAGAACAACAACTAGACAAAACAAAAAAATAGAGGAAGCAGAACCACTTCCCCATATCCAACCAACCAAAAACCAACATCAACCTATACCAATCACATCAAAAGATATTAACCTATCCAGGATCTAATACAGATTTAGCCAGTACATATTATCATCCATCCACAAAATAAGGTAAAATAAACAAACCCTATAAAGAGTACCTAGCATGTTCACGAAGTTCATAAAAGAAATAAAACTTAAGATTATATAGTTTAGGCATATCAAGCCTTTACCACTTAAAAGTCTAAGAGAAGAGCCAAAAAACCTAATGACAGCAAGCATCAAAAACAAGAAAAACAAGAACCAAGGATTAAGCATCCTCAATAAGGATCCAAGCCTTCATTAGGTCCTCCACAGAGTCTTCAATGTTATCTTTAATCTCCATCTTCCTTGACAAATCAACATCTTCCCTATTCTTCTTTTTCCTCTGTTGTTTCTTGATTTTACCCTATCTCGACATGGTGGCCATAACTGCCCTTTTCATCACCACATCAACAACCCTACAGATGTTCAACACAACATTCTTAAGAGCCTAAAACCTATTAGCATTGTCATCTTTCTGCATCATCTTCTCAAGAAGCACTAATATTTCTTCCAACCTTTCCACTCTAGTTATTTCCATGCCCGCATGTTTATCTTTCGAGCTTTCTTCATTACCAGGAGTAGCCACATTAATATCCATCTCTTCTAAGTCAGTAGTAGCATTTCTTTTTTCCTCAGTGTTGATGGTGTTTTCTGCACAGCAACAACTCAGACAGAATATGGAAATCCTATCTCTCTTGAAAGGTAAGTCTCTATCAGCAAGCCTCAAGAGACAACCCCAAGGTCTCTAATGTCAAGTCTTGATAATGCATAAACAACTCAATGATAAATGTGAAAATGTTGGTAATCACAAGGGGCCTTACAAATGAACAATGTTGGAAGCATACTTTCATCAGATGCAACAATATGGTGATGCTTTTAATCCTAAAACTAACCCAAATTCAAAATAAACAACAAAAGAGATCAGGGTTAAGAGAGATTCAAATCTAAACTAGCTCCTGAGATCAATCACAATAATGATGAATGTTGCAAATGGACGGATCTCCAATAAAACCAATCTCTACTTGATCAAGGACAAGCCCACAACTCTGTATAAATGGTGCAATATTCTAAGGAAATTGAAGATTTTTAGACTATGAATATTCATCCACATACCCAATAATTGGCGCAATGTAAACAAGCATCCACAGTTGAACTTAGCACAAAATAAGGCCCAAACTAACTTTACACAACAAATTACAATCAGCAAATTGCTAAAAGTATGGACTGGAGATCGATCAACATCATTAACATTTCACCATCATTGCAAAAGAACTGAAATCTAACATCTAACATCTGAGAATCAAGAACAAGAAATCGTAAACTGTCAAAGTGTAACACAAAGCTTGCCAAATCAACAATCCAATTGCATTAAATTCTCCAACATTACATAACAGTTTCCAATCTCTTTCCTCTCCTACAACTACTATCTTGCAGAACCTAACTCCTAACTTAGCCAATTCTGGCTTCTAATAAGCTCTTTTAACCTAGTCTCACCCCTCTTACAAATGAGAAGGCACTGGCCTTTTATAGAAAATTACATTTTGAATCAAAGGCCAAGATTAAATCAATCCAATGGCAACAATTGCACTTCTAGAAGCATCAAGCTGTTACATTTAATTTGGGAGTTCATGGTACATCATCATCCAATTGCATAAAAACAGTTACATCATGGAACAATGAGAAAACAATATTATGCCAACCTATCATTAATGAAAATTATGATTGGATGATGAAATCAGCTTCACATGTCTTCTAGAAACTCCTTACAGCTGTAGACAATTTTGGCACGGATTCTTATGCAAGTTCCACTTTTAAAATTTGAATTAAGCTCCCATATTTCCCTTTTGGCACGAATCCATATGCAATTTCCACTTTTAATATTTATTTAATCCTGAAAAACAGATATCATCATTAGTAGCTCACATGTTTAAAAAATCCAATCTAAATTAAACTTGAATAAAATTTTGGCCTTTTAAAAAAAACTTACATTTCTTTGTGGAAACTTTCCATTTTCAGAAAATTTTCCATTTTTGGAAATTTTTATTTTCAATTTTTTTCTCTATCTCAGAATTTCATTTTCAGGAACATTTTGAAAAATTCCAGAAAAATTTTTCAGAAAAATTTCCATTTGGAAAAATCATTTTGAAAAAAATTTCATTATTGAAAAATCAAATTTTGGAAATTTCAGGTTTTTGAGGGGTTTGGAATTTTTCTGGAATGGTATGGTCTGATTTTGGGGGATTGGAAATTTCGGGATTTTCCATCGGACTGAAATTTTTGAATTCCCCAAGGTCAAAATCCTGAAACCTCATAACTTTTTTAGAAGGAATTTTCAAAAGTTCAAAAACAACCTGCCTAATTTTTCGTCCTCTATCCATGGGTGCAAAAAAAAGAAAATTTTCCATTTTTGGAAAATTTCAGGATTTTGGTATTGAATCAGGGATCGGAAATTCTTGAATTCTCTACAGGGTCAAAATCCCCTAAACCTCATAACTTTTTTCCTAAAAGAAATTTTTAAAAAGTTCAAAAAGCAACCTAGCCTAATTTTTCGTCCTCTATCCATGGGTGTAGAAAATATTTACATATAACATTGAAAATTCACTTCAAAATCCCCATTTTTAAATTCCAACACTTGCGAATTTCCCCTAGAGCCTCAAAATATTGTCCTCATCAAACCCAGTCTAGACTTAATCCCAAAATAACCTCCCAAGAAGAGAAAAACCAAAATTTGACCAAGCCAAGAGGCAGAGATGCAAAATAAAAAAGAGGGTCCCTGCCTTTGGTGGTGCGTGTGTGAAAATTGCACAACACTCAGCCATATCAGTATCCTCCACATCTTGTACATCCTCTTGTTGATTAACACCTTCCTCCTCTTGACTCGAATCTTCCACGTCTTCCGACCCCGACACCTCTTCCACAAGAGACCCAACTTCATCCAGACTATTAGGCACACATTCTTCAGAGGAGGAAGCCTTTTCCTCCTTGGCAACCTTCTTCTCTTTATTATCCAGAGGCTCTTCCAAATTCTTATCATCTATTTTTTTTGTTTTTTGCTATTATTTGATCCCTTGGACGGAGCAAGAGCTAGACAAGTAGATCTTTGTCCCACTAGAGTAGTGGACCCACATTCATGGCTATTTTTGTTATCATCCAGCATTGTTATAGTGTTAGGGTCAACACCCAGCTCGCAAATCAACAGTTTTCTCTTCTTATTAGCAACATAATAGAGAGGAACAACACTTCATTTTTCAAGGGTTATTTTTAGGAGAGCCAACCATGAGGGGTCCATGACTTTAGAGGAAGCATTAGAAGATTATTTGACCAAGGATTGGGGTCGACTTTCAATTAGTTCAATTTTCACAGAACTCTTAGGAGTGGGGTTCTCAATCGAGTTATGGAAAACATTTCATTGCGGGGTGGTGGCGAGAACGTACTTGCATATTGCCCTAATCAAACCATGATGTAAAGGAGGAATGTGACAAATTGATGTCACAAGAGAGTAGGATCAATATAAACCTTGAACTAATTCAAAAAATCATTTTATAATTCCTCCCAAGTTTTGATAAACATAGTAGGAAAAATCAAATACCAACTATATGCAAAGTATCATAGATATAATGGAAATAATCTATACACCATATCCTTGTGTTCAATACAAGCTCTAATAGTTGTGTCTTTAAATGCCTTAATATGTTCTTCAGTAGTCTTACCTTCTTTGTAGATAAATTTAGAACTAAAATTTTCAATGTTCTTAGGCATCTCATGGACATCATCAATAATGGAAATAATCTATACACCATGTCCTTATGTTCAATACAAGCTCTAATAGTTGATCTTTAAATGCCTTAATATGTCCTTCAATAGTCTTACCTTCTTTGTAGATAAATTTAGAACTAAAATTTTCAATGTTCTTAGGCATCTCATGAAAAGAAGCAATTTATCTATAGTAAAGAAGGACACTGGTGGGGTTTAAGGGATGCAACTAATAGGGGAGTAATTTAGATACAATCTTATGGATTGGGGATAGGTGGTACAACTTCTTCTCCAACATCTTTTACCTTATCAATCCTTATATATCTATGTTGAATTAATTTAGAAAGGTAGATGACCTTGCCATGACAAAGATATGGATCTAGTCATCATTCTATACTAATTACTAGACGATGGCTTATAAGATCTACCTTGATCAAGACTTGCTTCTAATGCCAATTTTGTTGATGATTTTTTTGACACAACCAACTCAAGTAAAATGAATAACACTCTACTTCTCATATAAAGCTAATCAACCCAAGGGATCATATACTTCAATGTCCCTTTGTACTAGTTATTAGCAATGTTGGAGTAACTAAGTAGTCTATGTGATTTTTTTAACAAGGGACCTATGTTGGTAGATATTGAGCTAGACAATTCTTACACCTAAATTTAAATATGCTAAAACAATAGATAAATCTTTCTAGATCTGAATGAAATAATCCTAATCTACTAGACATGTATAGAAAAATATTAAAATATGTTAGGGTTTAAAGGAGTAAATAGTAAATATAAATAACCAATGATGCACTAATTTTTAGCCTTAATTTTGAAAATTTTGATAAAATATGAATAACCTATAATTAAATTGTCATTATTTTCCTCAATCACCAACACTATACATGTAAGAAGGGATTTGATAAAATATTTGATTTGGATGCATAAAATTATCATATTACATACACAAATTTCACACATTAACCTTACTTTAAAGCACTTTTAACAAGATTTCACCAAGTTATTCAACTTTAAGATTGTAAAAAAAAATGCATCACCACCAATAGAGAAAACATTTAAAAGAAATAAAAATGATCCTTTGATTGATTTTCAATGGGCAGGTTATAACTTTCAACAAGATTGCCTACATTAAAATCCAAAAGGTTGCTTCATTTTCCAAAATTTTTGACCTTTAACAATGTTTCTAAGACTAACATATATATCCCATCCCAGATGCCTAACACTATCTCTATAAGAGCAAGATGGCCTAGATCCTAAATTGATCCTTAGGCCCAAGAAATGAGTTACATTTATTTTTCAAACTTAGGTCCAAATTAAATTAAACATTTTATTAATTGGGTCTAAAGAAAGAATTAAAAAGTGATACACCCACAAGGAATGGTTTATTACATCATTAGAAGAATAATGAAATCTGGGCTCAATGTTGAAACCATTGATCTTGTAGGTCTAGGAATTGAGCCTTGAAATTTTGCAATGCTTCTAGAATTAAATTGAAGTTGGGAGAAATTGTGCATTGAATTCTTACCTTCTTAGCAAAGAGGGCCTTCTTAAATTTCTCCATCACCTCCTTTGTGTCTAAAACTTTCGTTTGGAAGACATTGAATCTCCCTTTGGTCCCCATCTCATCAATTATCTTCCCTTGTAATAATTTTTTTGTAATCATTCCATTGAAATCCTTGATGATGGTGGTAGTAGGGAGAGTCTTGTTAGGGTTTTCCCAACATGTGCATAGAATATTCTTAATAATATTATGAATTTTGGCTATGATTGCACTTGCATATGCCTTCATTATACCAAACTTGCCTTTGCAATCCTTCAAAACTTCTACTCTCCATTTATTAGCCACAAACCAATCTAGATGTATATCCATGTTTCCATTTGGTAAAAAATATTTGCTTTGTAGTTCTATAGATTAAACCCTAGTAATTTTTTGAACTTGTGATAGTTTATCCTCTAGTAATAAGAGCTCCTCAAACAAATCTATTACATTGTATTCATCACTTATCTTGTGGTAACACTAGATGGCTTCACAAACCAACCTACTTTCTTGTGTGCCCCTAGTGAATCCCTCTAATCCATGGTATAATTTACCACACATCCAATATTTTTCTTTTGTTTATCCTTGTCTATTTCCTTCAAGATCACAAAAACAAGTGAATTAGAATGCATAGGGTCCATGAGGAAGTTGATGTATGTTGTGAGCTTTCCAACCTAACCCTTAAGCTCTTCTTTAATTTTCTCACATTTGTTCATATAACTTCTAGGAAGAAAACCACTAAAGTTTAGAGAGATTGTTATTCTCCTTCTCATGTATAAAGGCCAAGATTAATGATTTGTACTCAGTAATTTATTAGCTACATATTATCCTTATTCTTATCAACAATAAAAGTTGCAACTTGTGCAATCCTAGATCCTCAAGCATCCACACTAATGGTGGATAATGTTCTACCTCTCTTATGCTTTGATGAGCCTTGAACATTCCCACTAGCCATGAAAAATAGTTTAAAATGGGAATGCATATCCTTTGTCTCTTTTGTATTGTGGAGGTTATCCAAATTAGCAATCTTGAATCCCTAGGTGAGGTTTTTTTGTTTACTCGTTAGTTAGATTCAATTTCCTTGGAGAAATAGAATGAGGAGGAATTAGAGAAGATAGAGGAATCCTACTTGAGTTAGATCTTGAAGAAGGAGGTGAATTATTTATCAACTAAATCAATATATGAGACTCTTTCTTAGAAGATAACATGTCATCTTGAATCACCTCTTCTTCTAAAGCTCTTTTGGGTATTTATATTTATCCTTCATATCATCAACATTTGATTCTTCCTCTTTAGGTTGTTGTATTGAGATGTCAATCCATGGAGGAGGAGGAGGTGAAGGAATAGGAGATTGAACTATATGAGTAGGTGGTACTTGATTTATCTCTAGAATAGTAAAGGATGTGTTGCTCACTCTTCCTTGTAATGGTTTCTCTTCAACGTCTTCTTCCTCTTCATCCACAACAACCTACACATTGGGAACCTAATTTTTCCTTTTCTTGGCATTCCTTAGTGCTTCAATAGATGAATCTTCCACTTGTTCTCCAACTACTATAGGGGCCTTAGAAGGTTTCTATTATTGTGGATGAGGATCATCTATTAGGCATGAATTCCTTAACCATCTTGTTGTTCTTTCTATAACCACTCTTTTTGTTATCTTAATAGAGATGTAGTTTTTCTTATAACAATCTATAATGTCCATGGGTTGATTGAAAACTTCTTTCTTATTGTAGGAAAGGTTCAAGACCATTCCATCTTCATGCATAGTCATAGGAATTTTCTCCAAATTGTAATACTTAACTAGAGGGGGTTCCATCCTGCAATAATCCCCAATTCTTACTTTATGTTCACCTTGCAAATTAGTCTAGAAGTCTTCTATTGTAGGCACATATTTGAAAAATGATCTAATTAGGGGTCCAATCTTACCAATGGGATCAAATCTATCCATCTCTTCATATAAATGTTGTAGACATTTAAAATTTTCCATACTTGACCACACTTTACTTTACCCTATCTTAGAAAATTATATTTTTAATTTTGTCCCTGGCATTTAATTAAATAAATTTATATTTATTTAATTATTTCTAGCCTTATCCTAAAATCCTCCAACTAAATCAGTTAGTTAATACCCAAAATTAATTAATTGATTTGAGATAATTAATATCCATATCCTTTTCCTCCAATAATTAAATCCATTTAATCCTCAAACCTTGTCGATTTAATCCTATACATTAAATCCTTTCACATGGATCACAATATAAACTTTCCATCATGTGATAAGTATCTCTTCGACCTATATCCTCTCACATGTGAGAAAGTAAAAAATTAAAGCCTACCATTTACACCTTTATCCCTCTTATGACATTTGTTACAAAGCTAACCCTTAATCCAAACCCTAATCACCAATCAATAATATCTATCCATCAATCAATCCATCACGACCCTTGATTTTCCCCTTGGAAGTGTTATAAATGAGAGGCCTCTCATATCATTTGAGCATCTAATTTCATCATATTATTATACTATTATATTTTTTTATCTAATCCATCTTCACCATATCCTTATGCCATCTATTTGATCTCTCATAATCTCAATCCTATTATCATGATGTTAGTTTCATAAGCAACCACATTCCATACATCAAAGGAACACATCAAGAGAGTATTGGGTGCAACTCTTTTTCTAGCTCAATCAAAGGAGAAAGAGGATAAACAAGGTAAAAGGTTCCATTTGCATGCATTTTAATTATTTATTTACCCTTTTTCATTTTTCTTATCTTAATTTTAGCATGCCCAGTGGAAACCCCATCCTTGAATCTAATATTTCATGAGTTTTTTCTAATTTTTCTAGCATAAGTTCCAAAAAAATGCTTACACCCTATATTTTAGTGCTTATGTTTCCAAAATGACACTTAAGATCTAAGTTTTAGCCCTTGTATTTCCAAATATGTGCTTTTAAATTGTGTATTCACACTTGTATTTCTACAATCGTGCTTCTTCATTTTGTTTTAGTGCTTCCATTTCTATATCCATTCTTTTTCTTTGTGTTTTATTGCTTTTGCTTCCAAAACCACACTTTTGCACTCTATTTTAGTGCTTTTGCACACAAATTCATGCTTTTTCATTGTGTTTTAGCACTTCAATCATAGGTTGGTGCTTTTGCTTCACAAATTGGTAATTTTTTTCATAGATTGGCACTTTTGCTTCACAAAATGGTGCTTCCATTTTAAATTTGTGCTTTCATTCTAAATCAGTGCCTATGCACCTAAATCAACACCTTTTACAAAAAATAGCATAAATTTTGATCTAACAATCAATTTTTTGAATTTTTATAGGTATTGGAGCATTGGAAAAATGATTCTTTATCTTTATCCCTATCTTGACACTTTTTACAAGGTTAAACCTTAATCTAGACCCTAATCCTCAATCAATCATAGCCATCCATCAATTAATAAATTTTGGCCCTTGATTTCCCTCTTGAAAATGCTATAAATGAGAAGCTTCTCATCCCATTTGAGCATCCACTTTAATCGTATTGTTATGTTGTTGCATATTCTATCTAATCCATCTTCATCATATCCTTATGCCATCCATTTGATCTCTCATCATCTCAATCCTACTATCATTTTTTTAGTTTCATAAGCAGCCACATTTCATACACCAAAGGAGCACATCAAGAGAGTATTGGGTGCAACTCTTCTTCTAGCTCAATCAAAGAAGAAAGATGATGAATAAGGTAAAATGTTCCAATTTTGAATTATTTATTTACCCTTGTTCATTTTCTTATCTTCAAATGCGTTATCAAATAAGTTATTTCTTGCTTGACTACCCTGACATTCTACACACTAGAGCATGAATAACTTATAACTTGGAGTGGGATGGAAATTTTATCCTTATGTTTGTTGGCAAATAGCTTTTGTATCTCCAAAAATTATTTTCAAGTCTCTAGTGAAATGATATTCTCACTATAATACCTAGGGAGTCTAGTGCTTTATAAAAGCCACACATTTTAATGTAAGATGTCTTAAATCAGATGTACCAATGTACGAGGTCAAATATAGCCTTATTTTCCTCCAAAGACAACCTCCGCATATAATCATTCTCCAGACACATAATGATAGCATAGAGAAATGTATGATTCACCCTGTTATAATGTCTCTAGCTTTGCTTCAACTTGAGCTAGGGTTAGTGATCATATATCTTTGTTTCTCCTATTTTTTGGGTGTCCACCTAATTTAAACCTAGAAATATGGATTGAAAATCCAACAAATACACCAAATATGATTTCATGTGGAACTGGGAGGATTCTAAGACCTTGGATAACTACTCATGTAGTGTTTCATTGATAAGAGTGACCTAGTCTATTTATTTTCATCACAAAACTAAATGATGAAGGAGAATATCCAAGGATATAAATCCCTAGTAATAGGAAAACCAAAGGCCCTATTGAGAAGGGCAATGAAATCCTTGGGGTCCTCTTAGAACTCAATATCATGAATGAATATTGCCATTTTCATTGTATATGTTCATCTCTACAATAGAAAATTATTATTTATGAAGTTGGAAACTTGTGTGGTTCTACTCTCATAGTAGTTTAGTGCCTCCTCCATGTTCACTTTATCATATTGGGAATAGTTTGGGAGCCCAAATACTATTTCAATAAAATCTAAACTAATTTCCAATATGGTTTGTCCTACAAGGCCCAATATATTTCTTTACTTCTGATTGTATACCTTGGCATAGGCCAAGACCAACTTTAGAGATTGGAGGGAAAAAAGGAAAGAAACAACCTATATGAACCTTGAATTTTCCATGTATTAACCCATGAGTGTTTTGTCTCCTTCAACATTGACCCTCTTCATGAACTCTTGAACATCCATATTTCCAATATTTGTATCTCCAATACTAGATAGTTTAGTGATCCAAATCAACCATTTATAACTTCACTAAATTATATTAAAAAATAATCAATAAACAAGCACAAAACTATTAGAGAATTATAGTTTGGGGTCCCAACATGATTCATGCTTTAGGTATCAGAGATCCAGGAAGTCCAATACATGTACGAAGGAAAAAATGAGTGTGTCATTAAGTAATATTAGGGTGTTTAACATCCTTTACAAGGTGCTATACTAAATAAAAACAAATCCTTAAATCCAAAGGAATAATCCTTTAGAAAGGTGTTGAGGTTCAAGGATATAAAGAGGCAATCCTTAAAAAAATTCCAATAACTTGGTAAGCTCGATGTTGTGATCTTGAAAGGGTAAGACATTGTAAAGAATTAGGGATTATACTTTTGGGGAACCACCAAACTAGCACTCAAATAAGAGTAGCCCAAAACCATGATCCCCAAATATTAAAGCATTGTAATATGTTAGAGATCAAACTCTAGAGGAACCATTAAACTAGTACTCACATATGATAACTCTAAAACCATGATCTTGAAAGCTAACGTAGTATCAAACATCAAGGATTAGAATTTAGAGGGACTATAAATCAAGTACCAGAGTAAGAGTATGACCAAACATTAAATTTGAAACAAATAAAAAATCACTAAGGAAGTTGGGCTAAGATTTTTGAAGGAACTCATCCCAAAAGGGGATATTTAAACCAAGTATATAAGTTTGATGCCAAGTACTAGGGATTGTATAAGGATGACATGCATGATGAAAAAAAAACCCAAAACTTTGACAAATGGATATGTTGAAGGTAAAACAAGACTACATGACTAGGGCATGCAAGAACAATAAAGAAAATGAAGGAAGCATATGAAAAATAGGAAAAAAAGGAAATTGACTAAAAATGACCTAATGTGTGAAAGGCAAATGAAATCAAACAAAATGAATAAATACCATGAAACAAACACAAAAATATAAAAACCACAACTACCATTAATGAACCAGGGAGAAACCCTACTTGGTGAAACAATGAAAGCATGAATAACAAGTCAAAAACAAACATTGGACAACACACAACACACTCATGATCAAGAAATAATAACAAATAAATAAAATAAGAGAATCCTTGGATTGAGGTTTTAGAGATTCCTTTATAGTCATTCCAAGATGACCAACTCTAAAAATTTGATAAAAGCACAAGACCTCAAAATGGACACAAGACAACAAACACAAAGCAAATGTTGAAAAATGGGGGTAATTATGTAGCTTTAAAACTTGTAAAACTATGAAATTGTAGATCTAATTAAGTGTTCTTTGTTAAAAATTCTTTGTGTATGATTATCTGTTTAGATTCATTTTACCAATTGTAGAAAGTAGACAAAAGATTGTAGAAGAATGAGACAAGAAGTTAGAAGTGACACAACATATACGTGGAAAAACCCTTTCCGAAAAAAACTCCACCGCCAAAATCAATAGTGCTTGTATTATTTAACCTTAGAATAAGATTACAATAATTTTTTATCAATTCTTGCTTGATATGCTTCTTTTGCCTTCAACAATTCTTCTTCACAATCTGCAATAAACTCTGATCAAACTCTCTTCAACTTGCTGCAATTAATAGATAATAATGAGCCTTGAAAACTCCAAAGAGTTGTCAATTACAAAGCACAAAGCTTCCTCTCAAAAACCTACACCTATTATTTTCAAGTAGAGTTTCAATGTGTAACAAGAACTCAAATCCAATATCTCCTCAATTTAGGCTCCCCAAACTGAATTCCTAACTGATAGTTGGTCAAGAAAATATATTCCAAGCTTCTCCTCAAATTTGGTTCCGAAGAATGGGCCCACTTAACTCGACCTTGTAAATATCTTCTCATGCAAAAGGTGTTAACACCAAGATGCCAACTTGGGCACCCAAAGTGGGTCCAAGTCAATCTTTGTTAACTGAAACATATCTCTCCATCAATTTGTGTGAACCCCAATCCAAATACCTGCAAAACAATGAGAACAAACACATTAAGTTAGAGATTGCAAGCATGAACAAGGATTCCCCATGAAATCCATTTACAAAACTCAAATTAGGAAAACAAACAATGAAGAACACAATGAAAATAACAAAATAGATTGAATCCTAATTTAAATTTGCAAACTCATGATCCCATGGGGGAATTGGTGCCAATTTGATGTGAAAATTTGCCCTTTCCCAATTCCTATGATGCAAGATTGATATGTTGAAGATGTGTTGATGATTGATCAACTTTGTTGATGAAGGATGAATGCTTCCAAGCCAAAAACCTGCATAACCTAGCTATGATTCAATGATATTTGATGGAAATGGCTAAATATTTTAGCATAACTTTGCATAATTTGTGGATGATAAAATGAGGATATGAGCTCTTTATTTATAGAATGCCAAGATGGATGAATGTCCAATTTGAGCAATGTGGGACTAACATTCATCCAATGGCAAGATGCCACTTTTCAATCCATGAGTGGATGGAGGATGTGCAAGTTTTGAGGATTGTGCCAATAAATGCATATTTTTGAATTTCAAATTTGTTGAAATGACTTGCAAGAGGGAAGGGAAATTGCAATAAATGCCACTTGGCTCAAGTAAAATGACATGTAAAATGGAGTTATTGCCTTGTTGGATGTACATGTCCACTTGGAATTTTTGAATTCAAACTTGGAGAATATTCCAAAAGATGCCTTGTGAGGAAAATAGAGATTTAATAAATGAATTAAATCTATTTTCATGTGCAACTTGAAAAATCTAGAGGATGGGACATGACAAGAGATTAAATTAACCAAGGGTTAATTGATTTAATGAGAGATTAGACGATGTGACCTATTTGACTCAAATTTATGGAATTTTTTAAATCAAATAAGAGAGGAATATGATAAGATAATAATTAAATAAGGATTTTGATTTATTTAATTAAAAGAGATGATGTTAGATTAAATCAAATAAGGTTTTAATTTATTTAATTTAATATATAGATTTAGAGATTTAATTAAACAAAATTGACTATTTAATTAAACAGGGATAATTAGATCAGATTGATTGATTTAATTAACAAAAAGAGAGACTTAATTAAATAAAATGATTTATTTAATTAAGAGAGGAATATTGATGAATTTAATCAGATAAGGGGATTTGATTAAATGGTTAGACTGAGGGATGATTCAGGATGAAATGATGTTAGTAGTCGGGATCATATGCACAATGTCAATCAGTATATTTTACGTGTCTACACAATTCATGCAAACATTATGCATGATTGATCATCCCCACTTAACTGAATGTGTCACCTATTATTTGTCATGCAACTAAAGTCATTAGTCATGCAACTCAAGTCAACTCAAGTCAACTAGAATTCAACTGAAACTAACTACATGCAATTGAAGATAATTGAACCATAACTGAACTAAACTAAACTGAATTGAACTGAATTGATACTAAACTGAACTGAATTGAACTCCACTCATGTAAATATCAATTCCTAACTTCTAGGATCTTTACATGCATTATCGAAGTGTTATCTTTCTCCAAATAGTTAACTGAACTCAAGGTGGGTTCCACCTTCCATGTGGGCATCCCATGTGCTCCTATTTTGTAGGAGTTGTTCTTGGGCATCCCCACACGATCCTATCATTTAGAAATAATTACAAATGTCAATTTACATGTTCATTTCATTTGAATTTAAACTCTTTCTAATCCCAGTGTTGGGGAACACTTTCCAAGGACTTAGGAGATACATGAAATATGTTTATGATTGCAATTAAATGGCATCCTATTTCCAACAGCAAAATCCAACAAAATTAGCTAAGAGCGTGCAACAATACGATGCAAAAGACATAAGAGAAGCGGATACCTATTTTTACTCAAGCAAAATGGGCATGTGTGTTCTAGGCACAACACCAATATTTTGACCTAAAATTACTTTATCATGTACTAGATTTATATCAAGGTAAAGTGGCACCTAAATGGAGGAGGTTAGATTATAAAAATGGGGATAAACCCTTATAGTCGAGACAAATACCCAACTCAAGTGTCCATCCAAAATAACACAACCTTCTATGAGGGTCAAGTCTCACTAAGGGTTAGCTCCTTCAAAATAATTTTATAAAATACTTTTTAAAAATATTTCTTACTTTTGTTGTTTGTTGTGCTTTGTCTCTTTTGTGGGTTGTACGTGGCGTGTGGGTTCTTGGTGGGGGCTAAGTGCTAGCTCCTTTGTTTGCAAAGGGTAGAGTGTCTTCTTGTGGTGGAGGCAGTGACATTTTGGTGTGTGGTAAGGTGATCTCCTTGTAGTTTTATTGCTACTTTTTGTGATTGTGTGTGCCATTTTTGTGGCAACAATTGGCTTTGGCCTGGGGTTGGAGGAGGACAGGTTGTGGCCTCTATGTTCTAGGTTTCAATAGAATTGCATGAGGCCTTGGATACGACAGTTCAAGATTCTTCTTTGGCTAGTGAAGAAGGGGGGTTTCATCTAGATTGGGTTTGTCAAGAAATGGAGCATTTAAATTGCAGAAGGTGAATGGGTGCTTAGAGAGGGCCCAAGAGCGGCTAGTTTTAGTGATCCAATCAGAGTCAGTTGCTGAAGATGTGGATTACTACAACAATCATGTCCTGATTTGTAAGTTCTTGGGGATGAGGGTTTCTCTACTTTTTCTTGAAACATGGATTCGTAAGACATGGAATCCAGAAGGAGATTTTGAAATTTTGATGGCTACAAATAACTTTTTTATGGTGAATTTTTCATGCAATTCTAATCAGAATAGGGCTTTTGAGGGTGGTCCATACTTCTATAATCAGGTGGTTCTTTTCATAAAGCCATGGCATGTTGGCTTTAACTTGGTAGAGGAGTTACCATCTAAGATTCCAGTTTGGGTTTGGCTTCCTCGTCTGCCGCTTGAATGCTAGAGAAGTGACATATTGCAGTCAATTGCTTTGTTGCTGGGAAAACCTATTGGTCCTTCTCAACAAACTTTGAGTAAGAATATTTTTTCCTACATGCGGGTATGTGTTGAAATTGATTCGAGCCACCCATTACCCGATTCAATTGATATGACTGTTGGGTCTTGCTCCTGGACTCAACCATTAGATTATGAGATGCTACCTTTTAGGTGCCGATTTTTCCATGAGTATGGTCATCTTCAGCGGAGATTCCCTCTTCTAGTGTTGCTAGTACAAGTAATGCTCCCTCACAGTCTAACTCAAAGATAGATAAGGGTAAGACTCCCATGCAGGGGGAAATTGATAAAGAAGGATTTATTCAGGTTAAGACTCGTAATCATGGGTGGGGAGGATAGGTAGGATGAGGAAACTTTTAATAGATTTGAGGCGTTGGAGGATTTGGTTTAGGAGGAAGAGTTTTAGTTGGACTTGCAGGAAACAGTTGGATCTTTGGTTTTGGAAGTGCCTAAGGAGCAGTCCTTGTGTTTTCTAGCTCTATTAAGCTTGGTGTGTAGGGTACTCAGATGGATTCAAATTTGACTCCTTCGACTCCTGACCAGGGTGTGTCTAGTTTGGTGTTGGAAGCTACTAATGGTTCCCTTGGTGTAGGTGGTGTTCTCTCTGAGGTGTAGGGTGCTTTTGATTCAGGTAAAGCCAACTCCTTTTCCCCGACTTGGGGTTTGCAACAAAATTCCCTTAAAAGGTGGGCTCCTAAGAAACCTTCCAAGGTGGGTAGAAAGAAGGATCAAGAAAAGGTCAATTTAATTGGTGAGACTTTGGTGGAGTCGGGTTCGGTGAAGACTATTGATACT
This sequence comes from Sequoia sempervirens, assembly GCA_007258455.2. NCBI lineage: Eukaryota > Viridiplantae > Streptophyta > Pinopsida > Cupressales > Cupressaceae > Sequoia > Sequoia sempervirens. The sequence goes on along the minus strand of VDFB02000008.1, from coordinate 129,054,499 downwards.
CACCTCTCCCAACCTTAACGATGATAGTGCTTTCTTGGAATGTGAGGGGTATGAATAACATCCCTAGAGAAAAGGCTATTCAAGATTTGATTTGTATGCATTCTCTTGATGTGGTTTTCCTTCAGGAAACTAAGTTAGCTATTGATAGTATGTTGAGTGTGGCTGTGAAGATTTGGGGTCATGGGTAGTGTGAATGCGTTGGGGCCCTTGGTAGATTTGGTGGGGTGGCATGTTTATGGGATCCATGGAGAATTAGTCCTTTATGGTGGTTCTCATGCAAGGGGTTTGATTTATTGTATTTCTTCTCATCTTGAGTCAGGGGAGAGAGTTCTCCTCTCTAACATGTATGCTTCGATGGACTATCAGGGTAAAGTTCAAATGTGGTGCTAGGTAAGATATGTGAGGTCTTTGGATCCATATCTTCCTTGGATTTTAGCTAGGGATTTTAATGTTGTCTCCTCAATGGAGGAGAACAGAGATGGTAGTGCTCGTTTGGAGCCTTCTTCGATGCTATTGTAGGATAGCATTGCTCTCTTGAATTTGATTGATAGAAAGCCAGTCAATGGGATTTTTACTTGGAATAATAGGAGAAGTGGAGATGCAGCTATTTCAAAAAGGCTGGATAGATTCTTGGTGTCTAGTTTATGGGTGGGAGATAGGTGGGAGACTAGCTCTGAGATTTTGGATGGTCAGGGGCTCTGATCATTGGTCGATTAAGCTTACTGCTAAGCTACCCAGGCATTGTACAAAGTAGTATTTTAAGTTCTAGCTTATGTGGCTCAGGGATGACTCTCTTCATGATTTGCTTCTGGGCTGGTGGAGTCTTGGGAAGTCGGCTTTTGGTACTGCTATGTACTCCTTCTCCAAGAGGCTTCAATATGTGAAGTATAGACTAAAGTGTTGGAATAGGCAACACTTTGGTAATGTGTTTTATGCTAAGTAGAATGGTCAGGCTCACTTAGACTTGATTACTAGATAGATTTAGGATCAGGGCCTCACAAAAGAGCTTGGTTTGTTGGAAGTTGTGGTAGTGAAGGATGTTGAGGCATGGGAACTAAGGGAGGAAATTTTATGGAAATAAAAATCCTGAATTGAGTGGCTCTAGGCAGGTGACTAGAACACCTCTTTCTTTCATAACTCTATTAAGGATAGAAGAAAAGATAATGTCATTTCTTCTCTCTTGTTGCCGACTGGGGAGATTTTGTCTTCTTCTGCTTCTATTTTTGTTGAGTCACTTCATTTCTTTTCTGCTTTATTATCTGAGGATTCTCTTACTACGGCAGTGGATGAAGCTATGATTTTGGATTGTATCCCACCTTTGGTTACCAATGAAATGAATGAATCTCTGCTTAATCCTATTTCCTTGTTAGAGTTGAAGAATGTTGTGTTTCATATGAAAAAGGGAAAAGCTCCGGGGCCTGATGGGTTTTTAGTTGAGTTCTTCCAAGAGTTTTGGGAAGTAATTAAGATGGACCTTTTGGAGGTGGTTCAAGAATCCTTCATGAGTAAACAAATGCTAAAATATATGAATGCTACCTTTCTTTCTCTTATACCAAAGAAGGAGGGTGCTAATACTATGGATCTTTTTAGGCCAATTGCTTTATGTAATTTTGTGTATAAGATTATTACAAAGTTGATCGTTGAAAGGATGAAACCTTGGCTGAGTAGGATAATCTCCGAGGAGCAAGGGGGTTTTTTTGCAGGTAGGCAGATTATGGATGGTGTCATCATTTCTGCGGAGACAATTCATTCTATGGTGCACTCTAAGGAAAAAATTATGTTTATCAAGTTGGACATGGCTAAAGCGTATGATCGTGTTAAATGGGATTTCTTATTCAAGATTTTGGGAGCCTTTGGTTTTGCTAAAAACTGGATTGAATGGGTAAAGAGTTGTGTCACCTCTTCTTCCTTTTCAGTGTTGGTTAATGGAGAGCCAATGAAGTTGTTTGGTGCTTCTAGGGGGCTTAGACAAGGGGATCCTCTGTCCCCCTACTTGTTCATCTTATTTGCTGAGGGATTGGGGAGGTTCATTAGATCTCGAGTAGAATGTGGTTTGATTCAGGGTTGGAGTTGGGGAAATGATATTCCCCCTCAATCCCATCTTTAGTTTGTTGATGATACTGCTCTGATGGGTAGGGCTAAAGTTGAGGAGGCTATCAAATGGCGAAATGTCTTGGACACCTATTTGGTTGCTTCAGGTCAATGTATTAATGAGGGGAAGTCTTTTATCTACTTCTTCAACACTCCTAAGAGTATCCAAAGGAGAATAGATGACATCCTTCATTTTCAGATTGGCTCCCTCCCCTTTGTCTATCTTGGAATTTTGCTTGCTATTCGTTCGCTTCCTAAATTGTTTTGGTAGGGGATTATTGATAAGTTTCATAATTTGGTTAGTCATTGGACTTGCAGGTGGCTTTCTTCTGTGGGTAGAGTGACTCTCTTAAAATTTGTGGTGCAAGCTCTTCCTCTGTATAGATGCTTTGTTCTTTCTTCTCCTTCTAGCTTTATTAAAGACTTTGAGAGGTTGTCTTGTCAATTCCTCTGGTGTGGCAAGCTTCTTCATAGGAAGTGGAGCTTGGTTAAGCGGGATGTCATTTGTAGGCCAAAGCATGAAGGTGGTCTGGGATTATGTCAAACTGACTTGAATGGGCAGGCTTTAGTAGCTAAACTGTATTGGCGATGGTGCTCACAACAACATCAATTGTGGGCTAAAATCCTTACCTCAAAATATCTAGGTGTGGTTGAGAGTGCTGAGGTTGCTCACTTTAGCTTGGAGGGGAAGGGATATTTGATTTGGGGTACCCTAAAAAGAGGTGCCAATTTGGTCAAGCAAGGTTGCTCTGGATTTGTAATGGTGGGAAAGATGCTCTCTTCTAGTTTGATTCTTGGGATGGTCATCCCCCCGTCTTGTCTTCTCATCCTCATCTGCAGAAATTGTGTCAGCATTTTATGGATGATGGTTGGTGTCGTGTGGCAGATTTCATATCACCTAAAGTTCTAGGTTAGGTTAGTGTGTTCAATTGGAAGGATCTGCAAGTGTGGCCTCCTAGTGGTGCGGCTGAGGATCGTCAGGAGCTTGCTTTACTTTTGGCTAATTGTGTTTGTAACTCTCTTCCTGGGAGAGATACGTTGGCTTGGGGACCTGACCAGAAAGGTCAACTTTTTGTTGCCTCAAGTTATCAAGTTCTGGATAAACAATTGTTTGGGAGTTCAGAGGTCCCTTGGTGGAAACAAGTTTGGAATAAGTTTTCTTGACCTAAGTATGATTTCTTCACTTGGTTATTAGTGCAAGGGAAGTGTCTTACTTGGGAGAATATTTGGAAACATGGGTTTCAGGGCCCTTCTATGTGTGTCATGTGTGTTGGGAATGAGGAGTCTATTCCTCACCTCTTCTTTCAGTGTTCTTTTGTGAAGGATATTTGGCACTTTTGGTAGAATCTCTAGCACCGGCCGTGTAGGCATGGTTCTTCTTTGGAGGATTTTTGGAGGAGTCAGGGGTCTCCTTTTGTTAAGAATTCTTTCCTTCTTATAGCTTGGATCATTGGCCCCAATTTAATAATATGGCATATTTGGTTGGAGCATAATCACAAAATTTTTTTGGATAAGAAGTTGCTTGTTGGTCAGCTCTGGATGAGAATTTTGGGGGTCCTTTAGGAGACATTGACTGCTAAGTGTGATTTATCTATTCCCGTTGACCCTAATGATCTGGGAGTGGTTAGTGCTTTGGGCCTTTCTGTTCAAGGACATAAAAATTTTGAGACCTAGGTATCGTGGATGCGAGCAAGAGAGGGTTGGTCGTGTAGGCCACTAGTGTCCTCCTACTTTGGGGGAGTTGAAAATTAATATTGATGGGTATTCTCATGGTAACTTGGGGCATGCTGGAGCTAGTGGCATTGACAGAGATAGTTTGAGAGTTTTGGTTTTTTTCTTTTCTATCTATAAAGGTCAACATACTAATAACCTCATGGAGGCTATTGCTATGCTTTTGGTGGTTGAATGTGCGTGTGTCCTTGGATGGAGGTGAATTTTTTGTGAATCTGACTCTTAGGTTATTGTTGATACATTGAATAAGAGGCATTTGGAGGGTGTGAATTGGTAGTTGGTGGTGGTGGTCAAGCAAATTGTCTCATTGTGGTCTTCTTTGGAGTCTATTATTTTCTGCCATATTCCTCGTGAGTGGAATAAGGTGGCAGATGGCTTGGCTAGGTGGGCATCTGAGCAAATGGGGACTTGGAATGTTGATGATTGGGGCAATCTTCTTGGTGATTTGGCCCTTGTTTTGGAAGATTGTGTTGTGGAAGATATGAGGTGTTTCTTGGGTGTGACTTAATTATTGGTTTTGTTGGTGCCCTTTGTGGGTTTGTTGCTTTGGCTTTGTAATGTTTTCTAATTCAATAAAGTTTTTACCCCTCTTTTATTAAAAAAAAAAAATACATTTCTTACTTAATTACATACATACATATATATATATATATATATTTTAAATCCTATTTAAACCTCTCAATTTCTAGTGAGGTATAAGGAATTTAAGAATTAGTTTTTTGTGTATGCATACATTTTTCAATCTTGAAAATCCTTCTATTTCAAGTAAATGGTGTTTAATTTTTGTAATTTTCACAAGATCATATAAATATAGATGTATATATAACTCATATTCAAGTTAAGTTTTGTGTGTAAATTTTACATGCATATAAGAGCATGATTTAGGATTTCAATATGAATCTATATTCAAACTATGCGTTCAAGCAATGCACATCTTTAATAATATGTATTTGAATTCTAATACAAATCCTTCTTTCAAAATTACATATCAAGAAAACGTATGTCTATGAGAATATGGATCTAGATTCTTATACAAATCCATGTTTTAAAACTATATTTTCAAGTTCTATCTATACATCTATTCATTTTCTAATTTTTACACTTATAAGAAGTATGATATTTTAAGTTTAGTAAAACCAATACAATATTTTCCTTTGATAATGTAATCCATTAATAATTTTTTAAATGTACATATACTCTAAGGTCTAAGTGAGCCTCGAGAACAAAGCCAGTGTGGAGAGTGATTTCCACCCAAACAATATGGTGTCATTAAGCCCTATAAGCTTCTAGCCACCTCCTAAGCTAGGAGAACCAACTATGCATGAAGTAGGAGAGGCAAGAAAGAAAAAATCTAGGTAATTGGATACTTAATCATGACAATTATTCATGTAAATGCACACCAAATGTACACAATGGAGATGGGTTGATCTCACACATAAACATGTAAAAAAAGATGACATGCTTGCTCCTCTAAATTCATAATTTATATGAACACTTTAAATTACAAAGGAATATAATGTAATTTCACAAATTATGTACTCATTCTATGTCATATACACATTCATTTATAAAAATAAGAACAAAGAAAACAAGGGGAAGAGGAATTACCTCTTCAATTTAGCCTATTGGAATGGAAGGTTCTTCTTCCTCTTGCAAGTTCCTATCCTCGCTCCCAAGGATGTCAAAATCAACCTAATGCATTCATATCTTTAGGAAAACCACTAAGAACACCAAATTTTCCTATGCTCTCACTCAAGAACCCTTAGTTTTTTCCTAGATGAGGAGATTGGTCTCCTAAAGCCAAAATGGAATATGTAGTGGAAGTTACATGTCATATATCCCCAAATAATTGGATTATGCTACATGGAACCCCTCATGTCTGTAAAACCACCTTCTTTTAAAACAAATACAATTTATGCCTTGCATTTACAATCACATGAGCACACCATAACAAGGTGTGGTCAAGCCAAGCGAAGAATATTCCACTTGCACACTTTGTAAGGAAGAAGGGGTCAACCAAGAAAACCTTCCATGCCTACTTAAGTCATGGTATTGCTAAGGGTGGGAGGTGTTTTATACTCACCCAACTCACCTAGACATGATTCAAATGACAACCTACCTCATGCTACCGACCCTAGTGCTAAAAAAATCTTAAACTGCTTAAAATCGTAATTTTGAGCCTTTTGAAATTATGAACAAACAAAAATATGAAATTGATAATTTAAGATGAAATAAATGACATGAATATTATTCCAAAGATATTTGAAGGCACAAAAATGACATTAAGGCAAGGTATAAATACTTGGGAAAATGACAAGGCTTACACATAGGATCTTAACCACTTGTGGTAAAAAAGTAGCTATATTGATTAAACATGTAGGTAATATTGTTACTTCCCTATGTGGTGGGATGGATTAGGGTTCCTATTGGCTATTTGATTCTCTCACTAGATATCTATATACAACTTCACGCTCATTGTGAACATCATATACATCTAGAATCTACATAGTTGAAGCAACACAATTAACATTGCATTCCACTTGTAATAATTGTGATCAATTCCATACATAGTTATGAATCATCATAATATATAGTATCAAATCCAGGCATCATCATGATTACATCATACCAATTACACCTATTTACTTCACATTATACTTTTAATTAAAGTCTTTGCAAAATATATTATTTGTGATGGAATATAATTTCAATAATTAAACAAATCAATATCAAGTTTTAGTCTTCATTTTATAAATTTATAATCTTTAAATTAAATTTAATGACAATAATGTACTTAGATTCTCATTTAAGAAATAATAAAGAATAAGGTTCAAAATAATAACTCATGTTATTCGATTTAACTTAAAACAATTACAATTTACTATCCAAATACTCCACATCTAAAATATAGCTGAATTCACTTACCCAAAATTCTTCTAGCATTAGGGTTAGTATTGTCATTATTTAAGATTATTGTGTTCACTGCACCATTGCATAACCACCTAGAAACACTAGTAACTAAATATATCTTAAGAGTGATACAAAGTGTTCTAAAACATCAAAACATAAATTAAAACATCACTAGATTGGTTATTAGAAGCTATATCAAATATAAACTAGGGTGTGATCATAATCATAAACAATTTGATTCTAAGGTAATCACATAGACAAAATTCACATCAATTAAATGGTAGTAATTGTTATGGGAATTTTTTCCCAAGGTGAAAAAGAGAATGCATTTACTATGTAAATGATCCTTTGAAATTAAAAGAGGGATAAAATTTATAGATTGATTTACACATAAATGTATTCACTAAAATGAAAAAAATGGTAGTCTCTTCAAATAATTGTATTAATCAAAGGAAAAATTAATTGAATTACACATAAATCCTCTAGACCAATATATGTGTTGTCATTTTTTTTTTGCTCGGTAATAGTGTTAAATTTATTGATAATAATAAAAGATTACATATCAATTCTCATTACAACTTCATTTTAAAAACCCCTTTCCAACACCACTAAGCTCCTCTACATGAACCCCTAGCCCTGCCATCTATCCACACTGCAATCAACTCCATGGGTTACAAACAATGAATCACTACATCAAACAAAGAAGCTCCGTAGGCAACCCAAAAAAACAAGCCTAAAACCATCAACCCCCGAAAACCTATTAACAGGTCAGAAGTTTGAAGCACTATTTGGTCTTCCCTTAGTCTAAGACCGAAGGACCATAGCAAAAGTTTCCTTCTTTACTTTCTTTTCTTTCTTCCCCTTAACAACTTGCCAACCATCCTCCACCCTTGCAGTCTCCTTCTGCCATTCCAATGGTTTGTCATGAGGACTCTTCAAAACTCCATTCAAACTGCCAATTGCTCACTGACTCTATCCATCAGCATTCCACTTCCCAGCTTCTTTCTCTTGCGACCTCATCACACCTTTTTCTCTCAACACTCTGGTGTTGCTGCCCAATTTTTGAAATTCAAATCCTTTTCACATTCATTGAAGACAACATTATCACTGTTCACAACCAGACTCCCTTCCTGCGTCGAGACATCGCTAGTTTGTTGCTGATCCTCCCTTCTAACATCATTCACCAATGCCTTCCCTTCCTGACCCAAAGCCCCAAGTACCTGACCCACCTCTTCCCTACCTTTAAACTGAGAGCTCACTTGCTTCTCCTCCTTTTTCTCCACTGTACAGTGTTGGGGAGCAACATCTTTCCACCAAGAAGCAAATTTATTTGTTCTGTGTGTTGACACATTGAGCAGTTAAGTGTCCAATTTGAAAACAAATTCTACACCTAAAGGGTACCCATTCATAATCTAGGGGCTGTACCCAACAACCTTTTGAAGTTTTTATCCAAATATCTTTTGGAAGCTCCTTAGACACGTCCATCTCCACCAAAATCTGAGCAAAATTTGAATGCAAAAGATTTGAGGATCCCTCATCCACCATTAACAAGCTTCCTAAAGAGTACCCTACAACCTCCAAGCAGGAATCAAACCAATATTGTAAAGGAAGGTTATGAAGTCTCACCCAGAGAGGAACCCTCTCAAACAGTTCCGTGGCTGGGTTAAAATCTGGATGCCATGGCTTTAACTTAGTGTATATTTTTCTTCCGAATCCCGGTGGTAGTCACAAAGGATATTATTTCTATCCCTCTCCTGTTCAAAAACAACAATGAAAAAACCTTTTTCCATGGGATAGATTTGAACATACCCTTCCAAAACATGCTTCCAATGGTCAGAAATCCATTGGTGGAGATCATTCAAGCTTGGCTAAAATCCCCTGAATCTCCCAATTAGGCCCAACCCAATTTTTTTTTCATTAAAAGTAACTTCTTGATCAAGCTTGCCATCTAGCTCCACTGTGATTGTTCTAGATGAAGGAGGTAAAACAGAATCCCCTCCTCCCCTTCCTGTCAAAGATTTGGTTGAGTGCTTCAATTTCTGAGAGGGTCCAGTTTGGTTCCACTTGATCTCAGACGCCTTGGACCCCTTAACAAATCCATCTTCCCCTATGATGAAAGCACCAGGTTGCCCATTCTTCTGGCCTCACTGTGCAGAAGGGTTGCCACCATCTAAACCAAAACTGTCACCGCTATGACATGATTTATTCAAAGCGCTCTCTGTTTGATTTTCCTGGCCAACCTTCTCCCTGCTGCAAAATTTGTTATGCCAAAAGCCACAAATCTCTCCTTGAGAAGCCTTTCCCAAAGGGCTCAGTCTAGGGGAAATCCTAGTCGCAACAGATGGCAACATTCGATTGTTAGTGTCCATCCTCCTCCTTTTAATATATGCGTTGTCATTAATATGATAAATAAATGCTAATTTGAAGCAATAAATTAGGGCCGGGGATAACTTATCTCTCTATAGATGTTGGTGATGGAATCAAACTACTGTTCTATTCGTAAACTATTTCTTGACTATAGAACTTAAATTTGAGGTGCTGCCCTTGAAGTAGATATATCTCCAAACCCTATGTAGTAGCCAAACAAGATTATTAGTGTTATTGTAACCTCCTCTTTTGTAATTTCATCCTTCCTTCCATGATATTGTCTTTGAATATCACTTCTGCTTGTCTTCTTCACCTTTGTCACATGGCAATTGAAATGAGCTCGAGATAGTGTTAAATAGCACATTTGGTGGCTTGCTACGCAAGGATTGAAGTGTTGGACTTTATTAAGCCTAAGTTAAGGCCATTGTTTGTTATTGTTAATGTTAACTGTCTATATGAAAAGAATTCAAATGCCAGAGTGTTGAATGCATGATGAAATAAATACTTTGATAATGAAGGAATGCTTTGATACAAAATATTATTTTAAACATTTTCAATGCTTGTAATTGACAATCTTTAAATGCCCTACGAGCTTGCCTTTAAATATGCAATGATACGTATTAATTTGAAACATTTCATGTGCATGTTGATGGGCAACAAATAGATTTTCAAATTAGGTCAACTTGGGATGAAATTAGGTTTTTATAAAAGGGTATACGACTGAACATTTGAATCTATTTAGGAGAAAAAAATATGATTATGAATCCAACCAAGGTGAAGAAATGGGTAGAATTTATGTTAAGTTCTAGCCATAGGGGTAAAACTAGAACAAATGATGGGATAAGGCCAAGTTTAGTCAATTGGTGCAATAAAATATCTCCAAATAAGCACTAGAATAATACATTTAATGACAAGGCTAAAGTGAGTGCAAACCAAGTGATCAAAAGTATGAAATATGTACTTTTCTCTTGTACACTTATACACTCTAATTAGTAACTAAACTAAATTGATTGCTACTTTGCAATACTTAGATGTGCATTAGTAAAAGTTCTAATTGAAAATTATAACACATAGATTATTATAATACACTATGTTATAAATATGTACTAATAATAAGACAAATAGATAACGAGACTTCTTTGAAGTGTTTTTTATTCTACTAATCAAATGTCTTGAAATAAATTCTATCATCACCAATCAAGAGCCTTGAAACATGTCAAGACATTAGGAATAAAACAACGGGGGATCAAAGAAAACAAAGGCAAGAAGGAATGCGATTAAAAAAATAGGTAAAAAGAGGTGAGGTTTACTTCTTTAATCAGTTTTTGAGATAAATAGGGAATAGGCCCCTTAAGTGTAATTAAGATTGGTATGTTGGAACTGTAGGATATGTTCTTAGAGGAGAAGACTTGGATTAAAGTCTATAATAGAAGGAAGAGATATAATTTATCTCATAGAAACTAATGAACACTATAATCTAAGATCCTTATTTTATAAATACATAAAAAAATTCAATTTAATAGAAAACAACATTTACATTTAAATTAATTTACAAATATTTTAATAATGATTTTTTACAAAATTTATTTACAGAATTTACCTTAAAAATAAAGACATTAAGAAATATATATATGAAAAATAACATTATAAAAATAAAAAAAAAACAGAAAATCTGTCAAAATAAATAATAAAGAATCAACATTAATTTGAATTTTTTTTTTTTCCCATGGTCCTTTTACCTCGTGAATGGTAAAAACCTTCCATTCTATTAGAAAGCGGTCTATAGATTCATTGAAATTTCGTAGCGCTAACTAGTTATGAAACTGCCTTCAAACAAAAGGGCAGAACCAAGTCTAATTTAACGTATTTTCCTTCCTTCTCAAATATTCAATCAAAACGCCAGGGTTTAAGGGCGGGTTTTTAGAGAGGCTGCATAAAATCAAAGTGAGATTTTCGGTTCGGTGTAATTCATTAGAGCTTATTTTTCTTAGACCGGAGCAGGTCTGTGAGAGCTTCAAGATATGAGCTACGCAGCGTTCAAAATGGTCCACGGTCCTACGGGCGTGGAGCATTGTGCCGCAGGCTACATAACGCATTCGTTGACAGAGAACCCTCCATTGGCCTCCGAGGACGACATTGATATGGAAGGCATGGAAGGAGAAGGAGAATGGGCCCCTCCTAAAAGGAAAGGGCTCAAGGCTCCCATTCCCAACCTCGTGGTCGTCAAGGCTAATGTTCTTGAAGTATATATTGTGAGAGTGCAGGAAGATGATAAGAGAATGCCTCTTACTGCTGAAGCCCCCAATAAGGCTGCCACCATGGCCGGCATTTCCGGCGCCTGGTTAGAAGTTGTTTGCCATTACAGGTGTGTCTTTACACTTTTCCTCCTATTATTTTGATTTGATAATCTACTCTGGCGTGCTCAGATGCCAGTCTAAGGTAGCGACTTTCGTACTGGGCGTTTTATGTGGCTAACCTTAACAATGGAAGATGGACGAATACTAAAAAAATATGGATAATTATATATTTACAAAATATTATTTTATACCAAGTTTGTAAAATGCAAAGACGAGACAATCGTATGTTTTGCCATTATAAGAGGCATACGAAGAAAATTTAAACATCATATTTATTATATTCAGAGGTAATTTTTCATGGTGTTTCAATATAAAGTAAAAAATTGGACATGACATATAAACAGCTATTCCTCAACACTCTCACTAGCTAAACATTCACCGTCCGAGGACTCTGCTTCGTCACTTCTTACATCTGTATAGTGTTCTGCATTATTGCCAACCTTTACATCAGAATTCAAACAATTGGGAGTAGATGTAGACGACTAATGCTTTGCAATATAATAACTTAGGCTTGCATGTTGTTATGGATAAAAACAAGTTCTGATAATTATTGAGTCCCTAATCTGTTCCTCCTCTTCGAATGAAATGCTCTAATAACAAGTTAACATCTAGATGCACTGCATACTTGGCTCAGAACATGAACAATAAATATTTGTAACTCAAGAGTTGAGCCATGATAAGGTTCCCATCGTTGCACTTGTGTGATATCTGGATTTTTACGATTATCTATTGCAATTTGTCTAGAAAAGAGGATGCCATTCTCATCTCTATATGCATTTTTTGAACATCCAACTTGCTGCCTATAACAGGATCAAGATATATTCTACCAGTGCGTTGATACAAGCTATCTACAGACTCCTCATCACTTTCATGTTTGATCCCAAACAAATGATGATTGAAGTAATATGCTGTTGAATGTGAAGGAGTGTGCATCATATACCACCTCTTTACTCCATTCTGACTTTCAAGTATCTCCACCAAAGGACTGCTTGGTCACTTCCCTTGTTGTGTCCATTGCCTCAATAACATCTCCCATACAAGAATGCCAACATCAGCCATTCAAAGCACTTCTACGAAAGGTTCACATAATCCATTAGTCTTTATGGTCCTTTCTAAAACTTTTTCCTTAAAATAATAGCTGCAAGTTATATGCTTCTCTGGATAGATGAAAGCTTGCAATTTGCCCAAATCTCAACCAACAACTACACTTTTTATTGCATCCTTCCCTTAAATTTCTATTTGAAGAGTAAGAAATCGAGTTGCAAATATTATGCCCCTTGGCATCAACAAATCTCTCTTACACTCCTTTCTATATTTGCCAAGTGTAAATTGGTGGTTAGTGATAAACATGGCAAATGATTTTCATTTTCCTTCTAACACAGCTATTGATACCCTAGGCAGCTTTCTGAAATCCTCCAAAAGCAGATTGTAGACGTGAGCAAACACAAGGACTCCAAAATATAGTTGGGTATTTATCCTTTAAAATTTTACCTCCTTGAACACAATTTATAGAATTTTTATTGATCCGTAAGTTAGGCATAAGAGAGCCGTGCCCCATAAAAATGAAAAATAAAATAAGGATAGTGCATGCCCTGCTAATAAGGATGCATTAGAATAACTACTATCACTAAGGACCATGGCAACCCATCTTAACATGGGCAAAAAGGTAAAATTACATTTCGGTATCTACCCCCTTCATTGTTGAAGGAGTTCACGTTAGCCCTTGGAAAGGTGGGCAACATTCTTCAAAAAATTTCTTCTTCATTGATGATCTTAGTGACATTTGGTACTTTGTCATTGCAGGAGTAGACCGCTTCCTCTTAACTTCTGTCCACTCCTGCTCTTTATGTTGAATACTTTCAGGGGATTGTGAAGAGTTTGCTTTGGGATTGACCTCATTGCCTTCACAAACAACAGTTTTAACAATCTTGGGGATTGTTGGAGCCAACTCAAAATATTCAATCGTCATTGTGATTTCTTTCTCCAATGAAGATGAGGGGGCAGCAAAAGAGTCACTTACATTATTGACCTCATGTGAAGCCTCGAAAGGAAGATCTTGCTCAACGGATAGAGAGGGAGAAATTGACTTTGAAGTGACCTCTTGAGGAGCTTGCGAGGAAGTCGTATTGTTTTGTGATCTAGGAGAAACAACATAATGACGGGGATCTACCCCAATCCACTAGGATGGCCTTCTACTTGTTGCCTGATTATCAATCTCAGGAGATTAGACCTTTCGACATTGATGGGTAGAGTGATCAGTTGAAAAACATTTCCGACATCTGAAAATGTTTTTTCTGTAATCTACTGGTTGTCACCAACATTCGTTACCCACTTTCAAAGAGATCTCAATAGGGAGCCCAATAGATAAATCCATTTCTACACATAAACATGCACAACTAGAGCTCCTATAATTGACTGTTTCGTTGGAAGTGCAATGATACTTACCCAAACCATTTCCAATGGCACATAGACAAATTCAGTTCCCAAAATTGAAGGGGAAGATAGGGTAATCTCACCCAAAGGTAGGCAAATGTGAAGGTCTCAATATGGGGATCAAAAATCCAAGGGCCAAATTTCAGCACCAAATCCATGTCTTCTGTTGAATCAAATTCTTGAATAAAAAACCCTCGGGGCGTAGGGATAAATACAAATTTCCTCTTCCATATACTCCTTCCAGTTCTATGTGATCCATGAGTGTAAATCGCACAAATTGGGCCATGATTTCGTCAATTTGCAGATGAGAGTGTGTTTTTGCAAATACTCTTTATCACCAGCAAAATTATCCAAGCTAACCTTAAGAATATGCATTGAGAGTCGCATGGGGAGGGGGCACACCTTGTTATTATTCACGTCTGGTGCATAACACCATTAGTAAAGGTTGGTAGGGGAGAGTTGGGGGATGTTTTGCCCCTGCAACCTGAATCGTGGTTGCCAAAGGCTGAAATGTTCCTGGAATAGTAACTGTGACCCACATCCAACACCCCATTGCCATTAGCTTCCCATAAATTGTGCCTTTGTCGTAGGTCTGTCAGCAACTGTGGAGGGTTTTGTTAATACGCCCTAGCATTCCAAGTACCATATATAGTTGCTTTCATGCTGTCCTTGAGTAGATGATTTAGGCTCGAGTTGTGGCCGCAGACAATAGGAAGGGTGCAAACCATAGTGCCATTTCGCAAAGCCACCCTAAAGTCCAAGCAACTTCCCATTTGTAGGTTCAAGCCCATTTGCTAGGCCGTGTGAGCACCAAATTCGCCTTTGTTTGGGGAATCCTCTCCCTTGTCAGGAAGATTGAAGGAGAGAGCTGCATGTAGGATTTTAGGAGTTCTCTGGTTGGTTATATTATTCTAACACAATTTGTAGAATTTTTTACAATTTTAAGTACATTTTCCACCACAACATGTAGAATGGCCTCTTCTAGGACATTGGCAATATATTTTGAAGACTTTGTTTAATTTGAAGCTTCCATGGCCTTTAGAAATATATCTTGACGAGGACAACACACGAGAGTATTGAAATGAGCTTTATTTCTTCTATTTGACCAACCATCACTATAAAATAGTGTATCCAGTCTTACTCCAGGAATCTACAATAGGATTTAGTTTATCCATTAGCTTGGCCTTTTCTTTCTTAAGATCCAAATTCCTCAAAATCTTGTAACAGTGGCTATTATATCTCTTTTCAATGTTTGAAATTGCATGCACTATTCAATGAAAGTATGGAGATCTAGCATGATTGAAAGGTATTGGATCGCCATAAATGCCTCCTCATTGCCCTATGAACATCTTCTTTTGTTTTTTGTTCCCTAAATTAATTTAAGGTTTGCAAGGGTGACTTATGCATATATTGGACAACGCCTACAAAACTCCTTGTCTTGTGGCACTCTTTGGTGTTGGCCAATTTGTGATTGCTTCCACCTTTCTAGGATCCACCCTTAATTTGCCTCTTGGAACCACATGACCCAAATATAACAACGATTCTTTTGCAAACTCACACTTCTTCATGTTGCACAAGAACTTTTTATCCTTCAAAAATTGCAAAACTTGTTTTAAATGGATAAGGTGTTCCTCCAATTTACCACTAAAAATATTTTTGGTTAGTTTCATGTTTGATGGGATAGATGTTTCTATTTAACAATTCTTTGAAACCCTGCCAACTAGACACTCTTGGCTTCCTTTTCTTATCAAAAAAAGCAAAGGAACTTTCCCACCATACAAGAGTATGACCACTCATTTTGAGGCAAGCATAGGAAATCTTTTTTGCCTCACTGACATTATGAATATTGAAATATGCCTCCATTTGTTTTAACCAAGAACCTAATATCTTTGCATTTACTTGACCCTCAAAGTTTTTGATTACTACTTTAGTATCAAGCTTGAATGGAGGAATTTTAGATTTTACGTTGTTCCTCTCAGCATCTTTTTTGTCCCAAAAGTTCTCCTTGTCACCCTTGTTCTCTTTTCAATTGTCTCCAATACCAAATTTCTTGGCTAAAGCACTAACCAATACACTTCTTGGATAATTTGGGCTCATTGTTGAGTCATGTGCTCCTGTGGTCAAGTTATCCATTGTTGGTTTTTCATAACCTATTCCATGTGGCTCTCCAAGGTGGACACTTTTTCGTTCAAATCTCTTTCCATCCGGATTTCTTTGTTTCACCTATGTTTTCCAATCTCTATATTGCAAGGAAGCAAGTTCTTATCTTTTGAAGAACTTGTCACTGTCATAAAATCTTTAGTTCCACTTAATTTCCCCATGGCTAGTATCCTGTTGTGATATCAAAATGGTTTGTAATTTTGACAAATAGTTTGTAGAAACTAAGAATAATTGAATTCTATTTGCTGCTCTGAATAGAATAATTAATAACTATTTGCAAGTGAGATGATTTTGCAAAAATAAAGATAAACAACATCCCAATGAACAAACACACAAACAATACTCCTGGATGAAATGGTAATTGATTGTATTAAACAAAGGAGAAGAATACTCTTGAAATAAGAAATTACACACGATGTTTCTAAATCAGAAACAATCGACAACTAAAGAAATAAAGAAAGTTGCTAAAACTAATTGAAAGCAAACTAAACTTAACTAAGATGACCATTATATGCTAAATATAACAATATTACTTTAATACCCTCCCTTGATGGTCATTCTACTAACTACACCAAGTTTGCCTCTAAATTTTACAAATTTGTTCGGACTTAGGGACTTGGTAAGAATGTCTGCAGTCTGATCCTCAGTTGGAACATACTGCAACATCATTGATCCATCTTCAACAAGTTGTCATATGAAGTGACAATGAAGCTCTACATGTTTTGTGCGCTTGTGGAAGACCTGATTTTTGGCAAGCTTTAGCACCCCTTGGTTGTCACAAAACAAGGGTGAAGGCCCTGCTTGAGACATTTGCATGTCAGAAAGCATCCTCCGAAGCCATACTGCCTCACATGTTGCTTTCGCTGTTCCTTGATTCTTTGCTTCTGTTGAGGAAAAAGTTACTGCCTGCTACTTCTTATTAGTCCATGTGACTGCACCCATACCGAGATTGAAAACATATCCAGAAGTAGATTTCCTGTCATCAAAAAAACTTGCCCAATATGAATTTGTAAAACCAACTAGCCTCGGATCTTTGCTTCTGCTACACAGAATGCCAAAGTCAGATGTCCCTTTCACATATCTTAGTACTCACTTCATTGCAATCCAATGTTCAGCCTTAGGGGCAGTCATGAAAAGAGAAATATAACTCACATCGTAACTTAGATCAGGCCTCATGGCTGTAAGATAAATGAGGCTGCCAACTAGTTGCCTGAAAGTTGACTCATTAACCATTGGTGAGTCTGATTTGTTAATGTTATGGCAGCTTTGGGTTCATCCTTCCAGCCACGAGTGAAGACATAAATTATTATAGCCTATCGGCTATTTATTTATATGTGATATTTAATGTGAAGGGGCGCTTCACTTGGCAACAATGTAATTTCTAAAAGGGCCAACCTTCCTTGTAATTCACATATTTTAATTGTAATTATATTTCTCTATTTTGGCCGACCTTGTACATGAAGAGGTGCGACCTCTCTCTCATTGTGTATTTATACAAGGTCATTTCCATCCTTTCCATCATCAAGCAAGTTCATTTCTCTCCTTCATTCAAGTGCGAATTTTCTCCAAGAGCAGATTGCAAATTTCTTTAAGTGCAGATTTAGGTTTCAAGGAAGGGCAGATTATTATCTGTTTTGCATCTAAAGTTGGTGCTGAATATTGGCCTTGTGATTGGCCTCATTGTAAAGAGAATTGTTGCCACTATTTATATATATAAGAGAGATCTTTGTTGCTGGGTTTTTCTCCCTCAAGAGGAGGGTTTTCCCAGGGTATCTGCTATGTTGCTGTGTCTGATTTTGAATTAATTTTCTGTGCATTAAATCTGATCATTAAAATTAACATGATTTGGCTGAAAGTTTCAGCCCTTTCTCCATGAGTGTGGATGAGATTTTGCAATCTGTCATCTTGAACATCTCTAGCAAACTCTTGGCATATTTATACCGAGAAATAAAAATACTCCCACTTGTCTACCAAACTTCTACACCAAGACAATAGGGCAGAGACCCCTTGATTTGTCCTATTAAACGCCTAACACAAATTCAACCTGATTTGCTCAAGCAAATGTAACCCACTACTAGTAACGATGACATCATCCACATAGATGACAAGAAGAATGATATCACTACCAATGCTTTTGACATATAAATTGGCATCTAAGGGGCTCCTTTGAAAATCTTGTGCAACTAAATACTTGTCAATCTTGAGGTACCACGCCCTAGGAGCCTGCTTTAGGCCATAAAGAGCCTTCAATAGTCAGCATACTTGGTGCTTTTTGCTTGCAACTTTGAAACCAAGAGGCTGCGTCATGTAGACCTCTTCCTCCAAATCTCCATTGAGAAAGGTGCTTTTCACATCCATTTGATGGACTTTCCAACAAAACTATGCTGCAATGGCTAGGTCAAGTTGAATGATGCTCATCTTTGCTGTGGGTGTAAAGGTCTCCTCATAGGCAATGCCTTCTCTCTGCGAGAACCCTTTAGCCACCAACTGAGCTTTGTATTTATCAAGTGTTCCATCAGCTTTGTATTTCACTTTGTAGACCCATTTGTAGCCAATGGGTTTTTTTCCTGGTGGAAGATCTGACAGAACCCAAGTATTGTTCTTCAAAAGGTTATGATGTTCAGATTCCATAGCTTTTTCCCATTCAGGTTTACCTTTTGCCTCTAAATAGTCCTAGGGCTCATAAACACTCTGAATGTTGGCCATAAGAGAAAAATTCACCGTATTCTGCTTGCTTTTGCCTCTAGATGATCTACCGTCAACAAGTTCATCTCAAACATCACCAATGAGTTTCTCCCACCACTTAGGCCTAAGAGTAGATGCATCTTCTTACAAATCAGGATGATCATCATCATGACATGGGCTGTGTGGAATAAAATCATCTGGATGTTGGTCTAGGTTGTCTTGAGGGAAATTTGTTGGTATAGGTTCATGCCTTGGAGATTCCACAAGATCAAAATCATCAGAATCCCTCCCTTCAAGTGGAGCTAATGGAAGCCGAACACCAAAATTTGTAGTCTTCAGAGGTTGATCCTCAGGACTCTTGATGGGAGAAGACAGCTGAAAGGGCCCACCTTCTTTATCAAAAACAACATCCCTGCTGAATGTTAGATGATCAGTGTCCACATCAATCAACTGATAGGCCTTATGATTGCACTGTATCTTGTAAGCATTAACTTCTGGCTTTTGGAATCCAGCTTGGTCCTCTTTGCATCTGGAATCCAAACATATGTAGTAGAACCAAAAAACTTAAGATGGCTGATTCTTGGTTTCCTTCCAGACCATGCTTCCTCTGGTGTCATCTTCTTGACGGCCTGTGTGGGAGACCTGTTAAGAAGGTATACAACAATATGCACTGCTTCAGCCCAAAATTTCTTTGGAACATTTTTGTTCTCCAACATACAACAGGTTATTTTTGTAATAATACGGTTTCTCCGGTCAACAACGCCATTCTACTGAGGAGTATAGGGTGTGGTAAGCTGATGATTAATATCGTGTTTATGGTGAATTCGTTGGAACAAAACTCACCCCCATTATCTAACCTAAGAGTGATGATTGATCATTGGACATCTTGACTCTTTTTCAACTAATGCTTTAAACTTTTGGAATTCATTAAAGACACCTGATTTTGCTTTGAGGAAAAACACCCATTTTTCCTACTGAAATCATCAACAAATAATAGAGAATACCCGACACCAGTGACTGATGCGGTATTCATTGGTCCACAAACATCTGCATGAACTAGCTGAAGGACCTTGGATGCTCTCCAAGCTTGTTTGTCTAAAAATGAATTTCGATGATGCTTCCCTGCCTGACAAGCTCCACATACACCGTGTCTTTGCTGCTGAATCTTAGGTAAGCCTTCTACCAAATTCTCTTGAGCTAGCTGAGAGAGGTAGGCTAGGTTGAGATGTCCATACTGCTGATGCCAAAGAGTGTTGATGGATGAACTCTTCGCAACCATTTCATGCTCCTGAGACTCTCCAATATCAACCAACGTATACAAGCCATGATCTTCGAGCCCAACTGCAACAGTTTTCTTGGACTCCTTGTCAATAATGTGGCACTTGTGTGAACTGAAGATGATATCCAACTTCGGACAGTGTCGCGTAATTTGACTCATAGAGAGCAAATTGAGCTCCATGCTTGGAACATAGTATACATTGAGAAATATGAGATTTCTCCCACTAGATGTAATCTGAACAACATTGCCTTTGCCAACAACTATATTCTCTTCACCACCACACCAAAGATGACAGAATTGGAGCAAGCCTTATATTCTGTGAATCAATCTCTCTTATGTGTAAAATGCCAAGATGCTCCAAAATCAATATACCGTGCAAAAGATTTGACATGATCTGCTGGTCTTTTGGCCATGAATGCATAGAAGGTAGGCTCCTTCTGCTTAGAATGCTCTGCAACATGGGCCTTTTGCTGAGACCCTCCTTGGTTGGATTTCCGATCAGCCAACTGCTTCTTGTAGTTTTTCTTCATGTGGCCAAGCTTACCACAATAGTGACATGTGATAGTCTTCTTGGAGCTATCCTTAGATTCGCCTTGTCCTTTCTGCTGAGAGGACTTGCCTTTGCCTTTGTCTTTAGCAGTAAAAGCCTGTTCCACATTGGGTGTCTCGTTGGTACTCCCAAATTGCTTCTTCCACCTGTTCTATTGCAAGAGCTTGTTGCACAAGTTATCAAACTTTAGGTCAACATTGGTGGAGGTAATGTTAAGAGTTTCGATGAAGTGCTCATAGGATTGTGGTAAACTTTTCAGTGTGATAACCACCATATCCTCTTCTTTCGTCTTGTGACCAATGGCCTCCAATTGATTGCAAATGTCTTTAATTTTCATGAGATGATCCTGCAAAGACATCTTGTCATCCATCATAATGGAGAACAACATATTTTTAAGAATGCTCTGCCCTTGTTTGAGGTCTCTTGCAGATCCTTCAAGTGTTTCTAGATCTATGCAACAGTCTTGCCAGATGGTATTTTTGGAAACATCTCATCGGTGATAGATAACTTGAGAAGCATAATCACCTCTCGATTACTTCCATCAAATTTGTCTTGGTCCTCTCCTGCAATTGTGGGATGTGTCTGTACCCTGAACAATCGAATCTAGACACTAGTACTAAAAAATGGTGAGCATCCTTTGTTTTCAAGTATTGTAGTTTTTACTGTTGGACCTTTGGCTACTTTACAACATGATGTTGTCAAAGACGCCATCCTTCCCATTTATCAAGGCATAAAAACCGAGGTCAAAGTTAGATTGCAAAAAAATCTGATTTTTCAATCAAACCCTAAGTGATTAGTTGGCACGAATCCCGAGGCAATCAGATGGCACAAATCTCACAATTTTTAAAAAAATTGTGAAAAAATTAGAGGCTGGAAATCCCATGATTTTGTCCAAAAATTGAGAAAAAAAATATTTAAAATTTTAATACTCCTCAGGTCTGAAACTCTAGGTGTCAGAAGGAGGGCATTTGTTAAAAAAAAAGTCAAAAAAGAGCACCATCAAAAATCGCTTTGAGCAAGACCCAAAATGCAGACTTGTGCCAAACATAGTCGCGATTCTTAGAAAAAACGCCCACGATTTTCAGCGTAAACCAGCATGGAAAGGACTGACACGATTTAAAAAAAAAACCTTAGCTGCGATTCTTCAAAAACCAGGCGCGATTTTTAGCAAAGAATGTTGATGTTCATGTAGCATCGGTCATTACTTCCAGCCGATCTCCTTTACTTCATATGATAAATTAAATAATAGCCAAAGCTATTTAATTTATGAAGTCAGCGATCTATCTTGAAGAGGCACGATCTTTTATGAAGGTGCGATTTGATGAAGAGGTCCAATTTCCTTATTAAGGCCAACATCATGTTTCATATGGGGACAATTTGTTATGAAGAGTTGTGATTTTATGAGGCCGACCTCTTGCATTTAAGAGACACGATTTTTGAATATAGGCCGACTTGTTGTTTATGAAGAATCACGTCTCTCCCTTCAGTTTGTATATATTCTCATTGGTTGTACTTCATTTGGAATTCATTCTCATTCACATACTTTGTTCATTCAATATTCATTAAGTGCTTAATTCGGGTGTCACCAAGAGCGAATATTTCAATGGCACTGAATCGCGTAGAAGGCTGAGTTTACACCTGGAAGAGTTCGATATTACCAGCAGAAAGAAGCACTATATTTCAAGTGCAGATCACGTCTTGTAGAAGGCTGAGTTTACATCTGGAAGAAGTTCATATAGTGCAGATCGACATATTGATAGAAGGCTGAGTGTATCATTTGAAGGCATTATAATATCACTGTGTTAGCATCAGATTGTGGTGCTCTTTATTGGCCTTCATATTGGCCTCTTTGTAAAGAAGACATTTGTTGACATTCAATATATAAGTTATATATTGTTGCTGGGTTTTTCTCCCTCAAGTGGAGGGTTTTCCCAGGGTATCTGCTGTGTTATTGTGTTGATTTTGAATTAATTTCTGTGCTTTACTTCTGATCATTAAAAACTAACATGGTATTAGAGCGGGTTAAGGAAAGGGTTGATCAGATTTGACTAAGCATGAGCTTGGAATTGAATTCTTAATTTGGCCATTCGGATGGAGTCAGAAACCTTTGCTGGCTTGTCCCTCATATGGTTTACTTTTTCAATACTCTTGAGAGTTGTAGACGAAGGAGTCTCTCTAGAGAAGTGTTGTTTGCTGGGCGTCTAGGAGCCTTTCTCAAATTGCTAGCTTCATCCGTCAAGCCTCTAAAATCGGCATAGAAGACAACCTCCAACCTGGCATTAAGTGGTGAGGCGACGCCACCTTGGGCGGAGCCTAATATCGCTGGGAATTGGATCATCATCTCCTCATTCCAGTGCTCGGAGTTCATAATCTTGAATTGTCTTTGGCAATGGATGGTTTGGAAATTTCATTGGAGTATCTTATATTGAAGGAGCGTATTGGGCCTGGTTTTTTTTTTTGGTACAGTACATCATGCTGATTGGCATGGGTTGGATGTTGCTGTGAAGATTATCTTAGTTCAAGATTTGTATGAAGGAGGAGTTCTTGAGAAAGGTCTGGCTGCTTCTGTGTTGGCATGGAGTGGGATGTCTTACGTTGGAGGTCCATAAACCTGGTCGCTGCTCCTTGTGACCTTCGTGCTTCCAGAGGTGGTCTTTCCTATGGCTGCGTGGGAATTTAAGGTGGAAATTTGATGGAGTATAGTCGCCTGGCACCTCTGTCAAAGTTGTTGGTTGTAGCAGCATGGCTGAAGTCATATTGGGCATCAGCAATCCTGCTCACTCCTAGGCTGATCCACATTCTGTGTATTGGAATTTAATGGATCTTGTAAAAGCTTGGAACATTCAGGAGCTGAAGTAATATGTGCAGATCTGAAGAGGGTTTATGTGCAAAACTTAAGGATTCTAATTTCATTGAGATAAGTATTCTTTTGTTTATACTTTTTAAATCTAGGGTAAAAATTTCAGTTTGCTAAGTTATGCAAATCTGACATTGGTTTTCTCTTGAATAGTGATCTCTGGGATGAGATCCTTTGAAGACACCTTTCATTCATTGTGATGTTCATGCTAATTGTGAAGATCTCTGAGTGTGACTCTGAGATGAAAAGAGAACTACATTTTCATTGTGATTGGATGATCACTTCGATAACATTCTCTTTATGCATGGACTATGGTGGTGTCTTGAGAGGCCTGATTCTATGTTGTATATTCTGGCTGCATAATGCGTCTAAGAAATCTGAATTGAGCAGATTATCTTTTGTTGTGCTGAGTTTAGCACTCTCGAGAGGAGTAAAAGATGGAAGAAAGAGCTATTTTAGAATTCAATAAAGAGAAGTTCTTTATCCCTTCATTCTGATCTTTTGATATTTGCTACATGTTTCACTTATAGGTTGATTTCTTTATTCATGTTTTTAATATTGTTCATAATACTCTTATGTGTTCATGCTATAACTTGTCATAGTAAACCTTGTATGATTTTAGCCTTGATATTTCTTTGGATAGTTATAAATTGTTTGTAATCTCTCTCTAAATCGCTTCTAGGATGGATCAAGGAGCAAGAAGGTGATGAGAGATTGTTTAGTGATGAAAAACTTGAGGCATCTTGTGAGGAAGTCATGCCGACCAAAGAAATGATCAAGCGTAAAGTCACAACTTGCAATCATGGGACTGAGTTGGTGGCTAGAGGGAGTTCACTTCCAGAAGTCTTATTTGCAATCTCTGAAGCAGGGATCAAGAGGGAGTTTTGTAACTCACTGAGAAGAAGTGAAGATTGCTGTATTGCAAGGCTAGGTGCTAAATCCTTAGAGGATCCCTTCAGCTGCTGAGATCATAATTGCTCAAGACGTCATCTGGATTTGATATTGGTAGCTCTGCAAACCTATTCAGAATAATGTGATCAAGGATGAGGTCGGGGAGGACAATCCTGAACTCTCTATAGTACCAGAGGTGTGTGTGGGAAAACATTTATCTAAGGCAAGTGTTGCAGGCAATCTTGGACGAAGAGGTCAGAAGGTTGATGCAAGTACTTGAAGATTCAGAGGGAGCCTACTGAACCTAAAGAAGATGAGATTTGGTATGATGGATTGCAAATTCATGTCTTCACCTATGGAAACCATTTTTTAAGTTTAATGAGGCTGTAGCTAGTTCAGATCTGGTGGATCCTCTATATACACAGTTGATTGGATCGTTGATGTAGATATTTGCTATACAGTGAGTGCATTTAGTCAGTTCATGTGTGAACCAAGGCAAACACATCTAGTTGCAGCGAAGCATATCCTGAGATACTTGCGTGGCACAATTGGATATGGCTTGATATTCTTCAGGTGTGGACTTGAAGCTGCATGGTTATACTGATTCTGATTGGGCAGGGTGTGTTACTAATCGGAAGAGCACTTCTGGATGTTGCTTCAGTTGGGGTCTGCGATGATATCCTGGTGTAGCAGGAAGCAGTCTTCAGTGGAATTGAGCACCGTAGAGGTCGAGTATATTGCAGCTTGAGAAGCAGTGTGGCTTCGGAAGCTCCTTGCAGGATTGTTTGGACAATCATTGGAGCCGACTGTCATCCATTGTGATAATCAAAGCTGTGAGAAGCTTTCTGTCATTCCAGTGTTTCATGACAAAAATAAACATGTTGAGATCAAATACCACTATATCAAAGATATGGTATTGAGGAAAGCAATTCAGTTGAGGTATACTAGCACTAATGAGCAGATGGCAGTCATTCTCACCGAGTCTCTCTCCATGATAAAGTTTGTGTACTTTCGAGACAAGCTTGGTATGGTGGAGTATGAAGCCCTAGCTGAGAAGGAGTCTCAGTATCAATGATCCTCTTTAATGCATTTCTCTTTGAGAGAGATTTGAGGTGCAAGCCCTTGTTAATGCATTTCTCTTTGAGATTTGAGGTGAAAGCCCTTGTTTCCACCCTCTGGGAGAGCTATGGTGGATGTCATGTGTGTGACTCCATGACAACATCATGTGAGAGAGTCCGTGATGATTTTCTTGTACTTGTGTTTCACCCTCTGGGAGAGCCATGGTGAACGTCACGATGAGGTGACAACATCACGTTAAGTGATGAACACTTGTACATTCCATTCATGGGTGTAGCCATGATGGTTGATATCATGATGAGGTGATATCTGATATCACGATGAGGTGATATCTGATATCATGATGAGGTGATATCTTTCTTTTTCCACATATGGGTGTAGCCATTGTGGTTGACATCACGATGAGGTGATATGTCTTGTGCAGCTTGAAGTATTCTCCCTAGCTGAGAGGGAGTGTTGATGTTCATGCAGCGTCGGTCATTACTTCTAGCCGATCTCCTTTACTTCATATGATAAATTAACTAATAGCCAAAGCTATTTAATTTATGAAGTCAGCGATCTATCTTGAAGAGGCATGATCTTTTATGAAGGTGTGATTTGATGAAGAGGTCCGATTTCCTTATTAAGGCCGACATCATGTTTCATATGGGCACGATTTGTTATGAAGAGTTGTGATTTTATGAGGCTGACCTCTTGCATTTAAGAGACATGATTTTTGACTATAGGCCGACTTGTTGTTTATAAAGAGTCACGTCTCTCTCTTCAGTTTGTATATATTCTCATTGGTTGTACTTCATTTGGAATTCATTCTCATTTGCATACTTTGTTCATTCGATATTCATGAAGTGCTTAATTCGGGTGTCACCAAGAGCGAATATTTCAATGGCACTGAATCGCGTAGAACGCTGAGTTTACATTTGGAAGAGTTCATATATTACCAGCAGAAAGAAGCACTATATTTCAAGTGCAGATCGCGTCTTGTAGAAGGCTGAGTTTACATCTGGAAGAAGTTCATATAGTGCAGATCGACATATTGATAGAAGGCTGAGTGTATCATGTGAAGGCATTATAATATTACTGTGTTAGCATCAGATTGTGGTGCTCTTTCTTGGCCTTCATATTGGCCTCTTTGTAAAGAAGACATTTGTTGACATTCAATAAATAAGTGATATATTGTTGCTGGGTTTTTCTCCCTCAAGTGGAGGGTTTTCCCAGGGTATCTGCTGTGTTATTGTGTTGATTTTGAATTAATTTCTGTGCTTTACTTCTGATCATTAAAAACTAACAAAGAACATTTGTTATTCTTAGATGAAGCAAACCCGGGAAATCGCCCAAACTAGGTCACGAAGATTAGAGGATAAACTATGCAATTTTTGATCCTCCCGCCACACAATTTTCACAAAAACCCTAGCACGATTTTTCCAGCAAAGAAACCTAGGATTTTTATTAAAAAATTGGACAAAAACTTCTAAAAAGTTTTTTCAAAATTTTTAGGTAAAAAAGCCACGAATTTTATTTTAAAAATTTGCCAAAAAAATTGCCTCTGCTTTGATACCATGAAATGGTAATTGATTGTATTAAACAAAGGAGAGGAATGCTCCTTAAATAAGAAATTACACACGATGTTTCTAAATCAGAAACAATCGACAACTAAAGAAATAAAAGAAAGTTGCTAAAACTAACTAAAAGCAAACTAAACTTAATCCTGATAGCAATATCATAATTTGACACGCTGTGGAAAAATACCTCCTACTTATCAATTAACTAAGATTACCATTATACGCTAAATATAACAATATAACTTTAATATTGGAGGCCTCCAAACCTAGGAAAAACTAGATGGTAGCAGCTAAATAAATTGTCTACTTAAATGTATTAGATTAGAAACAAGTTATGAGAGTGATTACCACTGTTAAATTGCTGTATGCTCAATGCCAAGTTTCTTCTCTCATGGTAACCGAGTTCTTTACGAAAATGCTTACAATCAAATTATCCAACCTCCTAACCTCATCAATGTCCTCATGCCCATAGAAATTGCCTTGGAAGCCTTTCCTATGCACTCAAAGCTTCCATGTATTATTTGGAACACCAAAAGTCATGATTGTTTGTTTCCTAGATTTATTTCTTGCATCATGATGAAACTGCTGCTCCCCTACTTTGGCAGTTATACATTTATCACGTTGGCTATGGAATTGCTGGTTTTGTCAAATTGCTGATTTCATAATCGACACTTGTGCATACCTACCAGTTTCATATGTGATAAACAGTGAATGCTTGGACAATTTAAAACTTTTAGAAAATCTTCAATTATTTTTCTAGCCTTCTAGACACTTCTTAGATATTTATGTATTACAAACACAAGGATTTTGCTTCTGTTTTTCTTACTTTAGGTTGTACAGGTGAGGAAGTAGAGGATGCATAGGAGTTGTGGTTTCTTTGAGTTATTTAAGACTCTTAAGACATTATTTGATAAATCCATTGCAACTAGAAAATAAAAACAATTGCAAGTTGTGACAAACAAATGATTTTCTCACGTTAGGTTGCATGAGGTGTAGAAGTAGAGGATTCACAAAAGTTGCAATCTCATTGCAAGTTAAAATATAAAAGAACAATGTACTACAATGGATTAAAAGGTGTACATTTAATTCTTTAAAATGTTAAATTTTAACATTATTTATTATTTACAAAAAATTCAAATTAAAATAAAACAAAAAAGGGTAAAAAAACTTTTTGAAGATGAAGTTTGAAGTAGAAAATGGGAGAATGAATAGAGTTTGTGTTGTTGGTTTTCCTTTTTGTCTAAGTTGCCGAATTGGGTATGGGTATGTGGGTACAATATGCTGGTATGACAAAACATTTTTTGGGGGTTGGGTACATCTATACAAAAACATATAAAAATCTACAACATATCACACATATGCTAAACAAAGCAACCATAAATATTACAAATTTGGAATACAATATAATAATTTCCAAGTTTAAATCTATTTGTCAAAACTTGAATGTCATGATAGATATTCATTGTTCGTTGGTTTAGTATAAAATAATATATTTAGTAATCATCAGCATATGGGTCATTATGAAGACCAACATTATCATCATCATTGACATTAGATGATGTAGGTAGATCAAAAGAACCACATGCATCCCCATTGACACTCGCACTGAAAGTATTTTTGCTATCCGACTCCAAAAAGTGAAGATTGTGTGGCAGCTGAGAAATCCAAGTCAATTTGCTCTGGATCTATATCCCACAATTTCATGCACCCTTCCTTTACTTATCTATTTGTGAGTGAGAAGACATAAATTGGAATGTATATAAACTAGCTCCTTTGCCTTACTTGCTACCAATCGATTGTGTTTCATTGAGTGTATGGAGTATGTACTTCAATTTTGCTCAAATGAAGAGGAAATAACAACCTATTGAGGCAAAGAGAGAGAGAGAGAGAGTTTTAGTTATAAAATTGTAAATCAAACTTCAAATTTGAAAGTAATAATTTAAGCATTTTTAAAATGAAAAATAATTCAAATTTAGAGAGTGCAATAAAAATTAAGAAACTTGTGGGGGCGGGGGGCCTAGCTCGATTAGCTAAAGCATCCTGTTGTAGGCTCTTTCACGAGGTCTAGTCTCCCCCCCAACCCGTGATACCAGAGGGCGTGTCGCGCCAGCGCCACCGGTCACGTGAAAAAAAGTTTACCAGGCGCACTGAAAAAAAATAGAAATTAAGAAACTTGTGATAAAATTTTGATCACAAGACTTTGGATGTATGGTGACGTATGACCATTGAGGTATCACCAAGCATGAGCATCCTTCCTATACTTGTAATGGAGAGTGGAAACACTTTGAGTTTGGAGGCTACAAACTCAACAAACTCATTTGTAACTAAATCCCCCATTTCATGATTAGGGAAGAGTTTAGTAAATGCTTTCCTATAGCCTTCATTGACTTTTGCATCTTTGTATGGTGGCATCCTTGATGGCATTCTCACCATTGTAAAATTTGGGCATCAATACAAAGGCAATAAGATGTAGTGGGGTGGTCATTTTGTTCCATTGATCAACACAAATTGTTTCCATTTCTTTGAAGAAAGTTTCTTGAGGATCTTGCTTTTATTCATTTATGATGGAATTCATCTTCTTAATCATCGAGTCGATGCCATTGTATACCTCTCCCAAACATTGCTTATCCATGTTAGTAAAATGGATCAAACTCCTAACAAGCTTGGTGAAACTAAAAAGATATTCTACATGGTCCCACCAGGTGTCATCTAGGATCCTCCACTTTATATTTGTTGCCTTGTCACTAGTGGATTGCCTCCATAGGGACCAACTTTGGTTGATGACCATGCTAGAAAGTGGCTCTTGCACCTTCACAAATCGTCTCAAGACGATTGGATTGTGTTAGATGTGAATCGGGTCTCAACAACCTATTAAAAAAGTAAAAATTAAAAACAAAGAAATCACACATAAATTTTAAAAAATAAATTAGTATTTACTAAAGTGAAACATAAAATTTAAAAATTGTAGTGTGTCAATTACCTTCAACAGCTCCAATTGCGAGAATGATCTAAAAATGGCCTACAACATGTGGTGGTTTGCGATGAACATTTGGATCTCTTTAGCCTTAGCATAGACTTGTTTGATCCAATCTATTTTCTTGCCCAACTTTTGTAGCAGGAGGTAAAGTGAGTGTCAACACAAGATGTCCAAAATATATGTGAAAACTATGTCTCAACCAACACACTAGCTGCTCTACAATTCTTTGCTTTGTCTGTTATGACTTGGACAATATTTTGAGGACCCACATCCTGAATGCATTGTATAAGAATGTCAGCAATGAATTGTGCATCCTTCATCTACTCCCTACAATCCACATCTTTCAAAAACATTGCCCCTTTATGGGACATTGCAATCACATTGATTAACAATCAACTTGTATTCTTCCATCCATTAGAAACAATGGACACCCCGGTTTGTTTACATGAATTCCTAATGGGAGCCAATGAAGTGTCTATATTTTTACCTCCTTTGCTAGTAAGGTGTTGTGCACCTTCTCATAGCTTGAGCTCGTGTACCCTTGTGGAGCCTTATTCACTTTTCACAACATGTTTTGCCAATATGGGGATTGAACAACATTGAAGGACTAACTGTTTGCGTAGAGACATCTTGCAATGGTTTCATTTGCAATATCTCTAGCATTGTTCTGAAATTCCCTCTCTAATGGCGCCCACACTCTTTTTACATTAGTAGGCTTTTTAAAATTTTTGCCCAAATATGGGTGGCTCTCTATTGCAAATTCTAGGAAGACACTATGATATGGAGAAGCAAGGGGCCTCTATGACCCCCTTTCTTTCCTCAAAGGATGCTTTGCACTATAGGCAACTCTTGCATCTACTTCCTCCCGCTCTCTGATATATTTTGCTATTTGATAAGGTGGCAAACCTTTACTATCCTTTCTTGGAAGTTATTTAATTCCCATATTGGGAATGACACAAAAATTGGCTTTCACTTGGTTGTACGAGCTAGTATACTATTGATTATTGACACAACATTAAGGGGCCTCTCTGATATATTTTGCTATTTGATAAGGTGACAAACCTTTACTATCCTTTCTTGGAAGTTATTTAATTCCCATATTGGGAATGACACAAAAATTGGCTTTCACTTGGTTGTATGAGCTAGTATACTGTTGATTGTTGACACCACATTTCCAAACAAATGTCCCACCACCTCAAATTTGTTGTATCATTTGTGTTGAGTATTTTGTCATTGATGTCAAGGTGTTTGTTTGAGCTACCTAGTTGTCTGCTTGAGCTGCTTGTTTGCGTGCTTGAGTTGGTTGCCTGTGTGGTTGAGTTGGTTGCCTGCCTGTCTACTTCACCTACTTGGTTGCTTGCTTCAGCTGTCAGCTTGTCTACTTTGTCAACATCACTTGCCAAGTCAAGTTGCCATGTCATTTGTTGAACTTTCAAAGGGTCGCCTTTTTATTTTTTTATTTTTTTTATGTGGCTCAATTTCTTTATAAGGCAGCATTTATTGTGACGGTTTCTATGTTATGAGGCAATTTGAATTTTATTCAAGTTCTTGTCTTTACTTCTAGCAGCTTCTTTCCTTGTTGTCAGTTTCAAATATATGGTTGAGTTGGTTGCTTGCTTGTCTACTTCACCTACTTGGTTGCTTGCTTCAGCTGTTAGCTTGTCTACTTCGTCAACATCACTTGCCAAGTGAAGTTGCCATGTCATTTGTTGAACTTTCAAAGGGTTGCCTTTTTTTTTATGTGGCTCGATTTCTTTATAAGGCAGCTTCATTTATTGTGACGGTTTCTATGTTATGAGGCAATTTGAATTTTATTCAAGTCCTCGTCTTTACTTCTGGTAACTTCTTTCCTTCTTGTTAGTTTCAAATATAGACCTCATATTGAGTCTTCATTTCCCATGGCAAGTGACGGCTTCAAATATTAAATGTGGTGGCTCAATTTTATGTTGGTCGATGCCTTCAGGTTATGGTGGCGGCTAATTAAAAAGGAAATCGCATTCAGTTAGAAAAGGATTGCATTCATTAAAGATCACATTCATTCAAAAATGTTTTTGCTACCTTCATGAGCCGTGTGACTTTCAAGAAATGTCTTGCATTTATTTATGTTAGATTCCTTTATTATGGGTGGCATATATCTTTTATATGCATTATTACTTCGATTATTTTGTATGTGAGGCGGCTAATGTTTATTGAAGGCGTTTGTATTGAAGACGACATTAATATGTATATGATGTTGACCCAAAAATTACTACTGGCCTTCGTGATACCTATCATTCTAAGTGCTTTTGCTACTATTTTTTGAATGCAAATCCTATGTGGCCAGTGTTACAATCTGGAGAAGTTGTGTTTTGAAATCGATGATTGCAGAAATTATGTGTTGTCTTTATTCTTCTTGTTGTGTAGTATGAAGTTGTGGTATTAAGGAGATGTGTTGGTTAGTAACGTCTTGCTCCATTATTTTGTTTGAGACTCGGGCTGCAGTGTGTTTTTCTTGGCGCGGAAATTTTATCACCTGTGTGCCATGTGAAGTGCTGAATGTAGTGGATGTGCTCTGAATTATTGTGTTAAAATGCAAATTAATTGCTGCTCAGGAACGGAGTCTACTTTTGTCCTTCAAATCACGATGGGAGGTAATACTCGAGTTTTCTTTGCTGTCTAAGCATGCATTTTGCAAGGTGTGGATGTGCACTGAGTAATGTGAATGCATTTGAACAGTGACGGTGATATGAACTTTTGCGAAGAAAATCATTAGCTGCGTCTTTTCTTCCGAGTGTTGTCGGGTTGTGTGAAGGATGTGTTAAAAATAAGGCTATCGGGGTTCTATATACGTATGCAAGTATGACGTGGAAATTATGAGCATTAAAATGCCTTAGCTATCTTCTTTCTTTGTTTGGGCTGTAGAGAGTGTGACTTAGATACTATTGGCAATTACTGGTATTGGGGTGCCAGTCCATTTTGGAAAGCATATTGTGGATCTTTGTTGACCAAGAATGTATTCAGTGGTAGCTTGTTTGGCTGAATGCTGTGTTTCTGTTTTGTTCAATCAACATTTAGTAGTCTTTCATTCCAGAAAACCTTCATGTGTAGCCATCAATCCTATTTTTCTGAGTAGTGTATGTCTATTTGAGATTATATGAATTTGTCTTGCTGATATTACAAGTTTCAGTGTGATATCGTTTCTCTTGGACTGTCAAAGCAGTGTATAGTGGAGTTTATTTCAGAATTAGTTAATGATTTGATTATGTGGATTCTCAGTTAGAAGTGAACATGGTAAAGCAGGAGTCTTGAGGAGCTGCAGGTATTTTTCATTCTCTTGACAGTTTTTGGTATGGTGGATTTGTCCTGCTACTGAGTCCAAGCTGTTGTGTGAATCTATATTACAAAAGTATTGTGAAGTGAGAATTTGCTATTCAGTCAAGTCAGTTTCTGCATTCCTTGAGTTTTGGACAACATTTATACAAGTATGAGCCTCATTGTTCACGTGAAGGCAATGTTTGAAATCAGTGTCTTAGTGTTTTGAAATCATCAGTGTGTTGGTGCTCACATTGGAGTTGCTGCTTCAATTGTTTTGGAGTTGGTGCTTCGGGAGAGTTGGTGCTCACTTGTGTAACTGGGTTGGTGCCCTTTGAAGATAATAAAAGCAATATTTTGTCGTGGTTTTTTTAGCTGAAAAGGTTTTCCATGTAATCTTGGTGTTTATCTTGTTCATGAATGTCTTGATGTTTTGATTTTTGATTTATATGGTTTTAAGTGTTAAAGTTTGAAATACTGATTCACCCTCCCCTCCCCTCCTCGGTATTTCCTGTGTGCTCTTCAATTTGTACATGCCTTCACAAAGATGAATTTGGGTTGGTTTTGAAGGTGGGTTGGTCAATGGAGCTAGTATTGGTTGTCATTGTACCAATGTACTCTTTGCAACAAGAATTGAACAACAAATGCCAAATTTTTAAATTTGTATACTTTTTTTATATTTAGAAATTAATATCAATATTTAATTTTACTATAAAAATAGTTTGCTATCAAATATTTTTAATTTTAATTTAAGTTTGCACTTTGCAATATATAAATTTAAATTAAAAAAAATAATTAGTAATACTATATCTTCTAGATTTAAATTTTTTAAATATTAAATACTATTAAATTAATAAAATTTAATATCTTGTATTTTAATATACTATTAAATAGTATTTATAAAATAGTAATTAAAAATAGAAATGTGGTTTTAAGTTTTTAAAATAGTAAGTACTAAAGATTTATCACCATGTTAATGTTAATATAGTTATTAGTTTCAAGTTTTTAACATTTAAATTGTTAAAAAAGTAGTATTAAAATTTAAAAACATTATAGTTTTAAAGGTTTTGAAATAGTTTAGTTTTACTTCTAAAATTTAAAAACATATTGAGTTGACTCTTACCTAGTGCAAAGCTAGTGAGGATATCGTAGTTGAGGGCGGACAAAGGATTGTGCAAAGTTGAAGGATGGAGCCGACTAAAGTAGTAGTGTGTCTTATTTTTGAAGGTCAATGTTTTGTTTTCCCAACTTAGCGTTGAACACAAATGGTTAAGAAAAGAAGTCAACACTTTTAGTTTTAGGGAATTTGGCTCTTTTAGTGAAACTAGCTAGGATTTTTCTAGTGAAAAAAAAATCATGAAAACTATGCCAAGTGTTGGAATCACATCGGAATCCATGTAAAAACTCCATGTTAGCATCAAAATTGTGCGGAATTGCTTAGCAGCATGAAAAGTGTTTCAGGTGTAAACATCCTAACCTCAGTTGATTCTACAAGGATTTTAGTTAGTACCTGATTCTGGGATGTATCATACTTGGAATTGGCAGAGAAAAGGGCTGATTTGACAACTTAGCCTTTTGTCTTCCTTTTTGCAAATGACAATATAAAATGGGAAGGTTTTACGGTTTTTGTAATGATTTTTTTGTTTTGTTTTTTTGAGTGTTTTTCTTTCTTTAGGTAATATGGGGGCACTTCTTTGAGTTATTTGAGGCTCTTAAGACATTATTTGATATGTCCATCACAACTAGAAAATAAAAACAATTGCAAGTTGCTACAAACAAAGGATTTTGTTTATTTCTTCTATTTTTCTCATGTCATGTTGCATGAGGTGTAGGAGTAGAGGTTACATAAAAGTTGCAATCTTATTGCATGTTAAAATATAAAAAACAACATACTAAAGTGGATTAAGAAAAGGTGTACATTTACAAAAAAATTAAATTAAAAAAGAAGGTAAAACAACTTCATGAAGATGAAGTTTGAAGTAGAAAATGGGAGGATGAATGATCAACAATCATGGAATTAGGAACATATTTCAAGTTGTTGGTTCTCCTTTTGTCTTCATCTTTGCAAATGACAATATAAAATGGGAAGGTTTTATGGTTTTTGTAACAATTTCATTTCTTGTTTTCTAATTTTTTTCCCCCCTTAGATGATGGGGATGCCCTAATGCCCTCGGGATGGTCAATGGATGCCTAGATGTACTAGAAGCTGTTTTGGAATGCCCCCACATTGGGGTTTGGGCATTGAGGATGGTAGGAGGATGCTTCACCCCCATCCTATTGTCCTTAGGATGTCAAGGATGCAAGATTGGGTCTAGGGATGTGTCCCCACGGATACATTTTTTCAATTTAGTTCCTCTATAAAGCCTTTCATAGAAAAGTTTTTTTTAGTTGTTTTAAAATTATAACATAGTTAGATTTTCAATGTCAAAATAATCTAATCAACATTGAGGGCGTTGAGGAACTTATCTTACATGCCTTTTTTTTCTAGTAGTTCTTCATTTTGCTTGTACTATGGGGAAGATCTTATACATCAATTCTCAATACAAATAAATCTTTAAGACTTTTTATGTCTTTGCCAAATACTCATGTTTGTGTTTTCAAATTGTAGCATAATCTTATCCACAAATAGTTCAGCTAGTTTAACACCCTTTCTAAATATGATACCTTTATACTTAATCCTATCTAACCTCTATAATTTGTCAAGTTCATAGCTTTTGAAGTATTTCATGTCTCAGATGTACAAAGATAGATTTTTGTCAAATATTATGTTGAGAAATTTATTGAACTTGCTTGGTTTATGGCTTATTTGTTTTATTGTAGATTACATGGTAATGTTGAAAGCATGGCAATTTTATCCCCTGGGCATGATGATGGCCGTAGAAAGAGAGATGCAATTATTTTGGCATTTCGAGATGCAAAAATATCTGTGATGGAGTTTGATGATTCAATTCATGGCCTTCGCACAAGGTATGCATGTAATATAGATTCATTTACATAATTATATTGAAGTTTTTTGAATTAGCAAGGGATTAAACTCGATTGTACCCATTCATGTAGGTTATTACATTTTTTTAACCTTAGCTTAAAAGAATTCATCGCTAAATCATTAATTTAGAAATAGAAGAATTAACAAGGCAATTAAACTTAATTGTACCCATTCACGTATGTTTCCCATTTCTTTGACCTTAGAGAAATTTATCTCTAGACAATTAATTCAAAAACAGAACTATCTTTTATGAATTTGTTAATGTCAATTTCTTTGGGCATTTGTGAGTGTATGTTAGGTACTTGTACTTAGGGGTACCTTACAGTGGTGAAGGCTATGTCAAAACAAGGAGTGGATGTATTTAGTGATATAAGACTTAGTTTGCCATATCATAATGCATCAGTCTTATCCTTTGTTAGAAGTTGTAAAAACACATTTAGAAGAAAAAAAGAAAGAGAAATGAAACTAAGCTTACCTTTAACACTCATCAGGAGTCAAAACACAAAAACCTTGTCCTCTTCCCCCCATTTAACATCAACAAGAAAAATACCTTTACACAAGGACATTTTTCATCATTTGGTTGTGGGTACTCTAATCTTTTTTTCTGGTTGATTAATTAGAGAGGGTTCTATTGAGGCCGTCACACATAATATATCAAAAAAGCAATTACAACTATAAAAGTGGTCATACCAATTGAGCATGCAAAAATACCATAAAAACCCCAGCCACATCCAACATGGAGAAACAACTAAAAACTAGCACTGATCCTGGATCAACCAAAACGCCCTATCGCAGGAGCAAATACTAGATAAACAAAGAAAACAACATTGATCCTGGACCATGGGGACTGTGACACTGCATCCACCCACCCCTTGAACAAAACCACCATCAACTGTTGCCAGATTATTCTCTCCAACCTAACCACTTCAGCCTCATACTTCGGTGATTCCTCTTTACCACTTCCACAACTAACTAGGGCAGGAAAAGTAAGGCCGTGAATAAACTCTGCCCTCTTAGTGCATGCTTCAACACACGTCCTATTAGAGAAGGCAAAGTAAAAGCACTAGTAATTACTAGTGTCCCACAATCATGAGGTACAATAAGATGCTTCACCACCATCCTAAGATCCATGTGGAAAGTTTTCAAATCTTGCAGGTCTCTATGCACAACCAAAAGTTCTTTGTTAAGGACTGAAGGTTGCCTATTGATGTTGACACTCCCACATCATTCATAGGCGACTTGCATTTCATAGACCCCTCCTCAGAGTCATCAACTCCAAGAGGGGGGAGGAGCTAGCTATGAAAGATTCTTTTCCTCACCTTTAAAGAAGACACCACCATATTAAACTTTAATAAAAAATCTGAGACAATTGTCCCCTGATAGTGCAGTACACCAACATCATAAAAAACCTTGAGGGCCAAGAATACTTGTAACTAGTTGAGGTATAAAGGATCAGAATGCTTGAAGATGGAATGCAAGAAAACGCTTGAAACCTTCCCTTGAAGAAGGTGTCCCGAGGTTTGCTAGGATGACACTTACAAGCCATTCACACCATAAAGACAGCAATCCAAAACCATAATTATCAGACCAA
This sequence comes from Sequoia sempervirens, assembly GCA_007258455.2. Classification (NCBI taxonomy): domain Eukaryota; kingdom Viridiplantae; phylum Streptophyta; class Pinopsida; order Cupressales; family Cupressaceae; genus Sequoia; species Sequoia sempervirens. Next base: position 129,016,707 of record VDFB02000008.1, on the reverse strand, counting down.
GAAATGAGGACACACTACAAACTAGAGATCCCAACCCAAAAAGCTAGAGAAAACATGAGCACAACTCCAAATGACATCTCCATAAATAGAGAACACACACCAAGTAGCATGTGTACACATGAGAGAGTGACATGATAAAAAACCTCAAGGCCTATGAAGCCTGCCACCATAACAAATAATTAAAATGTCATGATGAGAGTTGTCCTCACCAAGAATAAACGGGGGAGTTGTACATAGGCCCGAACAAACCATGCCAATCAACATAGTAGAGAGGTGCAGTGGGCCCAACATGCAAAAAAGGGAAAGTTTAAGATGGTCTTTTATCAAAGAGAAATTTAGCCAACCTAGCCAAGTAATTCAAACAATTGTTGCTTAAAGTGGAAAATAGAGATTGCTCAATGCCCGCATTCACCAAAAAATCCTCCACTTGATTACATTTTTGAAAGCTGAAGCCATTGATAGATGAATCACCCTCAAAAATTAACTTCACACAACCCAAAGCTGAAGCCATTGATAGACCTGCTACAACTGCTTCCCATTTTTTTCATTATTCAATTTATGCCCCAAGAAGAAGGAACCCCCTTGCACAAAGCTAACCAAAGAATTTCTGATCACCACTCCAACCATGGGCAAAGCTGGATTACCTTGAGAAGCACTATCAAAATTTAACTTGAAAAAGCACCTTGGAGATGGTTTTTCTAACATGTTGTTTATCAATTACCCCATGAATGGGGTGTGGAAGGGTGCAATTCCATTCCTACAAAATACTAACCTCCTTATTTGAGAGAGAACTCGTCCATTTAGATAATGGTAATTTGACATACTCCAAAAGAGAACCTTTGCACCCAACACCTTGTCCAGTGTACGGAGATACCTTAAAGGTCCTCTTGTTATGTTCTAACTATAAACCCCAAATGGTACGAACCAATGCAACCTTCCAAAGCAATTACTATCTTTGATTACCTCCTAACCAACTAGAAATATGCTATCACAAAGAAGCAAGAAATACCCAACTCATCCCCAATTTAAGAACAAGATGATTCCAAACAAACGAAGTATAGGAGCAATGAAGGAGCAAGCGGTCAGCTAATACACCATCAACTTTACAAAGCACACATTGAGAAGGGATATGAAAGCCTCTTTTAACCAAATTATCAAAGGCGAGGATTTTATTCAATGCCACCAACCAACAAAGGTGTTGCATTTAGGAGGTGTCCAACTACACCAAATCATATCCATTGGCCATTCACAAAGGGGAGGGAAGTGATGATCTCTCAATAACTCATAACTTGCTTCGATCTTATACCCACTAGAAGGATCATTGATCCAATGTACTCCATCCGCCCAAGATAATTGGGGAATTCTTAGACCCCTGGCAATAGAAGAAAGAAGATCCTTTTGTTCTTGAGGTAAGGGTAGGGAGTCAAAACCTTTCCAACACCTTCTAAGTCTCTATTGCTCCAAACTGTATGCACAATAGTTACAAACCTTCAAACCTTAAAGCCTCACTAGACATCCCTGAGCTTGTTCCCCATCCAAGAGTCCAGCTAAAATTCTGCTAAAGAACTATCTCCTAAATCCTAGGACAGTTTATAGGCAATGACTCAAGGAGAGAGCTCCAAAAATGATCTGCATCTGCTAGAAAACACAATGCCAACTTAGCCCTTAGAGCCAAGTTTTGAAGGTCCAAATCCTTCACCTCAGCTCCACCTTGAGACTTTTTGTGATAGATCTTCTCCCAACCATGTAGGAGCTTTACAATCCACGTTAAGATAATCAATTCTAAAAACCTATAGAAGCTGTACAAAAAAGCTTTTTGGAGATGTATGGAGATGATGTTTGACACAAATTGTCAAACTTTCAAGAACAGATTAGACCTGGTCAAAGAGAAATTGCATTAATTTGATTCTAGGTAATTTTACATAGAAAATTAACTAGGGCAAACTAGTGATGAAAAAGAAAAACAAATTTCACAAGAACCTTGGGAATGATACTACATACATCTTGGAAATTTTTTGTGAGCCATCAGGAAGGGAAAGATTTGTTTTCTGAATTTTTTTTTTTTCAAATTCTAATTTTTACAGAATAGAGTAGAACAAAAAGTTTTTAATGTCCATGAAGCCAAATGTAGCCTTGTAATGTCCCTCTCCTGATTTTCCCTAGAATTTTCCTACTGATCACAAATTGCAGCAAATTAGGGTTAGGGGTTCATCTTACCAAATAAATATCTCTTTAATGATGCAATCTTGGGTTTGAATCCTGCAATCACCACATAAACAATTTATGCAAATGTATGTATATATGCTTATTTATTAGAGTTACGCAATTACATCACATCCATAGATTATCAGTAATGCAAGCATATTAGGATTTGGAAGAAGGGACATGATGGGTCTGCCCGAAGCCATTTCTACACTAAGTCGAGGGTGTCTACCACAGCCCTCTTACTTGGCGGCTTGTATCTGCTTTCCCCATTAATGTCTCAACCCCCTAAAGACACTTGCCATCTTGTGGGATTGGGCGGGGGTCATAAGTGGGTTACTTGGCTCTTTGTGTAAGTGTCCTTTGGTCCTAGGAGCCATTGTGGTCAACTCTAGAACGACCTACTTACTTAGCCTCGTTTACCCCTTTTGCTTACACCCCAGGCCCTTCCTACAAGGTGGGTTTCAGACAATCAAGCATATCTCCTATTCTATCACAAGAACATATACTTAAATATTCTTTATTATCCATAAGCAATATGTATACATATGTAAAACAATGATTGGCAAAAAATATCCAGTATACCACTGAATATATATATATATATATATCTGATAATAATAATCTGCCGTGATGAAATGGACTGGTTTCCCTTGTGACCGCTGCTCTGTATGTTCTCCTTCAACCATACATATGATTGCTTAAGGAAAATCCAATGAACAGAATCTATTATTCATATTTGTATTAAAGAATCATAATTACTTATGAGGCTCAATAACTGCTGCAAGCATCATTATTACATAATCATATATAATATATATATCTAGTCTATATAAAGATCCATATATATAATTATTCCTAATTGATTTACAATAATTACCTTTGCATAAATGAAAATATATATATATATTTTCACACTTTTAGACTTACTTCCCAATACATTTTTGATAATAATACTTCAATCCAGTAGACTTATAATTGCTTTCATATCTGATGTTTAGATATGCTCCTTGATGGTTCAAAAAGAAACTTTTGAAATTTTGTTGGAAATACCTTCAATAAATGGAAGAAATGCCATAGGGATGTTTGTTGTTTTGTCCACATGTTTGTTGCTCCCATGGTAGGATTTGGTGTGTCTTAATGCCCTAGCAATGTGTTTATTCTTGTGGCCATTCAATTTAAAAACCCTACTCAGGTGGGATATTTCTAGGGCAATATGTTCATTGTTACAAGCTCGAAAGGCCCTTGTGCCTAAGATTTTTGAAATACTTGCTTTGTAGGATGATAATGAGAGAAATCATGAAGTTATAGGTGAGTGTGAGTGGTTTTTCTAAACACTTGGTGCTATTGTATCTTCTAAGATGAAGGCTGTCAAAGAAGGGTAATGTACCTTCACACTACAACTTCTTTGTGAATTTAATGTTGTCCATTATGTTGTTAAGATGGGAGTGAAATTCCTTCAATTTCGCGGGCCGTGTTGCCGGCTTGGATTAGTGTCATCAACATACCATTTCCACCACCTTGGTATCAATAGAAAAGAGTTGAGGTCCTTTTCCTCAAAATTCTCCATAAAGAGATTAACCATCATTGAGGATAGTGATGACCCCATGGCCCATAGCCACCCCTTCTGATTTTGTAGAATTCTCCTTTAAGGTTAAAGAAATGGATAGTATACACAAATCCACAAGGGAGTAGGTCTCATTTCCTATCCACTTGTTGACTATTTCAATCATTTCACAAACTGGGACCTTGGTGAGCAGGGAGATTGCAGCAAAAGCTAATTAGAACCTCATCATCCCCCACTTTTATGTCCTATTGAAGTCAATAAAATGGGTAGAATCTTTTTGATGAAAGAATTTGAGTTTCACAGTAGTGGTTTTGTCAACAATGGGGAGCACCATATATCCAAGGGGTGACCTCTTTGTTAGGAACGAGATGATTTTTGATACCATGTTCCAGTGAGGATTGAGCAATGACTTTTTTCACCCTCTCCATAATCACAGGTTCAAAACTTCAAATCCAATCTCATGTGACTGCCACTATTTGTTATATGATCTATCACTGTGGTTTCACAATCAACTTTGTTAATAACCACAATTGCCTTTCCCTTGTCAATCTTCATAATAGCAATGTTCTTGTTTTCCTTTAACCCAAGATCCTTTTTTAAAATGTCAAAAGTTGCTTTATTAAATGTGACATCAAAGAGATCAACAATTAACTTGTTTTCCCAACTGTTAATTTTATCATGGGACAAATTCCCAGTCACCTTTCCTCCAATGTTGGTGGTGGGAGGCACATTGGTTCTCTCTATAGGTGTTGCTAACTTTGAGTTGCAATAGGCAGGTAGTTTGAAGTCTCTTCATTTACTAATCTTATTTGGGTAGCTTGTGGCCTGAGGTTAAAATCAACTACTGATTGGGCTGAGTTGAGGATGGTCAACTCCCTTGTGAAATGGGAGTCAATTGGATGGTTAATACTTCTTTTCATGCGATCAATTTGTGAATCCCTAGTGGGAGTCAATTTGATGGTTAGTACTGTCTGCTTCTTCTCCTTTCACCTCCTTTCATTATTCCTTTACTTACTTAGACATCCCTACTTAGAGGTCAATGCTGGCTCTGGTAATCCTCCCTTCTAGGCTCTGATAAAGATTTCTGATAAAATTTGTATCCTATTCTTCCTGTCTTCATCAATCCTTACTCTTTATTGGTTTCTTAACCTCTTGTGTTGGTGTTGCATTGCTTCATTTAATTTTTAGTTTTTTCGTTCCTTTATTTTGCTTGCCTAGGATGTTCTCTTCCCAGAATTTTTTTATTGTAAATTGATGTATTCTTGAGTGCCATTGACTTACTTTTGGTCACTAATGGACATTAATGTACTCATATTATCTTTTCTTTTCCCTATCCTTCTCTTTGTTAACTAGTGACTTTAATTTATTTTATTTTTGATTTTATTTCTATACTACAGTTTGCCTCTATTGTTTTGAATTTCTGCATTTCAACGTGTATATTTCTTTCTTCTTTTTCAAACTTAGTTGAAACCTTTCCACCTCCCTGTTTTTCATAACTGATTTGCTAGGCAATGAAACAATTTTTAACCCCATAATGTCTTGTATATGTTATTGACTCTGGTGGAGAGGGGGCAGGGTCTTCCATCAATCTGAAGAGGATGGTGTCATCAACAAATTGGAGTTGAGTGGCAATTGCATGTCTTGGAGTTGCTTCAAGACCTTGCATGCTTTTGTCTCCCATTTTAGCTTCTAGGTATCTCCCCAGGGCCTCTACTGTTATAGTGAAGATATAAAGGGGTAAGTTGATTCCCCTGTTTCAAATCTCCAGAATTCTGGAATAAGTCAACTGGGCTTTTGTTAACTAGAATAGAGAAGTGGACATTGATATGATTTCATCACCCATTCCATCCACAAAGAGGTGAAACCAAAAGCAAGTAAAGCATCTTTCAGAAAAAACATCAATTAACTTGAACATATGCATTGGCTATGTCAAGTTTTAAATCATACCGTTTTTTCTTTCTTTTTTTAGTGAATGCAAAGTGTCACGTTTCATTATAATGCCATTCAGGATCTACCTTCTTTCATAAAGCACTCTTGTTCCATCAAGATGATCTTTGGGAGGACAAGCTTCAACCTTTCAGCAATAGCCTTTGTTTTGATTGTGTAGAATCGTAGATCATATTGTATGTAGAAATTGGTTTGAAGTAGGCAAAGGATATGCTTTTGAAGTCTTTAAACAATTTTGAATTTTTTGATTGCCTGGATTCATTTCCTACTGCTGTAAGTTTTTTCTTTGTTACTTCCAAAAATGCTTGAAAAAACCTTGCCTGAAAACCATTACAACCCGGGGCCTTGTTATTTTGCATCAAGAACAGGGTAGTTTTAACTTCTTCACTGCTGAAAGGTTTTAGCAATTCTTCATTCTGGCTTTCAGAGGTTAAAAATCCCAGGATCTGATTATGGCCCTCTTGGAAGTCTATTTTCTTTTGTCAAAAGATAAGGAAAAAATTCTCTGCTTTGTGTCTAATCTCCTTTGGCTCTGTTAATGTGATTTAATCCTTGCTGCTGATCATGCTGAATCTATTTATCTATCTTCTAGCAATGGTGGATTGATGAAAGGATTTGGTGTTTCTATCTCCTTTTATCTGTTTTTCCTTTGAATTTTGATGCCAGAAAGTCTTTTCTTTTGTGTAACTTTATTCTAATTTAGCTAAAATCTCCTGTTATTTCTGAAATAAATCATTTGCTATGAACGTGGTATGATTGATTCTATTGAGGTCTTCTAGTTCCAATTCTAGACTAATGTTTTCCTCAAAAATATTACCAATTTCCTTTGTGCTCCAGTCTTTGAGGCAGCTTTTCATGAATCTCAATTTTTGAGCAAAACAAATACAATACATTTTTGAACCTTCTATTTTGGACAGTCCCTCCATCATTTTGCCCATCGGGTCCCTTAGCCACATCAGTTCAAATTTGAAAGGGTACCTTTCTTGGGGTGAATTAGATTTTGACATCTAACCAGACTGGTAATGGTCAAAACCTGAGATATCAAGAATAGAAGATTTGAAGATCCATTGATTGCTCATCCATCCAGTGAATATTAAAAAATGATTCAAACATTCTGCTATATTACTAGAGCCTTTCCTTCAATTAAACTAAGAGATTTTCGCTGATTTTTTTCAAGTCAAAAAGGGCATTTCTGGAAATAAGATTTTGAAAATCTTTTTGACCTGGTTTCATAGATATGATCATCACTTTTTCATTAGCTCTTGTAATGGCATTAAAGTCACCTCAGCAGGATGGTTTGGTTTTGCCGAAGTTCCAGCTAGGTCATGATCTCTCAGATTGTCCATTTCTTATTTGCACTATTAGGGGCCAGGGCTAAATGGATGGGAAATCTTTGGAGACATTCTTGGTAGGAACTGCTTTCATAGGCCATTCAGTTTTCCTTCTTGATTACTAGGGCGCAGGTCACCATTCTTGCTGTAATGCCCAAAAATTTATACCAAAATACAGTTAAGGACAAAACACAAATTTCAAATTTTGATCACAAACATTTGCATAATTTGCAAAAGGCTGCTTCCTATACATGCACTTCATGAAAGCATAACAACATCTGTCAATAAAATTAAAAGAACTTGGTCAGTTAAACTATTGTTGTGATTATCATGGTCGGGTTCAAGTGGAGACATGGAATCCACACCACTGAGATAGACATAATTAGTTCTACTAACTAATTAATAATCTGAAAATAATTCCAAGTCACATGTCATGCAATAAAATATATATCAATAGTAATCTCAAGGTAAAAATAAGAGAACGAGACCTAGGGCTAGACCTAGTCCTTGGGGGCTTGTCTTTGACGGCCTTGCCTACATATTGTGCAGAGGCTCCGTAGTTCGACAACTTGAGTTCACCCAACTCATATTTGATTGACCAACAATCACACATTTCACCCAGGTTTAAATCACCACTAACTCACAACGGTAGTAAATACAAAGAATGATCAACAATGGCTAATCTATAAGGGCTCCTCTTACTATAAGGAGTAATGGTTAACAATCCCGATTACAATGCTCCTTAAGGGCCACTTGACAAAATAGATAACCAAGAATGATCTAGGATGAAGGTAACTGTAATGTCTCTAATAGGGATTATACTAATTTGAACCTAAATTACCAATTTCCCAAGGAAACAATGGATTTAGAGAGTACCTTGGTTTGATTAAATCCCTGCAAACAAGTTAGAGAAAAATTGCAATAATAACTTAACAGGTAGAGTATCATGATTAAACATTAGTAAATCCATAGTAAATTCCTTAATCTAGTTATTGCCTTATCCTAGGGATGCTCAACCATGGGTGAACATGGAAGAGAGTGACTTGATGGGGTGTCCTTAGCCTCTCTAGGCCCAAAAGCAGTAACCTTTGGACTAAAAGGCAGTACCCCTTTGCCCTCATGTGGCCCATGCCATTCATATGAGGTGGCCTACCTAGTGAGGATTCTAATTTTGCTGTTATCCCCTCATCTTGCCATCTTTCCCCATTTCCTCATGATTGGTCTCCTTATATTGCTATACCATGATAGGGGGTGAGGTTACAAAGGAGTGTCCTGGTGGCCCAACTCTTCTAGGCCCAAAGGCGTACCTAGGAGAGTGCCCAACTGCTGCTCCTTTTGTAATACCCCTTCTCCCATCATGGTGCCCATAGGCACATAGTAATTAAATCAAATTCAGATTTGCAAGCAATCATCTTAGCAATACATAATGGACTATGATTATGCTATCATAGAGTATGAGCAATGAAATGCATAAAACCATGATCCTATTAATAATGCATTATATCATTTAATTATTCCATCACAAATATCTTAACTTACAATACAAACTGAACCTTTATCTGCTGTTCACAAATATAATCAGATTCCTTGTTCTCTTTCTTTATCCTTTTCCTACTTCATACCATTCTAAGCCTTGTTGTTTATCTCTTTATATCCTTTATTTTGATTGGAGGATCATGTCTCTTAAGGGAGAGACGTTACCCTTTGAAGAGGCATGTCTTCATAACCCTTAATTATTCATATGCGATCTCCTTCATTATGATTGCTGCTTTCAATTTGTAACTGCTGCTCTTCCCTTAATCGTGGCTTGTAAATACATTTAGTGGTTGCTGCAGGTTTATTTAGGAATTGATGCATCTATTGAATGCTTTATTATTGTTATTTATTCATTTAATTGAGGCGTAAATATTATTAGTTTCATTGTGAATATTATTATTGTAATGATTACAATTAACAATATCAATTTATTCTATTTAATTATAACCATTTTCAGATTCAGTTTATATTATTATTATGATAGTTTTTTTTTTTTTTTTTTGATATGGAAGATTAGATTTATATTATATTAGGAATAAAAGTTTCAACTACATAAATCTGCCATAGTAGGAAAATATACCAGTATCAATCATTATGCAATAATGCCAAAAACCCAGTACAAACTAGAAGTTTCTACCAACCATCCCAACCAAAACCCTACATTCATACTAACACCAAAACAGCCAACATACCATCGCCATAACAGAGTAGAGACCAGGAAATTAAAAGCGAAGAACTCTAACCTACAACGCCAAAACCCGACCAAACCAGACTTACATGAAATGATTCATTTCTGCAAATTCTTGAAAGTCTTTCTTCCACTCCACACCTCCAGCTGCCAACAACCCAAAGAACTTCTTGAAGAACTCCACCGCCACCGCTGCAACCATCCTATGCCTCATGAGATCAAGCTCGCTCAAATCAAGAAGAAACGGGTACAATTTTATGGCCTCATCCGAATCTAGCAGGTGCTCCAAGTCGCAAGGACGTGGGACGCCTCTCCCAACCACGACCGCCTGCAGAACAACATTGACCCCTTCAACCAAATCCTCCCTGAACATCTTTTCAAGCAATAATTTTTCCTCTGCTTTATCAACTTGGATATCCAGGAGAGAAGCCAAAAACTGAGACGAAATGTGTAGATTATCTCTGCCATACTCCTTGTTCACCAAATGCCCGACACCCAGGATCATTTTAGTCGCCACCACCACCAAAGGGTCATTATTTAGAAGAATCTGTTTTAGGCATTGGTCTATTATTTCTCTGAACGAAGCTTGTCGAGCCGACGACTGCAAAGAAATCGGGGTATTTGCCCCAAATTTTGCCACCTTGTCCACCGACACCTCAATCACGAACCTTGAGCGCTTGGCCATCGATACCCAAGCGCAGAGCTCACTTCAACCAGAAGGAGAAAGCACACCATCCATAGCCGAAGACATAAAATGAAATGAAAAACACACCATCCACAGCCTAAAAGCCAACTCGACTTGGATTAATGCCAAGTACGAATCGACCGCCACCTCCCCAAATAAAGCACTTCCAAACGTGCTGAAGCCAACCTAAAGGACTGGCATCTTAAGGCAATTGCACTCTAGCTATTCTATCCAGCTGTCCTCGGGATAGACGAACTCACCTTGCCATCATTGCAATTTTTAAGGAGGACATGACAACTCCATCCATCGTCAACTCTGGGTGTACCGCCCACCTTAGCCAATAGACCTTGCTTTGCCAGACAACGTGGCAAAAATGCCACGTCCCCTCCTCCTTGATGGAGGGATGCCCGCCCTACTGCCCAATTATTATTATGATAGTTATAATTAATAATTTGTTCTTTTTTGTATAATAATTGTATTATAATTATATTCTTGTGAATATTAATTGCTCTATTATGATAATTGTATTATAATTATAATATTTTTTTGAATTGCTATTATTTATATTTATAGTTATTGATAATAATAAAATTTCCCATATATATATATTTCCTTTTTTATTTTCTCATTTATTTACATTTCGATGTGTTACAATTTTGGTGACATGATAGTCCTCCCCACCCAAGATTGCTTGTCCTCAAGCAAACGCAATTGCAAACATCTTTTCACATTAGGGGTTACATCCTTTCACGCCTCCTCACTTCTCTTGAGAGCCTAATTTAAGTCTCTTGCAAAATTAACTAAGGTTCTATTCTTAATTGAATTCTTCAATTGAAATCCTCTCCCTGTGTATCCCAAGTTTGAGGGAGTCACCCCTTTTCACTCCAATAGTTACAACTCTTCATTGTATTTGGATACTAAAAATAATTTAGTTTTAGATAAGTTATTTTGTTAGTGCCTCCCAACCCCAAAAGCATTTTGACAAACAACATTAACATTTTCATAGTTTTAAGCATAAAGTAAACATAGTGATGAGCTCCACATGAATAAAAAATTAAAGCAAATAACCAATTAGCTTAACCAAGCAGGCAAGCAGCTCAACCAAGCAAACAAGTAGCTCAAGCAAGCAAGCGATCAGCTCAAGCACATAGGCAAGTAGCTCAACCAAGCAAACAAGTAGCTCAAGCAAGCAAGCAACTAACTCAAGCAAACAAGTAGGTAGCTCAAGCACGCAAGCAAGTAGCTCAAGCATGCAAGCAAGTAGCTCAAGCAGACAAGCAGGTAGCTCAAGCACACAAGCAACCAACTCAAGCAAGTAGGCAACCAGCTCAAGCACACAACCAAGTAGCTCAAGCACGCGACCAAGTAGGTCAAGCAAACAACCAACCAGCTTAAGCAACTTGACAGGGCATTTTAACAAAATTGTAACACATTGAAATGTAAATTATAAACATTCGGCTCTGAGACTCTTCTAAAATGTACACAACATGCACACACACTCAACCCATCAAAAAACAAAACATATCTTTCAAACCATAAATTCGCTTCATAGCGGAATGACTCAAAAAGATTGTATATAATACATTGCCCCGTATATCCTCACCCACTAAACATTATGTGGCAATAGAAATCACGACGACATTTTTTTTTTAGCACACCGTCTAGAAGCTATATATATTTAGATTAAAGAGAATATACAAAATAAGCATTGAACAAAACCAGTGCATCAAAGTCTTCATGCACCATGTCTCTTTAATAAGTGGAGTTGATGGCGATAGGTATCTTAATGGCCACATCCTTTATAGCAAAGACTCACATGGCATAACCTTTTTGCAATCACCGTCACTCCTACACAAGAGCCAACAAACACATAGAAACTATATCATATTTAGCCGCGTTGTAACTGTTGTACCCCAAAATAAAAATTTTTGCTACACTTAGACATTTTGAAGAAATGAGTAAAAGTCTTATTAAATTTGTCAAAAAGGTCAAAATTTGGGTGTGCGTGTTTTGCATGAGGGGTAAAAACTAAAAATTTCCAAAGTCTGACGATCTGGGTCTGCTCAGAGCGACCTAATCTACAAAACCCAGATCTCAGTTTTTCATCCCTACTTTTTAGGAAAACTGCTAAAATAGTAACTTTTTTTGGGTTCCTTTCAAAACGGATACTGGCAAAACTTTCTAAAAATAGAAAGTTGGTCCGTTAGGGTCCAAATTGATTTTGATTGGCTCAAAATACTTCCATATCAAGCTGGTGCAGTCAGAATCAAGAAAAGATCAGTTTTTCCCTAGCGGGTCTATTCTGCTTTTTCAATTTCAGAAAGCATTTGAGGAGCTTCAAACGTCATCAATGGAGGTCAGTCAGTTGCCAGGCGCCAGATCCAACACGCAAACACTGAACAAAAGATGGGATGGCGAACATGCACGAAGAACGAAGAATGAAGGTGAAATATGTGGAAATTTGGCTAAGTCTGCTTGACATGGGCGCCCTAGGTGAAGAAGGGCGCCCATCTTTTTAGGGCATTAAATGATAAAATTAGGGTTTGAGCTCCTAGTCAAAGTTGTTCAGAATCCTCCTAGCTTCGCAGTGAATCCGATAGTGTAGTCAACGGATCATCAAGTCACCCGGAATTCGAGGTCAAACAGGGAAGTTTCAAACATAATGAAAATCATGAAAATGTTTGAAAAATATTCTAAGTCTGGAGCAAATGGGAGCCCCTTGAAGAGAAAGGCTCTGACGATCTCGAAGGCCCAAACGGATGATTTTGCCAGTAAAGCCTCCAAGATGACTTCCTCAGAATTGATCATGCTTTCCAATGAGATCACTGGCACGTCAATCGGAGATGGCAATCACTAGATGCAGTAGGTGGAAAAGAGGGTCTAACAGGAGCCAAAGTTAAAAGCAAGAAGAAAATATAGAAAAACGGCTAACTCTGATGAAGTTGGGCGCCCAGCTTGCCAGGGGCGCCCAAGCTTTTGAAGCCTCAAATCTAACTTTCTGACAGAAGTGTCTCTAGAAGACCCCTCTTGGATTCTCCTCAGCTCCGTAATGAGCCTAGCCATAAATCAATCCGGCGCCTAGAACTCCAGATCTGACGAGACCATCTGTAGAAGAGAAATTGATGAAGAAATAATGAAAAATATTCTAAGTCTGGTCAAGATGGGAGCCTCTAGAGGGAAAGGGCTCCCAAGATTTTGAGGTCTGAAACGATGGAATTTGTCAACGCAGCCTCCAAGATCACCTCGTCAGATTCAATTGAGCTATCCAACGAAGCTGACGGTCAGTCAATTGGATCAGTATAGCTCCCGGAAAACGAGATTTCATCAGAAAGTCAAAGGGAAATGAAGACATTGAAAATCATGTAAAAATGGCTAACACTGTGAAAGTTTAGAGCCCTTGGAGGAAATAGGCTTCCATGAATTTGAAGGTCAAAACGAAGTTTTTAGCTAGAAGTCCCTCTAGGGTGATCTTCTCAGAATCAGTCAGGCTACGCGACGAATCATCCAGCTCGTTCATCGGATCAATCTGGAAGCCGGAGATCAATTGGGCCAATAAAGAATCTCCCTTAATTGAAGACAAGACAAAACAAGTCCTCGAGTATAGTAAAGTTTTCCTAGTCATCAAAAGGAAAAACTCCATTCCAGCAGCAGAGTCACCAAGGACACGACCATCACTTCCCTCTTCTTCCAAAGCACAGTCAAAAGGGAAAAATGTAAGGCAGTCTCAAGAAGGTGTCAAGGGTAGCAGATCGACTAAAAACGTAAGAAGAAGGTTAGACTTCTCAGGTATAGTTATACAGGAGCAATCAACAGTCGAAGCAGAAGTTCCTCCTGAAGAGCCTGTACCTCAGAAGGAAACAAAAGAGCTACCCGTAACACATGACTCCATACCATTGACAGGGTCTTCACCGATTCACATCAACCTCGATATTGAAGAAGATGAAGAAATTGCAATTGAACCTCCCAAGGAAGTTAGTAAAGATACTATCGTGTCTTGGCTTGAGAGCTCCTTGGGAAGGGTGAGAAGAAGACCTTCATATTAGGTGGATTTTGATGACCTTGATAACATCTATCAGGAACCTCCTAAGAAGAAAGCAAAGAAGCAAGTTCACTTTGATAGGAATCCTGATGGTGAGATAGTCATGGAGACTGCAATACCCCCAGAGGACAAGAACAGAGATGAAGTTGATATGGATGACTTCGTGATGGTCAAGGCTAATCTTGGTAAAAATACCAAATATGCGGATGTCAGTTTGTTCATAGTTGTGTCTGAAAGCCTTCAAGAAAGAGTGCTCAAGGATGGAGAAGACAAAGCAGCCCTCAAGGCTGAAATACAACAACTCAGGCTTTATATTTCTAACCTCGTCCATGGCTCTTCGTAGGCTACTCAGTTGCTGCCCCAGGTTTTAGAGACACTAGCTAATCATCATCAGTTGAGATAGCTGGTCATTTGTGGGAAGAAAACTCAAGAGTGGATCGAGAGTTTCATTGTCAAAGGAAAGGAGATTTTAACACAAATGTTTTAGTTGAGAGACAACGCTCATGAGCTGCGTCAAGGTATTCAAGGGTTTGAACAGTCAATGGCAGAGGTGAAACCAATGCATGAAATCATCATTGCCGATTTGGATATAGTCAATGGTTCAATGGTCTCAAAAGAACACAAGAGGCAGATCCTTGCTTGGAGAGAGCATCATGTCTTCAAGGTTAAAACCTACGAGAGGATATCCAAGGAGTTTATTGCCTACAGACAAAGGGTGATCGAAGCTCTTCTTTTCATTGAAGAGTTTGTCACTGAGATTCCTTCTCGATACAGTCTTGAAGTGGTTCCTATGTCGGACTCAATGAAGTACAAAATCAGTTTCAGAATGTTGTTCGCAACTGTGATGGCAGCAATTCAGTTGGTGGGAGAATGAGTCATATTTCCACGATGTCAACAAAGTTTGAAAAGGCGGCCAATGAGGTTGAAGATTTGTTGAGATCAATTGCAGATGGAGAGGATATCTTAGAAAAGCGCAACTTTGCCATTGATGGTATAGATGCACCGAATCGGGACACAATTTCCAGCTTTCTAGCAGATGTGATTGAAATCTAAAGCTGCTTTCTTCCAACTTTCTTTCTATTCTTAGAAGAATTCTTATCCATTCTTTGAGAAGAGAAAGAAGATAAATTGTAATAGTTGGCATTTCCTGCTTTTCTTGCTTTCTTAGGTGTTAGATGTTATGTTCTTTCTAGATTTAGAAATAAAGCTTGCTTGCTGAGCAAGCCCTAGATTGTAAAGGCAAGGAGATTTTAGGGTTCCCTACTCCTCTGCTTGCCTATAAATAAGAGCCTTTGCTCATTAGTTTTCTTTAACCATGCTAGTGATAACAAAAATGCTGAGCCTAAGTGCCTTCTATTTGTTATTCAAGTGTTGTTCAATTGTGTTTATGATAGCGAATTGTTGAGTCTCTTTTAGCCAACAAGTAGTTGTTTTAATTGCTGTTCTCTTTGTGTAAGAACAAGATTGCAAGCCTCTTTAGCTACAATTTCTTGTTTTGTGCATGTGTTTAGTGTAATCTTTGTTCCAGAAGTTTGAGAAATAAAATTATGAGCCTCCTTTGCCTTGGTATAACGTCTCAGATTTCCATTTATTGTGTTATGCTTTTATGAACTTAATTTCAACTTACATTGAAAGTAAGTAGGTGTATGTTGGGAAAGAGTTTATTGAAGCACTTTGTCAGAAAATCAACCTTGTTCATTTCTAAATTCTCTTGCTCTGCGTATTACTTGAGATATTAGAAACGTCTTTAGCTTAAGTTAGTCGTAGTTGGAATTGTTAATCATAAAATCTCAGCTGCGGCATTTGTGTTTTATAAACCTTGTGCTTTAGCTGAAACAAAAAGATAGGCGAATTAGTTTTAATTTACTTTCTTTCACACCATCAGCAAGAGGGAGCTTCCCCTCCTAATTTGAAGAGTAGTTTTACTGTGCATAGTTGTTCGTTTCAAATTCACATTCGAGAGGTGCGAATTTAAACGCCAACAGTTACCATTACTCACCATAATGAAGAAATGTTAGTCGCACCATACTTTGACAAAACCGATATATTTTAACGACAACTTCCTTATGAACATCAACTTCCACAAACTCAGCCTATGCCAAAAGAATGAATGTGATATGCTTTTTCTTTTAGCCGCCCCATTACATAGCCTCTTCAAATAAAAATGTCTACCAAAAAAATGTATGAACAAATTTTTTAAAACACTGAAACTTTTGCCTTAAATATGAAGATATATTTTTAATAAGACGACTCAGAAAAAATGCATGGGCTGCCAGATTAATAGCCGGCACATAAATTCGTCCCACACATAATCTTGAGCCACTCTTACACCTGTAGCCGTTGCTAATATTAGAGGAGTCAACAAGGATAGAAAGACGTTGAAGGCATAATGTTGGAATACATAAGCCGTTCACAAATATCCTGACATTTCAAAGTCCACATAAGTCGACATGGCATAGCTGACTTGGCAAGAGATGCTGATGAAGTAGACTAGTTGACAGCTGAAGCTAACAAACAAGTAGTTGAAGCAAACAGGCAAGTAGCTCAACCAAGCATGCAAATAGCTCAACCAAGCAGGCAACTAGCTCAAGCACGGAAGCAACCAGCTCAAGCAACCAAGCAAGTAGCTCGACCTTTGACATCAATGACAAGATATTTCAATAATCTTAACAACATAAGGGCATAGAATCGATCCTTGATTATTTGGCAAACTCAGTCATGCATCATACGAGTTGAATCTGTGTATTAACATAAGAATGTATTATAGGGATCCTGACAATAATATGTTATATTTCCCTTATCGGACTTCTATTGATCATTAAGTTATTGAAAGATATTCAGGGGCATCTTGCCATATTATTCCCTTGCTAAATCCGAATATACTGAGTATTAAGGTTAGGCAAATTTAATATTGGATTTATAATTTCATATTACTTACTTTCTAAGGATCTTGTTTCGTCCTAAGAATCCTTTCAAGATATGCACAAATTTTATAAAGACAGTTTATTCATAAACAATGCCCATCACGCATACATGACAATTTAATGTCTGGACTTAATATCTATTTCTCTTCAAGGCAACAATCCTAGTTAAGTTTAATATTCAAAGACCATCTCTAACCACAAGATTAGTGACAACAATGATATAACTCAAAAGAATCAAACTTGCTCTCCACCTGACCATATTGGCATCATGAAGCCTCATGAGCTCTTGCCAAACCCCTGAGCAAGAAATCTTTTAGTCCCATGATGATGAAATGGGGTCTTCCATTCAAATAATATAAAATGGTATTTTAGGACAAGACTTAGATATCTAAGTAACTATCAAACAGTGCCATGAGTGCAATACTCAAATTTTGCTGAACAGAGCATTCCAACACCCATTATTCTTACCAGTTATTATGTATCAAAAACTAATATAGAAATTACTGTTACTAGCATTTGAAGACCAAGAAGGACGTAGAAACCCAAGCTCTATTCGTTTAGGGATGAGATTAAAATTTCCATACAATGGCTTATGAATAAGAATTTCGTTTTAGACCAATGGAATGGTTGATGGAAGCCGAAATTCTAAACATAGTCCCCAAACACTCATGGGTAGGATCTGGGTATAAACAAAAACTCCCAATATTACCCCACCAAAACAATACATGAAATACATAGGGAACACCCCCAATACACACAATAGGGTCCAACATTCAAATGCATCTATACGTACGAAATGCCAGGTGGGTATGCTTATAACCAGCTAAAGATAGACTCCCATACTTGCATAAATATTCTCCAAGGGCTTGAGGTGGGTTCTTGAACTTTTGCATCTGCTCCACAAATCCTTTGTCCACCATGAAACCCCATAAAGGAATTCAGTCATACAATAAATCTGAAATGGCAGTGTGATTCTGTGCCTTCCAATCTCCACCACTTGGAGAAAAAGTGCCATGCCTAGCCCCTGCCTTCTCTATTTCCTTCCTCTTGATTCTCTCTCTCTCTCTCGCTCTTCCCATCATCCCTTTTTCCCCTGAAGCTCACGTCCTCCTTCCTCTCGAAGCAAATGAATTCCTTTCCTCTTTTCTTCATCGACAAGCTACCTCCCTCGAGCCAAGCATCACCGACCTCATTTATTGCCTTGGCTATTTTTTTGGGTTTTCCACCTAGGGTTTGTATTGCATTTAATCCCATTTCTCTGTTTGCTTGATCTCTCCCAGCTTTCATCTTCGGCCTTTGCATTAATGGTGGCGTCCATTTCCTTCATTCCTTCGCAAGAATGCCACTTGGAGCCGACATATCGCTTTCCATGCCCTAGCTCCATTCGCCTAGCCGCTGACTCAATCTAGCCTTTGAATGCAAGCCATCGATCTTGAAATTCATGCCATGATCTAGCACATCTCCATTACCTGTCTTGCTTTAAAACACCACCGTTCGATTTTACCTACTTTAATTTCAACTGTAGATCTCTATTGATTCACAACAACGATGTGGATCAGGTGAAGCAATCAATTCTTGCCACGTGTCACTTCCCGCATACCCGCATTGGTCAACCTTAACCCTTGAAGTGTATTGAAGAACTTTAGAGGCAAGCTTGAACACCTAAGTCCGAAGCTTCTTACCCTATCGGGGTTTGGCCATCGAGCTTACCCTCTACCTTCCACCTCATGATTGACATGCTTTGAAGGCCTCAAGAAACAAGACCGAACTGCAATGTCCGATCCTCTTTATGCATGTCAATGTTCGGCCATTGGCCTTACCCTTTTACCATTTGCCCTCCTTTACACCATTGCAAACCAACACACTAACCTCCGAAACACCGAAGCGCGAGACTCTGAATAGTGCTTTAAGTTGTCGGAGGTCGGGGATCGTTAATTCCTCTTGCCTCATCCTTGAAGTGCATAGCCGATCTTAACAAGCAAGTCCGAACACATATGTTCGATGCTCTTTACACCTATTGGGGCTTGGCCATCGGCCTTACCCCTTACCTTTTGCCTGCCTTTACTCCATTGCACACCTTCTCACCAACCTTCGAAACATGCATGAGTTTGTCGGATGTTGGGGTTCTCTCTTCCACCTTATCGCTTTTATGCCTTTGTGGTAAGGTGTAAGCCAACCTGCCGACCCGCGATGTCCGAAATAATCCTAAGCATTGACAGACTTAACCCTTTCGGGTATCAGCCTTCGGACAACCTTCTTACCGCATACCAACAACTGGTAAGGCATAGGCCTTATGGCCGAATCCACGAACACCGAAGCCATTTCGGGTGTCAGGGTTCGGGGTTACCTCATACTTCTTCCTTTGTTTCATGTTAAGGCATAAGCCTTAACACAGGCCCGCGGACACCGAAGCAATTTTGGGTGTCGGGGTTCGCCTTTATTTCTTACCACTTACCATCCTTTCGGTAAGGCATAGGCCTTCCTACCAAATTGCGAAGCCCGAAGGTTTCCTTCATAGGCTTTACCCTTTCGGGTGTCGGCCTTCGGGTTTTCTCCTTACCGCATGCTTGCCAAACTGTTAAGGCGTAACGTCAATGCTGACCTGCGAACACTGAAACTATTTCGGGTGTCGGTGCTCAAAGTTTCATCTTTCCCCTTCTATTTCATGTTAAGGCAAAGGCCTTAACACCAACCCACAGATATTGAGACCATTTCGGGTGTCGGGGTTCGGGGTTTCATCGTACCTCTTTCTTAACATTCCCGGTAAGGCATAAGCCTTAACACTGACTTGCGAACTCTGAGACCATTTTGGGTGTCGGGGTTTGGGTCTCCCTCATACCTCTTTCATCACTTTCTTAACATTTAGTTAAGGCGTAAGCCTTAATGCCGATGCCCGATTCTTGACGCCTTTTCAAACTTAATACAGGAAAACTTCCTTTTTATTTGTGCAATCAGTATGAGGTATGGCCAAAGTCCGAAGTCCGAAACCTTTTCAGACTTAGCACACTCTTCATTTCTTTGAGGGATTCGGTATGAGGTATGACCGAAGCCCGATGTTTGAAACCTTTTCGGACTTAGCACACTCTTTCTTCATTTCTTTCGAGGCACTCGGTAAGAGGTATGACCGAAGCTTGGGGTTCGATGCCTTTTGAACTTAACTCAAACTTCCTTTATTTCTTTAAGGTATTCGGGATAAGGATTGACCGAAGCTCGAAGTCCAATCTCTTGCAGCAGAGAGTAGGCCTCAAGCCCGAAGTCCAAAGCCCGATTGAACTCAGCTGAAAAATGACTAACTCTTTTCTCTTTAGCAAGTGATACAAGGTAAAGCTCGAAGCTTGATACCCAAACTTTTGCAACTCTTCAAGGCTTGCTGTAATGACACCTTAATGCCCATGAATCCTTCTCCCTAACATCCTTATGAAGCCCTTTTGACCTGAAACAACAACTCATCCGATATCACTATTAACTCATGTTCTAATCTCCTATCTCTGACCTTAAAGAGGTGCCCCTTTTGACATCAATGACAATCATATTGCCAACAAATTAATCTAACTATAGCTATGTCCAGACATCCCTATCAGATTAACTCACTATTAACATCACCCAATTTTAAGTAAAGGTATGATGTTCTAATCTAAGTGCAGACCATAATCTATCTCCTTTTGACCTTAAAGAGGTGCCCCTTTTGACATCAATGACAATCATATTGCCAACAAATTAATCTAACTATAGCTATGTCCAGACATCCCTATCAGATTAACTCACTATTAACATCACCCAATTTTAAGTAAAGGTATGATGTTCTAATCTAAGTGCAAACCATAATTCCATGATATTTCACAACACAATAGCAGTATAGACTCTAAACTCTTCATCTTTCCTTATTTACTTGTTATCTTAATTTCTCTAAGCAGAGCAGTACTATAGGGATTGAATCTGCACCTGCTATTTTTACTAAAACTTCTAAGGCTCCTTTATTGAATTTAGTCATAATACTTGAATGAGTTACCTCAAGTGAATACTATAGGAGGCATTCACAATCAACCTATGCACCATGGGGACGCGTCCCCTGGCTTTTTACCCTCGTTCCCGTATCGGGGATGGTACGGGGACGGCCAGGAAACGCCCCTTACCCATCCCCTTTTGCAATTAAAAAAATGAAACATTTCTGAAACGGTTCAAAAACTTGCAGGGGACTTTGGGGACAGCTAGCAGTCTTCTAGAAGTCCCCTAACCGTCTTGGGGACTGCTAGCCGTCCCCTATGGCCCAACAACATTTTACTTTATTTTTTGTAAAAAACACATTTTTAAATTTAAAAAAAAGGCGATAGACGGGCCCACAAGAACCCGCCCACCCCTTTAAACAAAACACAAACCTACTTGACTTATCAAAACAACAAAAAGAAAAAAACATTCTCATTTTGACATTTGCAAACTTGAGGTGAAGAGCAGCAAGTGAAAGAGGAGAGAACAACAGTTGAAAGGGGAGATTAGGGCATCAAATCTACTTCATTAGAGGTAAGTTCCTCATTTTACATTTGTTTTCCATTTTTTCAAGTTTTTATCAATTTTTTTTACCACATAGGAAGGGCATTGTGAGTTTATTTTTTCCTTTATTTGAACTTGCAGCTCTCTTTTCAATTCTTAACCAAAAAAAAAACATGAGCAACAGTGAGATTACTAGTAATGATAGTGAGGAGGTTAAGATTCAAATGCATGAAAGACGTAGACCTAAAAGTAGAACACATAGAAGTATGGCAGCCACTGGGGGTTTTTCAGGGAGTGGGAGTGTAGTAGGGTCAACAACTTCAAGCCCATTTGAATATCCTTCTGAAGTCCTCAAAACCTATGCAAAAGGCCCATTTAACTTTGAGTCATATATTTTCTATGTTTTTGTCATTTTATAGTTGAAACTTGAAGCCTTTGGGCATTTTTTTATAATTCTTATATAATATATATGTACATTCACAATGAAAGCATTTGAATTTCTTTAATTTGTTTGTCAATTCTCATGTGAAATCTCAATTCAAATCTAATGTTATGTATTAATCTTCTACAATGTCTATGATGAATGCTTTATCAATGTTATGCTATGAACGTGTTATATTTCCCTATATTTTTAAAATTTCCCTTTTTTTTTGTCAGCCATCCCCTAAAAAAAGGCCCAAAAGTACCCCCATACCGAAAACTCGTCCCGCCGTCCGCTCCCGTCCCCGTCCCCGAAACTCCATGGAGCATAGCAATCAACATGAGTCCAATGATAAGAAAGAACTGCTACTACAAGGGGCCCTTAGCCACACGTTATAGCATGACAAATTATAGTATCTATCAATGTAGATTTAGTCATTTACTTTAACAGAAGCATTCACATAAGAATTTAACTAATCTACTCTTAGAATCAAATGACTAAAAGTACAGTGACACTCAAACACAGCTGGATCCTGTATCATCTAAATGATGCACTCTAAATCTACACAGCAGAGTAATATAAGTTTAGAATAAAAGGGGTTGTAACTTTGATATAAAGGGAGGGGCCTTATACTTGGGTTTCAGAGAATGCATAGACCTCCAGAGTTGCCCTCCTAGTTTGAGTGTATCCCTTTTCACATCTTGTAATGTTTTGCCAACAGTTCCAAGAGCCATCTCTGATAATTTTGTTTCTTGAATGAGCACCATGTGTGTTCTTCTTAGTTGCAATTGGTATCTGACCAATCACATTTTTTTAGGGGCACTGAGTTGCCTCACATTCTAGAATTGGACTTTCATTTACCCTGTGGAGAGATCCTCCCCCTTTGCTGTGCCAGATATTGCTTCCATTGTGTGTTGTTTTCTTGCCCTGATTGCTTCCTGAGCCTCCGCTTGTAGCCTTTCCAACTCATATCATCTATCCCTTGTATTCCTTTTTCCTTGAGGAAGGGTGATCTGAGATGCTTTTGGTTGAGAAATTACCCCCATACCAAAAGTTGATTCTTCTTACTTTGAGTCCTCCAGGAGTAATTCCTCTTCTGCTCCTGGAACTCTTTGTTCTGTTCGAAATCCACTTTCCACAGAAAAGCCCCAAATCCTTATGCAACCCTTCCCTGTATCTTCTAATTGCTCCATGTAGACCATTTTTTCGTGGCTTTGGCTCTTCTGGAAAAAAACCGCAAATTCATTTTGTTGTACAGAAAATCTTTCCATTGGAATTTTTTTCATCCAGAATTTTGGTTTCTAACTTGTTGCCTATGAAATGGTGTGGTCTTTAATTCTCTGCTTGTTCTTCCTTTGTGGGCAATTCATAGCTAAATGCCCTAGCTTGTGGCAAGCAAAACAGTGAAAGGGGATCCCTTTGTAATCAATGTCTTGGGCTAAGCTTCCTGACCAGGAAGAAATTCAGACTGCTTTTGGGAAAGGATCCTTGATCTCATATAGGTCGTGTGAGTGTTATCTAAAGTTTTGATCTATTTTAATCGGATTCCATAGACATCTGCCTGCCACTTCCAGCACCACTTTAGCTCAATATTCCATTGGTAGTGAGCATAGGTGAATCCAAACTTCATATTTCAATCTTTGTCTGTTCCTGAGAAGTGAGGGCTTCATGGTCCTAGTTTCATTTCATTGTTCTGAATCTTCTGCAAAGTGTTCACCAAATTTTGTATGTCTCTTCCTGAGTCTGAACATATGCCAAAAAGAATCCCTTTTGGAGAAGGTGGATTTGAGTTCCTTCCGGCCATTTCTTTTGGACCTAGTCTCTGGTAACTGAAGCTGCTATCCATTTCACCAGGATGTTACTGATAAGGGTGAGAGATTTTAGGGACCAGATCTCTTCCTTTACTATGCCCTTGTCAATTTTCCCTAGGGATTTCAATTACTGCTTTTAGGGTTTGATATCTCTTTGATTGAGGCTGAAAAATTGCAGAGCTTTCTTTTTCTTACCTTCTCCCTAAGGAATGACATTAGCCCCTGAGGCCAGGATTTGCACTTCTTGATCCTTATGTGATGTTTCCTCTCCTTTCCATTCCATCTCTTGAGATGTCTGTTTATCCTCAAAGCAGTCCATACTTTGGCTTCTCCTGTTGTTGAATTCAAAATTCCTTTCGCTCCTTTGACTTTCCCTTTTCTGCTCTGCTTTTTTTCTTTTTTTCACTTAAATCTTTTTTATTTGCCTTTTGATTATTACCAACTAGATTCAGCAGTATTATCTGTTTTACAATCATCTTTTTCTGGATGCAATATCGGATATTCCTACTATCAAAATGCCTTATGTTGTGGACAGACTGAATAAATATTATTTTTATATTTTGCAGCTCAATGCATTATTTTGAAGGACCTGAGTGGCAGTATCTGAAAAGGGGTAGAGAGAAATTTGCAAGAGGTCCATTGGTACAAGCAGAGCCACAGGGGAGATGTGGCGGCGTGTTGTTATATGATTCTCAAATGATAATACTTAAAGCTGCTCAGGTACTTTTTATTTTGAGAATATTTTTGAGTGACTGTACTTTAGACACACATCCAACATGGAATGTGGACAAGTGGACAAACATGTATTCACATTTGTGAATTTGAAGCAAGTGAAAAAATTGTTATAAAAATATAAGTAAAAGATAGCGTTGACTGTATGTATCTGTTAGATGCATACGGCTCTATTTTTTGTGCTCCATTTACTGCTGAATAATGAAAGTTTGAATTTGCTGGCACACCTTACTGTGAAACCATTATCCCTTAGGAGTAGGTTATGAGTTTTAGAATTTAGATATAACAATTATAGCCACTGTAGATTCAAACATGCAATTTTAGATGTCACTTTAGTTATCCATCAATTCAAGCCTATTTACTCTTTCCTTCTTGTTTTTCTTTTTTCTGAGATTGGCATAGATGTTTTCTGTAGTATGCTGTTGTTTGAGAATCACCATCTCATGTTTGATGTTTAAGCATTGATAATATTTTTCTTTTTCTTTCTTTTTCTATTGTGATATCCTAAATGGATGCATACAGGAGAAGTAAGTGCATATGTACAATGTGGCAGGGTGTATACATACAAAATGAGCCAGGAACACATATCCTGGTAGTAAGATTAGGCCATGTGATGTCATTGTGACTGTAAATGGGATATATTACAACAATTGTGTGATAGTCATTATGTCTGTAAATGGTATAATTACGTGCTAGGTCTAGTCCTCAATAATTGTTTACATGCAACTGATGACTATATGATAAGGACAGAAATGGTTCAGTTTGTGTCTGACATGTATGGGTTGTTTATAATTAATTTTTTTAATTTTAATGCAGGTATCAATGTCGCAGAAATTTCTTGCTATTTGCATAATATAGATGAACCTTATGCTGTTATGTAACTTATGTTTGACTCTATTCTCAAATAACTGTCATGGCAATGGAGTAGGCTCCAAGTGTTGATCAAGTGCCCAAGATTATTGTTTTCCTCATTGAAAAGAACTTCTATAGGATAGAGGGTAATGCTCGCAGACAAAATTCTATTTTCTATCATAATTTCAAATTGTGTGTTTGGTTCCTCAGTCTAACTGGGAAGGAATTGTTACCGATTAGTAGATTCATAGCTAGTTGGGAATGCTGGTGAAGTGGTGCAATGGGAAATGGTAGGCTTTTGAGATTGGTTGCCTATGCTGTTATAAAGCACAAACAAACAGTCAATTACATGCTACTTTATTTTCTGTCTAGAAATTGTACATTCATTTCGTAGCCAATGTTGCCCAAGAATCATGATTAAAATGGATACATCTAAAGCTTTTGATAGATGCAATTGGATTCTTTGAAATGGGTGCTGGATGAGTTTAGTTTATAAACGAAAGGATTGAGTTTCATGCAACTGGCATCTAGTCGTTTGAGTGAGTGCATTAATTCAGGATTTGCCTTGTTTTTTCCCTTTATATTTACTGATGACTGCACAGAGATAGAATTATTAATCATGCTCAAGATGTGATATAAGTGTGTAATACAAAAAAATTCAGTATAAGGATAAAGGAAGCATCTAATCACTTATATAATATATTAATTACAAGAAGGGCTGGACAAGGTGAAGGCTACCGTTATCCTTGCATAGCAGAGGTAAAATTTACACAAAGCTCAAGGAAAGTTGTTGCAGGCACAAAAGATGTGAATCATGCAAATTGGGGCCACATTATGACTCTCCTAAACTTTAGAGTGTTGTAGTGTTCTACACTGTATATAGTCCATAGTTATGTAGTGGCATTTGTGAAAGCTCCTCTGCTAAGGAGCATGGCCTCTGGGGGACTCAATCCTCTGAAGCCCAAGGCAAGGTAAGTCATTGTTAGATGTGATTGTATGGGGGATTCGATCCTCTGTAGCCCAAGACAATAGGTTGGTGGGAAGCACAATACTCAGGATTTGTAGGTTGGTCACTTAGTTGTTAAAGTAGATGTTGAAGGTGGTTCTCCCTCCTTGAATGCTTCTGACAAATGGATGAAAGATGAATGTTGTGGCAGAATGGGACAATATGGTTAATCAAGAGGGTGAAATTATCATGGCAGATTATGAATCTGAAGTGGAAGATCCAGAGGAGAGAAGGAAGAGGACAGCATATGTAGATGAAACCCTTAAGAAGTTGCTGAGTTTTGTCCTGTTGGTTTTCTAGTGATTTAACTTATCAATATTTTTAGCCAAACTTGTGTTATAGGTTACTAGTTTTTTGTAGCAGTGTTATCTGTTTTGAAGTTTTTTCTTGTGATACTCTCAGGTTCGGATCACTTTTGGGGATCTTTGGGTTGGACTCTGTTTAATGACAGTTTGGCTTCTTGGCTTATATCTACTGTAATTCTTTTCTGAACTTTCAGCAATACAAAATACCCTTGATAAGTGAATCTCTTGTTCAATATGTTCCTCATCACAGATTCAAAATCCTCAATTAGTGAGAGTTTTGAGGACACCTACTTTTTGGATAGAGTGATGATGTGAAAAAGCAAGTAAATAAAGGTCAGTTTGTGTGGATTTCCTATACACTTGAGAAGACAAGGAACTATCTAGTTTCTTGGAAAGGATAATTTTGTGGAAAGGTAAATTACCATCAACTTCGAGTTCATTGGTAAAGTTAATCCCTTAACAGATTTTTAAATGAGAATGGAATTTGTCTAGGTTAACAGGACCATGTTGCAAACTAAGGTTAGTGTTGTCAACATGGTATTTCCACTATTTTGGTTTAAGTGGAAAGGTAGTTAGGGCCTTTTGTTGAAAGTACTCCATGAAAATATTGGCCGCAATGGGAGATAGTGGGAAACACATGGCCTCTCCTTCAATTTGTTTTTTTTTTTAACCTTGTGGTATTCCTGCGACCCAACCCAGTGACCCAATAGTGCTTGCCTTGAGCTTACTTTTTATGCCAAGTTTTGGGGTGCTGAAGAGGCAAGTTGCAGTGAGACTAGTCCACTGGGGCTGATTGTGTGGGCTCAAACAACATAGCTAGCGCTTAAACCCGGTCGGCAAGAGTCGAACCTTGGACCTACATGGGACGAACCCAAAGCCTTAGCACAACCAAACCAACTATTTGAGCTAGCGGGTTTTCCCTAACCACAGAAGAAAAAAATGGATATTAAGCATAATTGTACAAGAGAGGCTATCTTAGTGTTAGTGCAATCCCCCACCACATTGATAGCCTCCTCAAGGGGAATTTTGATAAACAATGAAACTACATGAAAACTAACAAGAATTTCATCATCTTCTATTTTCTTGTCCTTGATGAAATTAATAAAATGAGTGGAGTCTCAGATGAATGAGTTTGTCTTCCCCACTAGAGGTTTCATAATCTTTGTGAGGTAAGCTACTAATGTGTAAGCATGAGAATTTGGAGTGTCAACAATAAGATTGAGAGGAACACCTTCTTTATGAATCTTAGGTGCACAGTATTGTAATGCCCCCTTCTCAGCAGTGATTCTTTTAGTTGGCTGTTAGCCTATCCTGGAGGCTCGTAGGCTAGTCGGAAGTGGAAATTAGGGTTTCCAGTTGCTTGGGGGATTCTTTTGTGGATTCAAGGGTCTAAATGTAGGAGTTTTACAGTTTGGTTTTTGGATTACTTCTGGGTTTTTAGAAATCTTTGGGGTGGTATGACATGCATTTGCATTAGGTAATTTTTCCAGATTTACTATTTTTAGTAAGTTACGATGGCTACTTAGTTTGTGGTTAAAATGCATTTGAAGTCACATACTATTTTTAGAAGTATGCTATTTATAGTAAATGCTATTTTTAGTAGTGCTATTTCTGGAAGGGGTTCAATAGTGCAGTACACTGGCTATATCAGGCAGGTCACTCTTTGAGCTTGTTTTGGTAAATTCAATACTTTAGTTGAGTTTATATTTTAAGTGAAATATTTTGACTAAGGCAAGGTGGATGCCTAGTATGGAGAAATAAGTGAATTTTATAAAGTATTTCACTTAATGACTTTGGACGCCCATCTTATGTTTTATTTGCATTTTTATTAAAGTTATATTTCTCTCATATTGGGACGACTTGGTTAAGGAGCTAAATGAAACTCAAATGCAAATGACTAAAGGTGAATGTGAATGTCATGTTGGGCGCCCTAATTGGAGGGAAGTGGATTTGAATTTGTGGAGAAGTTATAAATAAGAGTGTTGGGCTGTAATGTCCCCACATTTTATGGGTCAGCATAAAGTTAAGTAATTAATTTAAGTTGTCAAAAAGAGTAAATTAAAAATGACAACTTAAATTAATAGAGCAAAAGTAATTTAAGTTGGAAGGTTAATATAAATTAAATAAAGTTACTTTTGATTTTCGAAATAAGAATTGAATTAAAAAGTGAATTGGAGAAAAAAAAAAGAATTCAAGAAGACACCAGGAGGAGTTACAAAGTCAAAGAATAAAAGATTTTTGGAGGCTTTGTTGCAGCAGGCTGGATTTTTGAATTTGGAACAGGTTTTTGTTGGTGATGTAGTCACAACCTTTCTGAGGTGGGGTGACCTAAAGAAGAACACCTTCGATGTTGAAAGATGTATCGTGGGTGATGATAGCTGACAGTCTCATTCAGAGGCTGTGCTTGAGTTAACTTTCATAAAGAATTGTTAGAATATCTATAAGTATGAATTTGATTAAAGTCAGTTGGAATAATTGTCTTATCATATTTTAGAATTCTGTGGTATTTTGGTTTTAAGAAATATCAGTGATTTAATAGTGGCTGTACTCTTTCAAGCATCTGGTCCGAGTGTTATCCTTTTGCATATAACATGTTTTGTTGGATTTGTTAATTATTAATTGGGCTTAAGTGGTGATAGGGATTGAGACAAGTTTAATACTTCCACTTAATGGTAGGTTATTTGTGAATATCATTCTGTTGAAGAGTTAAACTGTTGAAGGCCATTTCTTTAAATAATCCGTTGCCTATTGTATGCCACAACTCATATATGAACTGGCATAATAAATCAAGACTCTAATGTTCAAAGCTTCTTAATTGTCTGCTATTGCATTTGAAAGAGCCACAGGCTTATCATTGAAGAAGCAAGGAAATGTGGATATCGGGAGTTAATTGTTTGATGCCAATTGAATGACATATCAAGAGCTCTTTCTTCATCTTGTCGTCACCTTTAATGGAGTCGTTTTGAATTTCTTTCTACTGCTTCATTCAATCCAATAATTTCTGTGCATATTGATTAAGTGATTGATAATATTCCAATACAATAATCAAAAGTATTCATTGCAAATAATATCTCCGATGAATGGTAGACATCAAAGTATCGCGATTGATTGTGGCTAATAGTGGCGCTCTTAAAAATAAGTTGCCGTTTCTGTGATGAGACGAGGAATGATTGAATCGTCATATCCACCGCAACTATTCAATATTTTAACGGAGCTTCCAACCATAGATGTCGTTGAAGAAACAAGGGAGTCGATAAGTTAAAAAGCGATTGATAGCAAAGGACACAACATTGAAAATAGTTGAGTATATGAATCGTTTGAGGAGAGAAGTCTATAATAACATGTTAAAGGATGTTGGACAGGTGTAACCACGTGGTGTTTTGGCGAGGAGCCAACATTGGAAGTTAAGGGGCAGTAACATATTCTTTGGAGAGTTGGCATATAATAAGGAAAAGACGCTAATGAAAGGATTCATATTTGTAACCGCAACTGCTAAATATTGGAGATTGCTTACTATTCCAAAGTTGATTCCATATGCTATGGAACATACAGGCCACGAGAAGAAACAAGAAACGTTACTCTAATGATTCCGACTATTGTTGCTTTGAACATGGACTCCTTAACATGGAAATATTGCCACTTTGAAGATTAAAGAAGCCGTTTATAATGTCAAGCATTGTTTCGAGAGAGATGGTAAAAAATCGATGATATTTACAAGAAGCGTCTATAATGTTGCCGAGCACACCAAGCACAAGGAATCTACCTTTTACGCCTTTATGGCTAAGAGACTTGCAGATCATGTGAAGTCCTCTGCCTGGTACACAACATCGATTATTTGAACATGGTATCAGAGCCAGTTTAGTTAAGCGGGAAAATTCGTTTTTGTTTTTCTGTAAGAAATCAAACTCCTTTTTTGACGTGTTTTTTTTTTGTGAAGGCTGAGGGTCTTCAATTTTTGGTTCAAATCATGTCTTGCTTCAGAAAGAAGGTTTTTTCTTGGGCATCGGGCTTTGTTTCCTGAAAGTCGTGCTTCTTCATAAGACATGTCTTTCTGCTCACGTCTACCTGTCTGTTTCGCGTGTGTGGAGATTGGATGACGTTTTGTGCTCTTTTTCGACTCATTTTCTGAAACTTGTGCGATCCTCTTTCTTTTGTTTTCAGGATTCTACTCGTGATTTCTTTTTGAGTTGGATTTCTAGGTATTTGTTTTAAGAAACACGTTTTTTTTCTTCTCTCATTTCCATGACACGTTTTTTTTTGGGCCTTCAGTTTGAACACGATTTCTTCACATTTTCAGTCTGGCATGATTATCTTTAGACCAGTTCGGTTTCTCTTATTGTGCAGGTCTTTAGTGTGCATTTTTTTCATACCTGTGTATTCCTGTTCTTGGCAGATTTAAAAAAATAATAATAAAAAAAAATTGGCTAGGATTTTTAAATAAATCCTCAGATTCAAGCCGATTTTTTTTTTGATCATGTACTTGTCAAGGGTTTCGTCAGCTTCGTACTTAACCGTATACAACCATTTGCAGCTAATGGGCTTCTTCCCTGGAGGAAGATCAGAAAGGACCCAAGTGTGATTTTTTTGAAGACTGTGGTATTCAGCCTCCATAGCTGTTTCCACTTAGGAATTCCTTTAGCCTCTGAATATGTCTGAGGCTCATAGACACTGTGAATGTTGGCCATGAGAGCAAAATTAACTGTTTGCTACTGTTTGCTCTTGTTTCTGGACGATCTAACCTCAATGAGCTCATCATCATGAAGATCACCAATAGTCTTAGCCCACCATTTAGGCTGAAGAGAAGTGCCAACATCAGATGCAACAGGAGGAGTTGGAACTGGGAGTGGATCTAGAATGGGTTCAACAGGTGGAAGATCATCATCATCTGGAGGAAAATCTGGCTGAGCATCATCAAAAACAGAATCTTCATCATCCCTCCCATCAGGTGGACTTAATGGAAGATGGACACCCAAATTAGAAGCCTTCAAAGGCTAATCCTCATAATGCTACACCAACTAGGAAAGGTTAAAGGGTCCTTATTCTTCATCAAAGACAACATCCCGACTGAAGACGAGATGATCAGTGTCTATATCAATGAATCAATAAGCCTTATGGTTGTCATTGTACCTTGTGAACATAAGCTTTTGACTCTTGGAATCCAACTTGGAGTGCTTGGCATCTGGAATCCATACATATGCTAAAGAGCCAAAGATTTTCAGATGACTGATCCTAGGTTTGCGACTAGTCCAAGCTTTTCCTCAGGAGTCTTCCCCTTAACAACCTGTGTAGGAGATTGATTAAGGAGATAGACAACAATGTAGATTGCTTCTGCCCAATATTTGTTAGGACACTCCTGTGTTGTAACATGGAGTGGGCCATCTTAGTGATTGTGCAATTGCGCCACTCTACAACACCATTTTGCTGAGGCGCGTAGGGTGTGGTTAACTGGCGTTTGATGTTGTGTATATCACAAAAGTTTGAGAAATCAGTGGAACAAAATTCCCCCCCATTATCTGACCTAAGAGCGATTATGGAATAGCTAGAATCTTTTTCTACTAAGGCCTTAAACTTCTGAAATATATTAAACACATCTGATTTTTGTCTAAGAAAGTACACCCACATTTTATGACTGAAATCATCAACAAAAAGCAAGAAATACCTCCAACCAGTAACAAAAGGTGTATTCATTGGCCGACATACATCAGTGTGAACCAACTGTAGTACCTTGGAGGCTCGTCATGAGTCACCCTTCGGGAACGGTGTCCCGTGCTGCTTCCTAGCCTAACAAGCTCCACAAACGCTATGATGTTGAGTCTGGATCTTAGGTAAACTAGCTACAAGTCCCTCCTGAGATAGTTGAGAGAGATAGTGCACATTTAAGTGCCCATACCGCTGATGCCAAAGACTGGTGATGAAGGAACTTCTGGCTGCCATGGATAACTTTGGAGAATCACCTGTATCCACAAGTCTGTATAGACCATGATCCTCAATACCAACAGCCACAGTGGTGCGAGTCTCCCGATCAACAATCGAACACTTATGTGTGCTGAATACCACATCCAAGTGAGGAGAGTGCCGCATAATCTGACAGAGAGAAGGTTGAGTTCCATGCCAGGAATGTAGTATACATTGATGAATATGAGATTCCTCCTACCAAATTGAATCTGAACGGTGCCCTTACTGACAACGGTATACTCTTCACCTCCTCCAAAAATAATCGAGTCTTTGAAAGGAGAGAAGTCTGTGAACCAATCACGCCGATGGGTGAAGTGTCGTGAAGCACTTGAATCAATGTACCAAGCAAAGGACTTCACATGATCTGCAGGTCTCTTAGCCATAAAGGTGTAAAAGGAAGATTCCTTTTGCTCAGTGTGCTCGACAACATTTGCTTTTTGCTAAGACTCTCCCTGCTTCTTCTGTTCAGAAGCCAAACGCTGACGACAATCCTTCTTCATATGACCATATTTGTGGCAGTAATTACACTGAATGTTCTTTTTGTTAGGGCTGCCCGGAGGTTGACTTGAGCCTTTCTGCTGCGAAGGCTGACCTTTCCCTTTATTCTTAGCCTAAGACTTGGCTGCAAAAGCTTGTTTTGTAGACGACGAAGAGGCACTACTACCAAACTATTGTTTCCAACGTTCCTGCTACAAAAGGATGGTACAAAGCTTTGGAAACTTCAAATCAACATTAGTCGATGTAATGTTGAGGGTTTCAACAAAGTGCTCATAAGACTTTGGTAGACTTTTCAAAGTGATGACTACCATGTCTTCTTCCTCCATCTTCCGACCAATCGCCTCCAATTGATCACGAATGTCCTGAATCTTTGTCAGATGCTCCTGTAAGGACATTCTCTCATCCATCATGATGGAGAACAACCGGTTCTTCAGAAAGAACGCACGACTCTTGTCGGAGGTTTCATGCAAGGTTTTCAAATGCTCCCAAATCTCAGTAGCTGTTTTGCCGAACGAAACCTGTGGAAGTTGATCATCAGTAATTGAAAGCTTAATGAGCATCACCGCTTCACAATTTTGCTCATCAAACTTTTCCTGGTGTTTACTCGCCGTTGTGGGATGAGTAGCAGTGCCTAGAACAATCTGATCAAGGTAGCGATATTCGAAGATAGTCATCATTCGCTGCTTCTAGGTATTATAATTTCTGCCATTGAATCACTGACTGCCTTCCAACATATTGTTGATCAAAGATGCCATCTCTCACGCTTTCCGAAGCACGAAAAATGAGTACACAGAAGAGGCTCAAAGAGCTGAATGCACGGAACCCAAGACACGAATTTCAATGCACTGAAAACATAGGAAGTTTGAGGCACAAAAACCAAGGCAAACCGGTTGCTCAAATCCCAATGCACGGATTATGAGGCACCCATAAAAAAAGAAAGACAACCCATAAATCTTCTCGAAAAGCCCAGAAAGAATCTGTGATCAGAAATTTTTTTCGACTTGAATATGAGGATTTATTTAAAAACCCTAGCCGTTTTTATTTTTTTATTATTATTTTTTTAAATTTGGCAGGAATAGGAGTACATGGGTCCAAAAAAAATGCACACTGAAGACCCGCACACAGAGAAACCGAATTGGTTTGAAGATAATCGCGCCAGACTGAAAATGTGAATAAATTGCATTCAGATTGAAAGACCAGAAAAACGTGTCTTAGAAATGAGCAGAAAAAAACGTATTTCTTAAAACAAACACCTAGAAATTAGGCTCAGAAAGAAATTGAGAGCAAAACCCTGAAAACAGAAGAAAGAGGATCATGCAAGTTTTAGAAAATGAGTAGAGAAAGAGCACAAAACGCCGTCCAATCTCCACACATGCGAAACAAACAGGTAGACACAAGCAGAAAGATGCAGCTTATGAAGAAGCATGACTTTCAAGAAAGAAAGCCCAATGCCCAAGAAAAAACCTTCTTTTTGAAGCAAGACGTGATTTGAACCAAAAATTGAAGACCCTCAGCCTTCACAAAAAAAAACACGTGAAAAAAGGAGTTCAATTTCTTACAGAAAAACAAAAACGGATTTTTCCGCTTAACTACATCGGCTCTGATACCATGTTACGAGAGAGATGGTAAAAAATCGATGATATTTACAAGAAGCGTGAAAGCTTCATATAGAATTTTCAAAAATACAAGAATAGCAAGTTTTTAAAAGAAACTGAAGGAGATCGATAAAACGATCTTATCAATAAGATTATAATACAACATTTGACCATTAAATAAATATTAAATAATGTAAATAATATTTTAATAAGCATAAGGTATTGAACATTTGAAGGAATTCAGATTAAAATATTTAGTTGCCGGGGAGAATTGAAATTCTTCATTAATAAGCCTAATCATTAAGAATGAGACGAAATGAGAAATGATGCGGCTTAGAGACATTGGTAAAGTTGGGTCTTCAACAACAGCTGTGTTAATCTGAGGGAAGCGTATAAGTGAAGAATCGGGATAATTTTGGTTGACACGGGAGCATAAACTATATCGGGTGTTAAGGAAGGAGGTGCCATGGACATTATTAAAGGAGTCATCACTTTTAAATTGGAGTTTCCAGTTGGATCACAGGAGGTGCTGTGGACATTATTAAAGGAGTCATCACTTTTAAATTGGAGTTTCTAGTTGGATTGCAGTATCTAGACTTTTCCTCAGCCACAGTTTGTTGAGCTGCACGTTTGGAGGAAGACATCTGGCCATATCATGGTCAATAACTAGAATCGTTCCATATGAAAGAGGACAAATTAATGAAAGACATGGCAAAAGGCGGAGCTATGGGAAACTAAGCTGCTATGTTAAGGTTTCAAAAGTCTTCAAGGGAAATTTGGATATTATTCAAACAGGTTAGCAAGCTTTATTTTGTATACATCTTGTGGTTACATTAATTTATTAACCGATTACCGAGTTCTGTAAATCATTGGTGTACAAACGTTGGTGATGAATAAATCTGCTCTGTATATGGAATGGTATATTTATCAGCAGTAGTATTAATAATTTAATATTGAGGTTTGCTATTATTATTTTGTATGTAAATCGGTGAAACTCTTGTGATTTCTTAATGAACAACAAACAATTATCCATCTATCGAAATCACTTAGAAAAAACAAAACCATAACAACGGGGTGACAATTGTTTGATGAAATGCTTGTCATTATGCTTGAACAGCCCTAGCTGGTAAAAACGAAAAAAAATTATATGCAAACTAGGGTGGTGTATGGCATGGGCTTCATTTGAGACTATCCATTTGCAAATACAACGAAGTGCTGTTGAAAGTTCCACAGACCTTTGCTTCGAGGAATGCATACCTCCTAGCGCCCTTAGTTTCGTGCTTGCAAGATAGGACCTAGCTAAGTTTGAGACTGTTCTTTACACTGAAGAGCAGATTGAGCATATTGAAGATGATTACTTTTGATGTTTTTTGAGTGTTGGTGTGTTTTTTCTCAGTTTTTGGTGTGTTGGGGTGGTGCTTGGCTGAAGCATATTTTTCGTTAATAGCTCATTGTATGATTTTTTGCTGATTCTAGGTATTGGTCCTATGTTGAGTTTACCTTGGGCGCCTCATCTTGCAAAGTCACAAAATTTATAATGAAGATGGTGATTTTTAATGCTGGTCGCTGTTCTCCTTGGGGGCCTTACTTTCTCTTTGGCTGCCTTGGGAAACGTGACAATTTTCTGGATTGTTTGGTGTGGTTTGATTGCTTGATCTTGGTCGCCCCTCTCTTTGGCATCCTTTGCACTTGGTTTCACATCATTTGGAGGAGTCCTTGAGGACTTATGAGCATTTTGGTGTGTTTTGAGCTTGCTGGTCTGAGATTTCTGAGTGCTGCAACTTCATATCAGATTGGTAATAAGCTTCAATTTTGGCTTATTTTCTTAGTAGATTAGCTTGCTTAGTTGTGGAGTTCATTTGTTATTATTTTGGAGTGTATTGAACATCTAATACTCATAGTAATTTGTAGATTGCTTCATGTTGTAAGGTTGATAGCAGTAGTACTGATTCAGTCATTTCATTTCTGCACTTTACATTTTGTATTCCCACTTTTAGTGGAAGAGACTGACCTCGTTGACTTATATTTTAGTTCTATTCTTTACTCATATCCACCGTTTGGTGGAAGAGACAGGCTTCGCCGTCTATTTACTTTTAACACTTACTTTTCTATACTGCTTGCCCGCTGAAAAGCGGAAGGGGTCGGCTAGCCACCCAGACATTTACTTTCAGTACTTTGTATTACACTCCCGTTGAATAAGTGGTCGAGTTGCATTTCTGTAATGAGCCTGCAATTTTTGGCCCACAACTTGTCAAATTTGCCTTTGTAATTTTGTCAAACAGTTGTCTTGCAACTGCTGTAGGTGCTGATATGCAATGGCTGATTATATAATTTGATGTTTGATGGTTAAATGAGAATGTAAATAACTCTACAACTGCTGGTAATTTGAGAATGCACTTGTTTTTGTATTTTTCGAATGCAATAGATGAAGAAAGATGCAACAAATACATACAAATAGTAACCTACAGCCAACTAGACATTTTGTCAAACAGTTGGCAAGCAAACTAACTTAATGAAATGTAAATACATAGATAGACATTTTATCAAATACTTATTGTGCAAACTAACTCCTTATTCCTCCAATATAATATTGCACTATCATTAAGAGTTTCAACTGAACATAATTCCCAACTTTGAACTCTTCACTAATCCTTATGACTGAAAACTAAATGCAGCTGGGCTGTATGTTTCAACAGCATTACAATGTAATATCTTGGACTGAGAACTACAATGTTCATGGACTAAAATCAACCTCTAATGATTTCTAAATGAGCTAGAGATTACAATATATATGCTTGCTGTATTAAAACAGTGATTATTCTAATGCCATTACAACTCAGATTGAACAATGCAAACTATGACAATGCTGTTATGGAATTGCGTCTACAGCAGCAACTACAATTGAGCATATGACTGAAAGACAAACCTAAATATATATGATTATTACAGAAAATGATCTCAAATATTTCAATAATCTTCAATACATTGCATATGCGAATTAGAGAACCTTGTAAATTTTAGTGAACAGATTATATGCACAGAAACTTAATTCAAATCAGACAAAATAACACAGCAGATACCCTGGGAAAACCCTCCTCTTGAGGGAGAAAAACCCAGCAACAAAGATCTCTCTTATATATATAAACAGTGGCAACAATTCACTTTACAATGAGGCCGAACACAAGGCCAATATACAGCACCAACTGTAGATGCAAGAACAGATGATAAACTATCACTCCTTAAGATTCAATTCAGCCTTAGAGGAATTCGCAGTCTGCTCTTGAATAATTCGCAATCTGCTCTTGAATGATTCGCAATCTGCTCTTGAATAATTCGCAATCTTCTATTAAGGAATTCGCACTTACATAGAATAAACTTGATGATCGTACAAAGGAGTGAAATGATCTTCTATATATACATTGCTATGTGAGAGGTCGCACCTCTTCAAGAACAAAGTTGGCCTCAAAAATAAATTACAAATTGAATGAATCAATTAACAAGTCGGCCAAGTTAAGATAAGTTGTCTTCTAGAATGAAGTCGGCCACCAAGAACAATATAGGAGATTGCGCCAAGGAGAGAAAATGTGAATGAGGTCGGCCTCATATAATCTTCATTCAATATGACTTCTTCAAAACTCGTGCCAAGTATAAATAAGCATTATATTGATGCTGTCTATTATTATTAACAAACCTGATATACAATGGCAGCCTTCACAAAAGTGGTTGATTCTCCAAGTAGATGATGCCAGACCCTTCAAGCAGCTGTGAATATCCTCATAAGCATCCCGCAACCCCTTCCAAGGCCTTTACTGATTTTTAATGTTTTTTTATGACAAAATTGCACCCCTCCAAGTGCGCCCAGCAATGCAAATTATCTCAGATTTTTATCTTCTTCAAAAACTGAAATCGTCCTCTCTACCTTAGGCGCCCAGCTTAAAGCAATTTCAAATTTAATTGATCTCCCTATTGAATCGGCCCAGCCTTGAAGTGGATATCATCCTCCACATAAACCAAAATTGAGGAACTTCTTGGATTGTGAAATATCTATTAGAATCTGCAATATACTTCTTGAAATCGATTTTCCACCAAGCTGAGACTATCTCAAAAATCTGAGTATGATGTGCTCCAATTGATTTAACCAAAATTGGCTAAAGGCCACTAATTTTGCCAATGAAGTCCAAACTGAGAAGTTTGAAGTAACTCCTCCACAATTCCAACTAGGGTTGGTGTTGCACAACCGAAATTGACACTTAACTAACTAGGTTTGGTCTTACACAAACGAAGTCTAGAAATCAACAAGCTAAGCATTCAGCTTCAACAATGTAGTAGAAAAGTGAATTCAACTCAAGATGCCCAAATGCATAGCCCAAGCCTCTTTTTATACTTTTTCAACCTCATCACCAAGAGACTTCTAGAAGATTCCAAAAATATTCCTTAAGTGACTTTATTATTTTATTATTTTATTATAAGTCACTTAAGTCACTTTTTATTATCAAATTAATTAAATAATAAGTCATCCCTCTTGATTTTTTTTTTTTTTTTGGAATAACTTAATAAATAATTAATTTAATAACACCTCTTGATTTAATCAAACATCAATTAAGCTATCCTCATAAAATATCAATAATTTGGACAACTTAATTAAATAATTTAATTAAATCATCATACCTCCAATTCGGGGACATGACAATTTCATATCTTGCTGATCGGCTGAGCTGTCTTTCATATTGTAATCTTAGTTTCCAGTACATTTCAGCTAACGATCCCCTTTCCACCATATGCTCTCACCTCGCCCACACTGGGAACTTGGTGATTAGAAAGTGAAGGGTTGATTTTCCAGTATTGTACTTTCAATTTGGATTTCACCTAACGATCCCCTTTCCACCGTATTCTCTCACCTTGCCCTCAACGGGATCTGGGTGATCAGAAAGTGAAGGGTTACTTTTAGTTGGTTTATGATTTTTCTAACGTTAACGGGTGAAATCTTGTTCTCAAAATCAGAAAAAAATTTACAAGGGGATATTTCAAATATATCCTCAGGGTCATTTCCTTGTTTGGTATATTTTGCTTTTTAACATTACATCTAGAGATGATTGGGAAAGCTAGACTTGTTGGAGTAAGTTGAATTTTTTACAGATGGCATTGAAGAATTCACAACTATTCTATTGATAGAGTTTTTAGAGATGGCAATAGAGAATTCACAAAATGGTGGGCATGTTGACAGCCACATTATTCATTTTTCAAGGCTTGGGCCCTCTTGAGAGGGCTTTCACTTGCCCAAATTTCAACCCTTTGAAATTGTGATAGACTTGACACTCAACAAGAATATAGCACAACAATGACTCCAATCTCCAAAATTCAGTCATCGATGGCTACCATGAACTAGAGTTTTGTGGAGTTAAATTTTAACATTTCAAACATGATCTCAACCCTTTTTTTGCTCACCTAGATGAAATTGGAGATTACACAAATAAACTATACCTATAGAGTAAATAGCAATAATTTACAAACCTTACTCCAAAATTTCTGCAATATTGACATTACATGAAGGTTGGAGGAAACTGTGCTAAAAATGACTCCCTTGTGTTTTATCCTTGTGCACATCATAACCAGTTTCATTGAGTTGTTTCATCTACTCATTCACAAAGTTGTATATTTTATCCTTTGGAGCAAGCAAAAAACTTAATTATGGCACAAATCTTTTATGGGCTATACTCAAGATTGTTGGCAAATGGTTAGCGCTCCCCTCGGGATTCGTGACATGGACTAACCGCCTCCTGTGGATCCGTTAACTTTGGCAATTGTATCAAACATTAATAGGTTGACCTTTTGGTGCAATGGCAACTATGGGGCCAACAATTGGTATCAAAGCCAAAGGTGTCGGGTTTGAATACCCTTGGCTTGCGTCGAGGGGGAGATTGTTGGCAAATGGTTAACACTCCCCTCGAGATTCGTGACATGGACTAACTGTCTCTCGTGGATTCGTGAACTTTGGCAGTTGTATCAGACATTAACAGGTCGACCTTTTGGTGCAACGACAACTGTGGGGCCAACAATGATAACATGGAGTTAAATGGTACTATTAATTTAAGTGGTATTTTAACTTAAATTTTTTATTCTTGAGGACATACTACACCATGCTCCCCTCACTATTTGTTCATCCACCAACACAAATTTATGCCTTATCTTCACACATTTTATGTCTCCCATGAGTCTCTCTAGCTTAAATTTGACTTCCCTTCCTTAATTGCAACCCACAAATACCCTAAGTTGTTGGGTTCTTCCCTTGTGGGTCTCGGTCTTGTACCCAACTAGTGGAGTGATAGGAGTAGGGCGTGTCCTTGCCACCTTGGCTGCTCCTAGGTGTGTCCTTGCCACCTTGGCTGCTCCTGGGTGTGCCCATGTGCTCCCCCGACCTACAAGCGCAGTTTTTTGTTAAAATTTTTTAAAAATTGAAAAAGAAGTATTTACTAAATATTTAAACATAAAAAAATCCTAAAAACTGCCTAAAACCCTAAAACACACCCATTATGTTTGTTGTTTGACAAAAACAAACTTATTTTCACACAAACTCATTCTTGTTTTGCCATTTTTGCATTTTGGAAGACTTGGTATTTTTCAAAGGAGAATGATTGAAAGTTGCTAGAGGGACAGATCTAGCTTGCACAAAGGACATCTATTGACCTAAGGTAAGTAGTTCAACAAATTCTTTTAATTTTTTAACAATTCTTTTCAAGGTGTAAAAAAGGTGCAATATTTTTTTAAAAAAAACAAGTCTTAGTAATTTGTAAAATGTTTTTTGTTGTTTGTTTTGAAATTTTATTAGTGTATACATATTGTAGGGTTGCATTATTTTTTTAATTTAAATTTTTGTATTTTTCATATAACAACAATCT
Organism: Sequoia sempervirens; assembly: GCA_007258455.2. Classification (NCBI taxonomy): domain Eukaryota; kingdom Viridiplantae; phylum Streptophyta; class Pinopsida; order Cupressales; family Cupressaceae; genus Sequoia; species Sequoia sempervirens. Next base: position 128,975,229 of record VDFB02000008.1, on the reverse strand, counting down.
ATTTGGAATGACCACTAGTTCAAGTTTAGTGGACCTTGAGGCAAATAAACAATTGAAATATGATAATCTCCTCTATGGAAATATGTTATGATGCTCAAACAAGTTGTAGGAGGTAGGGCTTTTATTTTTAAATGTGATTAGTGTGGGGTCCAATTTAAGAGCTCATATAGTCGAGTGAAAGCTCACTTATGTGTTATGAGTGTGTGTAGAATTAGAATATTTGAAGAGTGAAACAAGGAGTTGCCAAAAGAACAAATTATGGCATACATTAAACAACAAGAAGAAGCTAATGGTGTGAATGAGGGAGCAAAATTAAAATCCCTTTCCAAGAAAACATCATTAAAGCCATCTATAGATTCTCCTTCACTATTGGCCTTCCTTATAACATTCTTTCTTGGATACACCATCTATCTAAGAAGATCTCTCTCCTCCTTGCAAAAGAGGCCTATTGGTTAAGGAATTTTAGAATGAGACAAGAGACATTATAGATGGAACAATCACATGTTTCATTTATGCCAATGGTCTTCCTTTCAACTTGGTGAGATCACCATATTGGTGGGAAATGGTGGCAGAAATCAGTAACACACCCTCTGATTACACAGGTCTTGGGTATGAAAAGGTGTGCACCACCTTATTAGAAAATAAATATTTGTAGGGACATCACTCAAACCAAATAGGGATTCGTGGATTGAAACAGGAGTGTTCATTATTTTTGATGGATGGAAAGATTGCAAAAATTGACCTTCAAAAAATGTTATTGCAGTGTCTCCCAAAGGAGCAATGTTTTTGAGGGCGGTTGATTGTGAGGGGCGAATCAAGGATGCATCATTTATTTCCAAAGCCCTCATCAAGTCCATAGAGATGGTGGGTTTTGATAGTGTTGTCTAAGTCATTATAGACAATGTGAAATTGCAGGGCAGCAAGTGTTTTGGTTGAGGAAAGATATGGGCACATTTTTTGGACACCATGTACTGTACACTCCCTTAACTCAGTGATGCAAGGAATTGGCTTTTAGATAGAGTGGGTAAAAAATATATACATTGAGGGTTAAAAGATCCAAATGTTTGTGACAAACCATCGCATCTCACAAGCATCTTTAGGACTTTCTTGAATTTGGAGTCATTGAAGGTAAATTTAATTTATGCCATATTTACTTATATTTTAATGTATTATTAATTTATTAACTTTTTTTTTACACAACATTAGGTTGTTGAGATCCAATTCACATTACACACAATCGTTTTGAGATGACTTGTGAAGATGCGAGAGGCATTGGGTGCCATGCTCATTAGCCACCAATGGAGTATTTGGAAACAATCAAATTCAGAGAGGGCCAGAAAGGTCAAGTCATTGATCCTGGATGATGATTGGTGGGCTTGAGTGGACATGTCTTGAGTTGCATCGAGTCTATCTTGAGTGTGATCGAGTTTGTTGATATGGATTGACCATGTTTGGGGGAAATCTATGATGACATCGATTCCATGATAGAAAATATAGAGGTCATAATATCACAAAAGGAGAATTACCTCAAAGTAACATTTTTTTGAAGAGTGAAAAAAATCATTGATCACCTCTAGAACAAAACCCTTGCATCTCCTTGCATATGCATTATCCCCCAAATATTATAGCACAAAGATACCTTTTTTTTGCCTAGGGAGAATTGCACCATATAGAGATAGTGAAGTTGCTAATGGGTTCAAGTTGGCATTGAAGAATCTTCTTAGATCTAGAAGTGGTGGATAATATTAGGAAAGCGTTTGGCAAGTTCATCTCAAGATAAGATCATAGTATTTATGCCCTTTGAGATTAATACAAGGAAGATGGTCATACACGGTGATACCTCCATGGGCTAGACTATTTGTTCCTCCAACCTCTTGCAATCAAAATTCTATCACAATTGGGCATTTTTTTATTTTTATTTTTAAATATTCTTAGTACTTACCATTCTTTCATATTTTTTTATTTTTAAGTTGCATTGACTTTTTCTCCAACTTCAATAGTTTGCAAGTTCTTCTTGGATTGAACGGAATTGGAGTACATACTCGTTTATCCACTTGATGAAGCGTAACGGTTGACTGGAAAACAAGCAGAAGACCTGGTCTATATCCATTCCAACTTGCATCTTCTATTACACAAGGAAGTTGACTACAAGGAAAGGGCAACAAAGAATTGGGGTATAACTCTTGAGTGTACCAACTTGGATGCATCTATTGCAGAGTTTTCCAAAGCCAATGTAGATGATGACAAGGCTCTTACGCATGATATACCTAGTGGGAGTGGCACTCCATTGGTTTGTGGTTCAAATGATGTTGAATCGAGTGATGACTTCAATCTAGATGCTTTTGATGAAGATTGAAGACCAAGATACACATATTTGATTGTATTGTTTTCAAATTTTGTAATTGTAATGATTTTTGTTTGAATCTTCACTCTAGACTCCTAGACATATATGATATATGACATACTATTGGAATTTTGAACTATCTTTTGACAATTAATATTATCTTTAGCACTATCATTGATCAGTGACGAAGTATCATACTATCAAAGATTCAAATGCCATTATTATTATATGATATAATCATATATCTAATGTATTTTCAATTTTTTTTTATATATATATATATATATATATATGTATGTATGTATGTATGTATGTATGTGTATATGTAAATATACATATATATATATATATATATAGATACATATATATAAATACATATATATATATATACATACATACATATATATGTATATATATAGATTTCTATATGTATAGATTTCTATATGTATATATATATAGATTTCTATATGTATATTAAACAATTGTACCTAGTTGTATTGTACCCAAGATTTTTTTTGTTGTACCAGAACCCACTACCCATACCCAACTTTACATTAGAATTGACAACTTAATAGATATTGTTACATATTGGAATAAACAAATGCTTATTTACTTTCAGCATGATTGTGTAAGGCACACAAACAAAACCTTCAATTTGAGTTGGTTTGATCTACATTTTGATCCTACTTTGGGTTTGGTTACATATGCAATAATTCACCAACTTTTTGACTTGGTTTTGGTATGGATTGTGTACAATGATACAAAAATCTTAAAAATATAAAAAATCTACTCAGATAAACATATTTAACCATAATATGCTTATAATAAATAAAATAAATTAAATTAATTGATAATTAATAATTTAATGTCAAATGTCATAGACTTAAAATAATATGATGAATCAAAATGGTTTAAACTTTATAGCATTTTGTTCAATGTTCAAATGTTAAGCTTCATATTGCATATGTAAACTCAAAATAAATTATCATATTGCTCTTCATTGAGAGCATCAACATTGTCACTTGGCACATTTGAACGACAAGTAACTCCAATCCTAGTCCCACTTGCTATGCATTGTAGTTCCTAAATATAATTTGCTTGCCCCTCATTAGTGGTGTGGACTAAGGAAAAATTTGCAATGGAAACATCCAAATTGAAATGCTTTAGCTTTGCATCCCAACACTTGATTTCCCTTTGTACTTGACCAACTTGTGTGACATGAGGCTAGTTAGAATGCACATACATCAACTCCACCTTTTTGGCTTACAATTGTTTATATTGATTGATTGGATAAAGGAGAAAAGAAAGAGTTTTAAAGAAAACACATGTGATAAAGGTTTTATAGCAAGATGTTGCACTCCTTGTACTTATCATAAAGAATGCTTAGGTGTGACTTGTCAAGGCTATAAACTTCCGCAGCTTATTGACTACTATATCCTCTATATCCAGATTAGAGAAGAGTCTAGTGACATTTTCCTCATATGTACCAGATAACTTAAACATTTTTTAATAGTGGCATCCTCTCGGGCAAAGAAAATATCTTAGTTATTTTAATATTTTGGATTTAAAGCAAAGGGAATGAGATTAAAAGTAGCAATCATTTTGTTTCACCTTGCAACAAGACTTTTTCATTTGCTTGAAAACCATTTCTAAAGGATCTTGCTATTTTTCTGCTATAATACTATTAATTATCTTGGTCATGTAGTTGATACCATCATAAATTTCAATTGGGCATGGCTGATTCATATTAGGAGATCTAATCATTGTTGATGTTTTATGGCAGCGTCGTGGTCTTCTTCCAGCGATCTCCCTTACTACATTTGAGATAAATTAAATTATAGCCTATGGCTATTTAATTTATATGATATTGATCTTTGAAGAGACACATTCATTGGTTGTTATAATTAATTATGAAGTGGCACGAATTAATGAAGAGGCCCGATTTGCTAATGTGGCCGACTATCTTCTTGAACGCAATTTTATGGAGGAGCGCATCTTTCTATGTGAGGCCGACTTGTGTTCTTGAGGGGTCATGTCTACTTTCATATTGTATATATCGATGATGTTTCTCTCCTTGCTATTCATTCATTCATTGTCTCATAATCAGTTCGTCCTTCATCTCATGTGCGAGTTCTTCTCAAGGCAGATTGATATTATTAGAGGCTGAGTTTTCTTCAGCATATTGTCTCTTTGTATTGCTGTGTTGCATCACTCCTTGGTGCATGTATTTAGGCCTTCATATTGGCCTCTTGTAAGGAGATTATTATTGTGTTGATTCAATATATAAGTGATATATTGTTGCTGGGTTTTTTGTCCCTCAAGAGGAGGGTTTTCCCAGGGTATCTGCTGTGTTACTGTGTCTGATTTTGAATTAATTTTCTGTGCATTATATCTGATCATAAAACTAACATGGTATCAGAGCGGGTTTGAAGAAGATTGTGATCAGATTTCTTATTACAGCGATACTCTTTTCTCTTTCTCATTATTGTCTATCTCTATCTCTTCGTCAAGATGGTGAATGGTCTTAAGATTGAGGATAGACTCGAAGGAGCATCAAACTTCACTTCATGGAGATTCAAAATTATGCTCACTTTGGAAGAAAACGAATTGGTTGAGTTCGTGGAGAGCAAAGTTCCCGAACCTACGGATGAGGAAGAGAAAGTTGAATGGAGGAAGAAAGATATCAAGGCAAAGAAGATGTTAGTTGATTTCGTGAAGAATCATATCATTCCTATTGTCTCCAAGTTGAAGATGGCAAGAGACATGTTCAAAACCTTGGAAGAGATGTACGAAATCAACAAACACCAGCCGGGCTCTTGCACTGAAGAAACAACTACATCATGTGAAGATGTCGAAAGGAGAAACGGTTATTGCTTCATGAAGATTTCGTTGTTGAGAGATCAGCTCTCTACAATTGGTCATGTGATAGATGACAAGGACTTGACCATGCTTGCTCTTAATGGCCTTCCTTCATCATGGGAGTCCTACATTCAAGGAATCAGTGCAAGATCAAAGCTTCCCAAGTTTAATCGATTGAGAGCAGATTGCATTCAAGAGGAGTCTAGATTGGCTGCTAGAGGAGTTGGCCAAAGCCCTACCAATGAAGACATTCATGTTCTCGCCTCTCAATCATCGAAGAAGAAAGGCAAAAATGGGAAGAAAGGATACTTCAAGAGAAATAGAGATAATGGAGCTGATGGTGCTCCCGCATTCAAGAAGAAGAGGGACCTCCCCAAAGTCCAATGCTTTAGATGTGACAAGTATGGTCACTTTGCCAAGCATTGTCCAACCAGGCCTAAGTAGCAGGCCAACATTGTAGATGTTGATGATGTCTCCCCGCAAAAGGATTCATGTGAGTACTTATTCTATTCGGCATTGTCAAGCAATGTAACTACCGACACCAACAATTGGTTGATTGATAGTGGTGCATCTCGCCACATTACCAGATTCAAGGAGCATCTAACAAATTTGGTGGAGAGAGATTCTAGTGAACAAGTCATTATTGGAGATGATGCTAGTTACTTTGTGAAAGGAATTGGGACCTCCACTCTCCACTTGGATTCCGGCATTACCCTTCAGTTGTGCGATGTTCTATATGTTCCAGGCATTAAGCAAAATCTTGTTTCCATTTCAGCCTTGGAAGACAAGGGTTACGAAGTTGCATTCTCTAAGGGAAAAGTTCTTGTGTGGACAAAGAACTCCAACTTCAAGACTGCTCGAGTAATTGGAGTTAGACATGAGAGTCTCTACAGGCTATGTACTCGTCCACTTCAGGCACTTGTTCATGATTCCTCAAGCTTGTGTGATCTTTGGCATCGAAGATTGGCTCACCTTCACTTCTGAGCTCTACCTATCATGGAGAAGATGGTCACGGGCCTTCCAAAGTTCAACTAGGAGCATGAAGGTATTTGCAGAGGCTGTGCTATGGGTAAGAATACTAAAGGTCCATTTCATAGTAGAGAAAATAGATCCAAATGTATTCTAGATCTCATTCATTCTGATTTATTTGGTCTAATGTCTGTTGCTTCTTCGAGTGGTTTCTTGTATTACATTCTTTTTATTGATGACTACTCTAGAAAGACTTGGATTTATTTCTTGAAATCTAAAGAATTTGAGGAAGTATTAGAAAGGTTCAAGGAATTCAAAGCTCAGGTGGAGAATTTGTCTGGGAAGAAGATCAAAGTCCTGAGATCCAATAATGGAGGAGAGTATACCTCCGGCAGCTTTCAGAGCTATTGCATTGAAGCTGGGATTAAGAGGGAATTCAGTGTTCCTTATAATCCTCAACAGAACGGTGTTGCAGAGAGAAAGAACAGATCGATCGTGGAAGCAACAAAAGCCATGATTCATGATCAGGATCTTCAAACCTTCCTAGGGGCAGAAGCATCTAGGACAACAGTCTATATTCAGAATAGAAGTCCTCACCGGATCCTAGAGAACATGACTCCCGAAGAAGCCTTTACTGGGAAGAAGCCAAAAGTGAGTCATTTGAGGATCTTTGGATGTCCAGTTTATGTTCATATTCCGAAGGAAAAGAGGACAAAGTTGGAGCCTTCTGGCAATAAGGGGATATTTGTAGGTTATAGTGAAACATCAAAAGCGTACAGGATCTACATCCCAGGTCAGAAGTTGATCGAGATCAGTGGAGATGTCACATTTGAGGAAGATGTTGCATTCAGAAGATCCAAGGGCACTCACATGGAGATTGATAATGAAGAGTCTCCTCAGGATATGGAAGTTGACCATGCTCCTGAGATTCAAAGGGAGACTTCAAAACCAAAAGAAGATGATGATCCAGTTGAACCCTTGAAACCTACTGACGGGCCTACCGATATTGTGATTGGGAAAAAGAGACCTCTATGGGCTAGGCAAACAATGCAGGAGGCAGAAAGGTTTGCAGCTCCAAGAGGCACCTTTAGAGAAAGTAAGAGACCGCATAAGTTCTCTAGTTATGTTGGCTTGATGAGTCAGATTATTGAGTTTGAGCCTTCCAGTGTTGAAGAAGCTTCTAGTCAACAGGTTTGGAGAGATGCTATGACAGAGGAGTATCAGTCAATTCTCAAGAATGATGTTTGGGACATCGTTCCTAGACCCGAAGGCAAATCAGTGGTATCTTCAAAATGGCTCTTCAAGATCAAGCATGCGACTGATGGGAGCATTGAGAAGTACAAGGCAAGATTCGTGGCTAGAGGGTTTTCACAAAAAGAGGGAGTTGACTATGAATAAACATTTGCTCCAGTTGCTCGCTATACTTCTATCAGAACCATCATTGCCATTGCTGCATCTAGAGGATGGAAGATTCATCAAATGGATGTGAAGACAACTTTTTTGAATGGTGTGATCGAGGAAGAAGTTTATATTGAGCAACCTAATGGATTCGAGGTACATGGGAAGGAGTCTCATGTGTGCAGGCTGAAGAAGGCTTTGTATGGTCTTAAGCAGGCTCCTCGTGCATGGTACGAAAGCATTGATCGTTACTTGTCAAGCTTGGGCTTCTCTAAGAATGATGCTGACTCAAATCTGTATTTAAGGTAATTGATGGTGGAGCATTGATTTTAGTTTTGTATGTTGATGATTTGATCCTTACTGGAGAAGATCATCTCATTCTCAAATGCAAGAAGGAGTTGGCTTCTGAGTTTGAAATGAAGGACCTTGGGCCCATGCATTACTTCCTTGGCTTAGAAGTTTGGCAAAAGCTAGATGAGATGATTCTAAGTCAAGGGAAGTACACCATTGATATACTTAAGAGGTTTGGTATGATGGATTGCAAATCCATGTCTACACCCATGGAGACCAACCTACATAAGTTGAAGGAGGCTGCAGCTAGTTTAGACTTGGTGGATCCTACGGTGTACAGGCAGTTGATTGGGTCATTGATTTATCTAGTCAACACTAGACCAGATATCTGCTATGCAGTGAGTGCACTTAGTTAGTTCATGTGTGAACCAAGGCAGATACATCTTGTTGCAGCAAAACATATCCTGAGATACTTGCGAGGCACAGTTGGATATGGATTGAGATATTCTTCAGGTGTGGATCTGGAGTTGCATGGCTATACTGATTCTAATTGGGTAGGGTGTGTCACTAATCAAAAGAGCACCTCTGGATGTCGCTTCAGTTTGGGATCTGCTATGATATCCTAGTGTAGCAGGAAGTAGTCATTTGTAGCACTGAGTACAGCAGAGGCATAGTACATTGCAACTTGTGTGGCAGCTCGGGAAGCAATGCGGCTTTGTAAGCTGCTTGCAGGATTGTTTGGACAATCAATGGATCCTACTATCATTCATTGTGATAACCAGAGCTGTGTGAAGCTTTCTGTCAATCCTGTGTTTCATGACAGAACCAAGCATGTTGAGATCAAATACCATTATATCAAAGATATGGTATTGAGGAAAGCTATACAGTTGAGGTATATCAGCACTAATGAGTAGACGACAGACATTCTCACCAAGTCTCTCCAGGATAAAGTTTGTGTACTTTCGAGATAAGCTTGGTATGGTGGAGAATACAACCCTAGCTGAGAAGGAGTCTCAATATCAGTGATCCTCTTTAATGCATTTCTCTTTGAGAGAGATTTGAGGTGTAAGCCCTTGTTTAATGCATTTCTCTTTTGAGATTTGAGGTGAAAGCCCTTGTTTCCACCCTCTGGGAGAGCCATGGTGGATGTCATGTGTGTGACTCTATGACAACATCACGTGAGAGTCCGTGATGATTTTCTTGTACTTGTGTTTCACCCTCTGGGAGAGCCATGGTGAATGTCATGTTGAGGTGACAACATCACGCAAGTGATGAACACTTGTACATACCCATAGCCATGGTTGATATCATGAGGAGGTGATATCTGATATCACGATGAGGTGGTATCTGATATCACGATGAGGTGATATTTGATATCACAATGAGGTGATATCTTTCTTTTTCCACATATGGTTGTAGCCATTGTGGTAGACATCACGATGAGATGATATGTCTTGTGCAGCTGGAAGAATCCTCCCTAGCTGAGAGGGAGTGTTGATGTTTTATGGCAGCGTCGTGGTCTTCTTCCAGCGATCTCCCTTACTACATTTGAGATAAATTAAATTATAGCCTATGGCTATTTAATTTATATGATATCGATCTTTGAAGAGACACATTCATTGGTTGTTATAATTAATTATGAAGTGGCACGAATTAATGAAGAGGCTTGATTTGCTAATGTGGCCGACTATCTTCTTGGACGTGATTCTATGGAGGAGCGCATCTTTCTATGTGAGGCCGACTTGTGTTCTTGAGGGGTCACATCTCCTTTCATATTGTATATATAGATGATGTTTCTCTCCTTGCTATTCATTCATTCATTGTCTCATAATCAGTTCGTCCTTCATCTCAAGTGCGAGTTCTTCTCAAGGCAGAGATATTATCAGAGGCTGAGTTTTCTTCAGCATATTGTCTCTTTGTATTGCTGTGTTGCATCACTCCTTGGTGCATGTATTTAGGCCTTCATATCGGCCTCTTGTAAGGAGATTATTATTGTGTTGATTCAATATATAAGTGATATATTGTTGCTAGGTTTTTTCTCCCTCAAGAGGAGGGTTTTCCTAGTGTATCTGCTGTGTTACTGTGTCTGATTTTGAATTAATTTTCTGTGCAATATATCTGATCATAAAACTAACAATCATACTCATGATGCAATATGTGAAATTCAACAAACAATGCACATGAACCCACTAATTATTGTCTAGGACCATCCTTTTCACTTTTTTGGTTCCTCACTATGTTAGACTACCTATATACAACCCAAATGTTGTGAACAACCATGGTGCGTAATGCCTCTCAAACCTTCACAAGTTGTCTCAAGACTGTATGTGAGAGGAATTGAGTCTTAACAACCTAATATGAATGTGGATAGTCAAAATTTAGAACCAAGAAATAAGAATGTACTAGCCACAACATCATTTACTTCTTTTTAAAAATCTAAAGTTGATAATGTAAAATTTGATATAAAAATTTAAATTTTGAAATAAAATAAATATAATGAAAATTGTTTCAGCTATTTTCAATTGCTTCAACTTAAAGAAAGACTTGAACATGGCTTGTGACATATGATGCTTAGGCACAATCTATATCACTAGGTTCTTCCTATTTCCATGCCATTTCCAGATTGGATGGGTTCTGGTGCTAGAATTGGTGCAAAATTGGTGCTGGTTCATGGACTGGATAGCTAGGTAATTGCCTTGCTTCCTTAGATACCTTATGGATATGGTTGGTCATGCCTTGGGCTAATGGTGATTGTGTTCGACTGTGCCTAGGGGAATTCATAGTTAAAAACAACATTTTTATTTAAAAAATGTCAACTACCCCTTTTTGACAATAAAAAGTGCATTTTCGAACCATGTGATAAAAAATTTAAAAGCACCTCAAAACATTTGCTATTGATTCATTTCACAAACACAAGCCCACACAAACATCCAATATCATTGAAAGTTGCCATGTTTGCATTTTAAAAATTTGTTGGTTTTTTTGAAGGCGAATGATTGCAAAGTTGCCAAAGACATTTGCTAAGTGCTATGAGAGGGATCTAGCTTGTAGAAAGGACATTTATCAATCAAAAGTAAGTATTTTGTAAGAAATTTACAAGTTTTAAAAAAACATGTTTTTTTTGAACTCTTAGAAGTTTTCAAAACTTGGTTTTAATTTTTACTATGTTTATATGTATTACAGGTTTGCATTTTTTTTTAATTTAAATAGCATACACCAGGGTTGCATTTTTAAATTTTGGTAATTTTTCTTATGACAACAATTTATTCAAAATGGTTGCTAGTTCAATATCAGTGGCCCTTGAGGCAAATAGATAGTTCAGATATGATCAAGCATCACCTTTATGGAAATATGTTACGACAATTGAACAACTTGCTAGAGGTGGGGCTTTTACTTGGCGTTGTAGTCAATATGGAGTGGAGTATAAGAGCTTATATAGTCGAGTGAAAGTTCATGTATGTGCTTTGACTTGCTATGGAATTAGAGTTTGTCAAGGGCTAAACAGGAAGGGGTTACTAAAAGAACAAATTATGACATATATTAGAGAACAAAAAGTTGATGTTGTGAGTGAAAAAGAAAAGTTAAAATCTCATCTTTTAGTGAGGAAAGGGTTAGGGAGGCCGCCTACAGGGTCTCCTTCAATACTGACTGCCCCACATACTTGCTTGGAGACGCCATCTATCCAAGAATAAGATCTCTTTCTTTCTTCTTGCAAAAGAGGCCCATTGGAGAAAGCATATTAGAATGAGGTAAGGGACAATGTAGATGAATACATTGCATGTGGCATTTATGTCAATCGTCTTCTTTCAACTTAGTGAGATCACCATATTGGCCGAAAATGGTGAAGGCAATTAGTCAAACACCCTCTGGATACATATGTCTCAGGTACTAGAAGGTGCACACTACTTAATTGGCTATATATATATATATATTTGTTTTTTGTAGAGACATTATTAAAACCAATTAGGGATTCATGGGTTGAAATTGAAGTGTCCATTTTTTTTGATAGATGGAAAGATTGTAAAATTTGGATTTTAATAAATGTGACTTTAGTGTTGCCCCAAAGGACCAATATTTTTGAAGGAGTTTGATTGTCGAGGGAAAGTGAAGGATGCAAACTTTATTTCCAAAATCCTCGTTGAGTCCATATATTTAGATGGAGGGTACTAATAACATTGTCTAAGTCATAATGGATGATGCAAAAAGTTGTAGGTTAGTAGAATCTTCAGTTGAGGAAAGGTACAAGTACATTTTTTTGACATGTATTGTTCACTCCATCAACTTGGTGATGCAAAACATTAGCACTCATAGAGTAGGTGAAATTAATATACATCCATGTAATGTCCCTTCCTTAGGCAACTCAGACATTGGCAGAGGTTGGCCTACTACGAGGGTTCCTGTAGGTCAGCAGTTTGGTTAGGGGACCCAACCGGGGTTGTGGAGCCTTGCTGGGAGCTTTTCAAGCCTTCAGTTTGCGGTTCAGAGGATGAATGCATGGTTAATTTGGCAATATTAAAGTTGTCTCTAATGAAATAGTAAAGGGGTGAATAGTAATAAAGAATTAGAAGGATGAATATTGAAAAGTTCACCCCCTTGTGCCATGATGCCTAGAGACATAACTTGAGGCTTTTAAAAACAACTTAAATGATAAAAAAAGGGGCCTTATTGAAAAGCCACGCCTAGCATGAGGAGACCAATTAATTTTATTTAAAATTATTAAAAAGTATTCATATGGCTAAGTTGAAAAACCCTAAAAGGGGCAACCTCTTCGAGGAATAGTAAAAAGTTATAAAAAGGAGTTGGAGGCTGCCATTTGATATATCATGAGTTTATATTTTCAAAGCAGCTTGTAGGTTGGAGCTCAAGGAGGGTTTCTACATGCAGATTTGGCCTTCCAGGAACAAAAACTCCTGGGAGAAGGGAGTGTTGGACGTAGCCCCAACATTCTAGAAGGTAAAACCATCATATAAAAGATTTCTTATCAGTTTGGCAGCAAGTATTTGGGAAGGATATTGCAGATCAGTCATTTGGAGGAGCAAAACTTCATATCAAATTGCAGACCAGACCTTTTTGAGGGCATATCTACCATCCTATAGGAGTCTTACAGTTAGCCGCACCTTCGTTGGGCATTTGCGCTTCAAACCCTAAGTGCTAAGTGGAGCTCTTGAAGATTTGGAGTTGAAATTTCACCTACAGCAGTTGCAAAACTCATCTCACACCTGGAACCGAATTGTGGAGTCATATTTAGAGCTGGGAGAGTTCAAAATTGTTGTCACAGAATTATATCAGACCAAAGAGTTTTACTTCAGCCTTGTAATAGTCCATTTCCAGGTCCATGGATGAATGGGTATGTTGTATTTAGCCCATATTTATGTAATTACAGTATTTTAGTAATAGAACTAGTGAATACTTCTGTTGTCTTCTTTTTCTAGCAATTGTATATGTCATGTTATTTGCATAAAACTCAAAAACACCAAAAAAATCAGAAAAAATGCAAAAACAAACAAAACAAAAACCTCTCCTATTAGCTGGTCAAAGACTTCTTGAAAAGACAAACTCAGAAAAATCAAATCAGATTGGGTTGGGAATCTTTCAATCCAGGGTGAGGAGATTCAAATGCTTGTTACCAACCATCATATGTCATAAGGCATCTTCAAGATTTTATACAATTTAGAGTTGGTTGAAGGTAAATTATGAAATTTCAATATTTATTTTAAATTTAATTTATATGACATTTATTTATTTAAATTTAAATTTGTTATTATCCTATTTTTTACACTATATTAGATTGTTGAGGCTCAATTTCTATTGCACACAATCATTTTGAGACTTGTAAGGGTGTGAGAGGTATTAGGTGCCATGGTCATTAGCAACCAATAGTGTGTGTGGAGGCATTCAAATTCATAGAGGACCTCAAAGGTCAAATCATTGATCTTAGATGATGAATGGTGTGCTCATGTGGATTACATGTTGAGTTTCACCAAGCCCATCATGAGTATGATTAGGTTTGCTGATATGGATCAACTGTGTTTGGGAGAAACCTATGATGACATGGACTTCATGATAGAAAAAATAAAGACCAGAATAGTAGAGAAAGAGAATGGTGCTGAACAAACATTTTTCCTAATATTCTTTAGCATTGGAATAAGATGGCAACACCCTTGTATCTCCTTGCATATGCATTATTTCCCAAATATAACAATATATAGATACTTTCTTTGTCTAGGAGTATGACACCATATAGAGACAATGGAGTTGCTGAAAGGTAAAAGAATGCATTTTGAAGAATCTTCTCAGATCTAGAAGTAGTGGATAATGTTAGGACTAAGTTTGGTAGGTTCCTCTTATCACAAGATCATAGTATTTACGCTCTTTGAGACAAATATAAGATGGAGACTCATACATGCTTGTACCTCTATGGGCAAAGTTATATTAGGGACGTGTGTGTCAGCCATTGTGATGTGCTAGTTAGCAATTGTGTATGTGATGAATGTTAGAGCTAATCACTATGTATTTGTGATGTATGGTGGAACTTGTCATTGTGTTTATGATTGCTTTATGCTTAAAAATCTATGAAAATGTTAAAAATGTTGTTTGTCAAGTTGCTTAAGCTGGTAGGTTGTTTGCTTGAGCTGGTTGGTTGCGTGCTTGAGCTGATTGCATACTTGCTTGAGCCGGTTGCTTGCGTGCTTGAGCTACTTGGTTGCATGCTTAAGCTGGTTGCCTACTTGTTTGAGCTAGTTGCTTGCGTGCTTGAGCTACCTACTTGTCTACTTGAACTAGTTGCCTACTTGCTTGAGTTGGTTGCTTGCGTGCTTGAGCTACCTACTTGTCTACTTGAGCTAGTTGCCTACTTGCTTGAGCTGGTTGCTTGCTTTCTTGAGCTACTTGCCTGTGTGCTTGAGCTGGTTGTTTGCTTGCTTGAGCTACTTGCTTGCTTGGTTGAGCTATTTGGTTGTCTACTTTAATTTCCAATTCTTGTGGTTTTAAGTATTAATTACTTATGGAAACGATAGATGTTTGATTCAAAAACTCTAAGCTCCTCATTAAAAACAAACTTGCTTCAAACGTTCGAATGTTTACACAAAAGGAACAATATTTACAAATCTTAATTTTGATTGCTTGAGGACAAGCAATCTTGGGCGGGGTGGACTGTCATGGTCCCAAATTTGGAAATACAAATAAATCGATAAATAAAATAAATAACAAATATTAAAATATAAAACTAAATATTAGCAATTTAATAATAATAATATTATTATAATAATATAATAATATAAAATACACATAAAAAATTAATAAAAATGTTAAATAAGAAAACATGTAATTATATATATACATTAAAGGAAGAACAACTGAACATAGGCAGCGATTTAAATTAATTCAGGGAGAATAAGACAAAGTGATCCCATAATAAGACAAAACACTACTGATTTGTGAAAAAGACAAAACAAGAAAGTGCAATTCAGTCTTTAAGGCAGCAATGATTATTTAGGAGGAAACAACGATTAGTTTAAGTGGATTAACATGACCCTAAGGCAGCGCACAGAGTTAGTATTAAACAAAGTTTGAGTGAAGAGTCAACGGACATATTTTAGAAAGATATATCCTTTCATCTTGAAATAAAGATATAAAAGGAGATTCATCTCAAAGAGTGGAGGCATCAAAGGGAAGATAAAAGGAGATTTAAAACAGTAACATGAATAGGAAATAAGAACAGAAATAAAATGAATAATTCTGGGTATAGTGGTAAATATATTAACATATACCATTATCCTAGAAATAAGTATAAATATGAATATAAATATATATATTCATATATATATATATATATATATATATATATATATATGCTCATAACAAGTGAGTATGAAAAGATTGTAAGATACAGATTTGTACGGAAAGGGTATGGGTAAGATAAAGAAAACATATCACATGTACAACAGCATATGAGGAGCAGAACTTGAGAGTTTATTTGCAGATATTTATGAAGAAATTGTGGGAAGATTAAATGAGAACTTAAAGACAATGTTATAGCAGATTTGTGATCAGATTTATTGCAGATTTATAAGAGGATTAAGAGGAGATTGGTGGATAAGAAAATATGAAGTTTTGAGAAGAATAATAGAATGCAGATTTGGTGAAGGAGATAAATCATTTCATTATAATATCCGTAATCTGTTGAAGAAGCAACTTAGAGGGTGGTACTTCACTTTGAAAGTAATTCTTAATAGGATTGGGGATTTAGCAATAAATTATTGACTCTAGATCTATTGATTATCTTAATCAAGAAGGCTAAAGACCAAACTTTAAGATGAATCTGAAAGGGGACATTACATTCCTCTAGCCTCTTGCAAACATAATTCAATCATAGAACATTTTTTATTTTCTTAAAATTCTTACCTTTCTTTCGCATTTCTAAATTGTATTGACTTTCTCTCCAATTTAAATAGGTTGTGAGTTCTTCCGTTGAGTAGAATTGGATTATACACTCCTTTATCCATTTAGTTAAGTGTAATTGATTGGCTGGAAAAAAAGTAGAAGATTTGGTTTATGTCCATTCCAATTTGTGCCTCCTATCACTTAAGAAAGTTGACTACAAGCTGGAAGGTTCTAAACCCTAGACAATCTCACGGAAATGCATAGTAATTCATTTTCACACATCCTTAATTTTCAGAAGGAATAACATTTTATTATGTAGCTTACATTCACTATTTGAAGGTATGCTG
>VDFB02000008.1:128859947-128951446 GCA_007258455.2 Sequoia sempervirens | reverse complement strand
AGTTTCAATTACTTTTATTCAAATACTATTGATATTTGAAGCTTGCTAGCCATGCAGTAAGCTCTTTTTAAATCTGGAGAATGCAAGATTTCTTGTCCAATGGTTATGCTGTTAAATATCTGTTATCACTTCTAGGAAATCCAGTCTCTGAGGAAAAAATGATTTGCTACCAAATCGTTGGCATTCTATTGGAAAATTAGTTTTGATATTATTTTGTAGACTTTTGATATTTTTTTAATAATCTGTTGACAAATATTGCAAATTCATCAAGAAAAATGTTCTAGGAAGCCACCCAAATTGGTCTTCTTCTTGTTCAGTCTCTCGTGAAGTTCATCATCATTTGTGTGACTAAATTGTGTATGTTGGCTGCTGGCAAGCATGTTTTCTTATGCATTTGACCTATCAAGTGGACTTTAGTCTGGGGAAACTACTCCAATATTATGGTGATATCATGAATTCCTTTGATTGTCAAATATTGACATCGATTTTTTTGCTTTAAATGTCTAGTTCTAAAGCCAGTGTAATCAGAACTTTGGGATTTCTTTATTTCCTTTGATGAAAATGTGTCAAATCTATCATAAATTTTCCAGGTCTGATATTGGAAAAATAGTTTCTTTACAGCTTTGTTTGTCATAGGATACAGTACACAAAACGTTAGCTTGAGACTGGTCATTTAAATGTGCTTTTTGTTTTCTTTGATGGAAATGTGTCAAATCTATCTTAAAATTTCCAGGTCTGATGTATAAAATGTTTTTCTGCATGGCTTGGTTTGTCATAGGATATAGTACACATAACGTTAGCTTGAGACTGGTCATTTAGATGTGCTGTTTACATTGAATATAGGTGTTAAAAAGATGTAGCATTGTTTTTGACATTATTGTCTTTTGCATGTTTCATAGGATATATTGAACCTGTGATGGTCATACTTCATGAAAGGGAGCCAACATGGGCAGGACGTCTTGCATGGAAGCATCACACGTGCACAATTTCGGCTCACAGTATCAGCATGACTTTAAAGCAGCATCCTCTTATTTGGTCTGCTCCTGTATGGGTCGTATCTTTTCACTTGCTGGATAATTCCTTTCCATGATTTTGTATATCTTAAACACTTTATAATCCCGTTAACCTTTTGTTGAGAAATAGCTCTGCTGTCTCCTGTTATGATATTGTCAATTTCTAAAGATAGATTGATGCAGGCTATGAACCTATCCCATTTCACTCACAAGCGCTGATAGAAAATAAACTCAGCAGCAATCCCGGGGCTTCTCTTTAAGCTGCAGCAATCAGTTTTTACACAAATAATAAATCAGGAGGAACCTTATCCAGTAGACCAGGGAGTCCATAGAGCCTTAATACATACCAGTGTTCTGAGTTGGGTTGCCATTTTTTGAATCAAAATTGGGCTACCATGGAATAATATCTAGCCCAGTGTTTTGCAGGAACTAGGGGCTTCCCGTAGGAACATTTTCTTTGATATCCACTCAAAGGAAAACCATCATGATAATGCCATTTATCCATTGCATTAGGGTTTCCAATCCTGGGTACAGGACAACAAATTTCCTGACAAGGGCATTTTCTTTTTTTGTCATTCTTCATTTATGATGAATTCATCCTCTATTTCAAGCATCAAGGAGTCCCATTCAACTGTAATGACAGATTCTTTTGTGTGCTCTTCCTCTTTGTTGGCATCTTTTACTTTGACCAGTAATTTTGAAGATGCTTTCACCTTCTGTTTGCTGCATGTGAATTGATTTGCATTTGGAATGCACAGATTGAATGCCCTTATTGCTTCTTCAGTTTTAGGGCAACCTTCTTTTGCATTACCTCCTGTTGATAATTGTTGCATGTTTTCTCTTTCTTCTAGTAGTCGACCCAAAATGAGTAACCATCTTAATTGTAGACAATTTCATATATTTAATTTGTAGACAATTTCATATATTTAATTTGTAGACAATTTCATATATTTAATAGAAAAGCAATATAAATGCCTTCGAAATTGGATAGTAAAAGGTTATTGGGATAGATAAAGATAGATTGCAAACTTTGTATATGACAAATTTCTGAACTATATTCATCCCAGGCCTATCCTTGACGTGGAGTTGGAGATCCAGAGTAGCCCCAGACTAAAACTGATATTAAGATGTTTATGCTGGTGAGAGAAACATCCATGTCTTGAGTTTTTAGATTAGGAGAGCCATTGTATTGTTATGCATATGCCCGTGCTTAATGCCAAAATAATTTTCCTAGACCTGATGGAGAAACCTAGAAACTAAGATATATGTATGAAGGGGGAGCAGATGATTGTTGACAGATGTTGCTAGACACTGAACATCTGTCTCTCATTATTTGGCTGTTCTAGAATGTTTTCTACATATCTCCAGCTACCACAATGCAGAGAAAAATTAATATATCCTTTTTCCTTTTTTCTAATAGGTCTAATAAATGCTATATAAGTGATTTTCTCAATGGCTTTCTGTCAATTTTAAAGAAAAGCAATGAAAGATTTTATTTATAAGTGTGAAATGAAAAGGTTTATGCGACTGGCAAGCAACACTGCATATAAGTGTATGCCATACAGGCCTTGCCCAACAAAGTGTAGAAGGTCTGCAAAGCTAAACTTGAGTAAGTATTGCTCTTTCCTGAGGTTGGATTTTCTATTGTTGATTTTGGTAACAAACTCTCCTATTTACTAATCTTACATCTTAATAAAAGGCAGTTAAAGAATAAATCTCTCAAATCGTTGGCTGATTTGATTCTAATGTTTTTTCAGGTTGACCATTCCTCAGTGTCGTGCAAATTTTGTCTCAGTGCATGTGTGAAGAACCCTGCTGGCTCAAACCTCAAACCCCAATATTTTCTTAAGTCTTAGTGTGTTATTTTTAATTTTTTAGAGAAAAGTTTATAGACAGAAGAGAAGGGGCGCACAGCATAAATGCTTATAGAATGTAAATCTAAGCTAATTTAAGCGAATTGAAATTACAGAAGATAATTAATAAGCTCAACAATGGATTTAGAACTCATAACATACCCGAAAGCTTCCAGATTATTTATTTAAGAAAGTAGTCCAGTTCGCCAACCAAGATGGTGAAAAACTGACAAAATCTGGTGTAGGAAGCTACAGAATGCAAAGTCCAGCCTGAAAACTGTGGCAGATGATGAGTACAAGCCAGATGCCAAAGGAGATGAAGAGAAACCCTCAGAAAGGAAGGCTTTTCTCTTAGGAAGTCCAAAAGCCCTTTGCACAAGAGCCACGCACTTCAATGCAAAACAACCAGAATTCCCATTCAGAAGGTATGGCCATGAGGTGAAGTATCTGGTAGGTGAAATGAAGGCGCCATCTCTCAAACCCCTCTATAATTGATGAAGGAATTCAATAGGAAACACAAATCAAGCTCTGTAGAACCTCTGTATGAAGCTCTCACAAATTGCACAAATTCGACTTATCTCTCACAGTCTCAAAAGTGCTCAACATTGAAGAAATTTCGTTCTCCAATGGAAGATTGCTCAAAACCCTGACCACAGGATGAAAGCACAGGAAAATGTCCAAGGCAAAGTCAAAACATTCAATCATAGGGTTTCTCATTGCCAAATTGCCTTATATAAAGGCACGCATTTCCAAGAAGATACGCCACTTTTGACATTTAAATCTTTTAAATTATAATTTAAGTCACTTTCAATAGTTTGACTTAAATAAAGTCGGCCCCCTTTTTGAGTTAAGTGATTAAAATATTAAATCACTTTTAGAGAATATTAAAGTGAATTAAAATGTATAAAGTCAATTTGACTTTATAATAAAAAATTAAGTTAATTAATAACTTAAATCACTCAAATAAGCATAACTTCCACAAATCTTCATAGAATCCTGTGCTGTCAGAAGCTATCAACTCCAGAACTGCTAGTGCTTGCAGTGAGCTAATCCAAGAACTCTGAAAGTGAGAACGACCAAGCTCTCCAAAAAGTACCACTGACCCTCTAACCAATCCTTCTAGCCCACAAGGGTCCAATAAAGGGCTAACACACTGTTCCCGAGAACTGACTAGAGCGGGGACATCACAGTCCGCCCTCCTCGAATTTGCTTGTCCACAAGCAAACTCAAAGCCGGATGCTGAAGAATACTGTCACTCTCCCACGTAGCATCCTCTACTGGTAGATCTTTCCACTTTACCAAGTATTCCTTGATAACCCGCCTCCGAAGATGACGCTCTCTGGAATCTAGAATGGCCTCAGGTATCAAAATCAATTTCCCCTCATCATCCAGGGGTGGTAAATCAATAGGAGTCACCTGTTGTCCCAACGGCTTTTTGAGGCGCGATACATGGAACACATTGTGAACCTTACTGTCCACTGGAAGATCCAACTTATAAGCCACTTCACCGACACGTCTGACAACTCTAAAGGGTCCATAGTATCGCGGCTTAAGTTTCTCGGCGCCCTTCTTACGAAGGGAGGACTGCCTATAAGGCTAAAGCATCAAATACACCAAATCATCGACCTCAAAAGATCGCTCCACTTGCCTCTTATCAGCATATTGTTTCTGCTGATTTTGAGCTTTCTGTATATTCTCTCTGAGTGCTCTCATAATATCCTGGTTTTCTTTTAATAAATCACCAGCACTGGGTACTCTACTGTCACTCAGCAATAAGTCTAGAAAGTTCGGAGCATCATATCCATATAATGCTCGGTAAGGTGTCATCTGAATGCTCATGTGATGAGTGGTATTGTAGCAATACTCACAAAGGTATAACCACCTCACCCATGCCTTCTGCTGCCTTGAACTATAATTCCGCAAGTATCCTTCCACCCATTTGTTGACTATTTCAGTCTGCCCATCTGTCTGTGGGTGGTAGCTGGTACGCGGAGTGAGTTTTGTCCCACAAAGTTTGAATAACTCTTGCCAGAAGTTACTCATAAACCTGCTGTCCCTATCACTGACTATACTCCGAGGCAAACCGTGCAACCTGAATACCTCTCGGAAAAACAAATTTGCCACCTGGGTAGCTGTGTGTGTTGTAGTGATTGAGAAGAAATGTGCATACTTCGTCAATCGATCTACCACCACGAAAATGCTGTCTTTCCCTTGAGCTTTCGACAAGCCTGTAATGAAGTCCATAGACAAGCATTCCCACTTCCTCTCAGGGATAGGAAACGGCTGGTGTAAACCCGCAGGGTATGTATGTTCTTGCTTGTTCTGCTGACAAACAAGACATTCCCTGACATATTGAAGAACAAAAGACTTGAGACCCTTCCAAGAGAATCTCTCCCGTACCTGCCTATAGGTCTTAAAGTAACCGGGATGTCCCGCCATAGGTGAATCATGGAATGATCTCAATACTCTGTCCCTCATCTAGAACCTGGGACTAGAAATATCCTCCCTTTGTAAATGATGAGATCATCTACAAGTGAGTATCTGTCATCCTGTATTGTCCCATCCAATATGCTAGAAGCCCACGGGTTCTTAGCATACTTCGTTACTATCATATGTCTCCAGTCCTTTGAAATCAATGTAATGGAGCTCAAGTGAGGACGGCGAGATAATGCATCAACAACCACATTCTGAATGCCCTTGACATAGGAGATGTCAAAATCATAGGACTGAAGTTTGCTGACCCATTTCTGTTGCCTTTCGTTCAAATCTCGCTGCCCAAGAAAATGTTTTAGACTATTATGAGCGGTTTTAAGACTGAATTTACTACCAACCAAGTACTGCCTGAATTTGGCCATGGAATGCATGATGGCCAACATTTCCTTATCATAGATACTATAGCTCCGTTCAGGACCTCATAGCTTCCTGCTCTCGAAAGCTATAGGGTGTCGATCCTGCATTATGACTGCATCAATACCCTCACCACTGGCATCACAATGTAACTCAAATGGTCTGGTGAAATCCGACAAAGCCAAGACCGGACATGTAGTCATGAGAAGTTTGAACCTCTCAAAGCATGCTTGTGCGAGAGGTGTCCACACAAAGGCACCCTTCTTAGTCAAATCAGTTAGTGGCGCAGCATGTCGCGAGAATCCACTAACGAACCGACGATAGAAGGCACATAATCCTACAAACCCCCTGAGCTGTGTCAATGTCTCAGGTGTAGGCCAATCGATGATAGCTCGAACTTTCTCTGGATCCATGCTGACTCCTGCACCAATGATGATGTGTCCCAGATATAAAAGCTCGGCCATGCCTAAAGCACACTTGAACTCCTTGGCATACAAGGACTCCTTGTCAAGTATACTCAATACCTCATCCAGGTGGACCATGTGTTCCTCCCATGATTTGCTGTAAACCAGGATGTCGTCGAAGAACACCAATACAAATTTCCTCAAGTGAGGATGGAAAACCCTGTTCATAGTAGACTGGAATGTAGCTGGAGCATTGGTTAAACCGAATGGCATAACCAAGAAATCATAGTGTCCACAGTGACATCTGAATGCAGTTTTCTCAATATCCTCCTCTCGGACTCTGATCTGATGGTAACCTGTCCTCAAGTCAATCTTTGAGAAATAACAAGCTCCATGAAGCTCGTCTATCAACTCGTCTATTCGTGGAATAGGATACCTGTTCTTTATAGTCTTCCTGTTGAGCATCCTGTAGTCAATACACATCCTAAGTGTACCATCCTTTTTCTTCACCAAAACAACTGATGAAGCAAAGGGTGACTTACTTGGCCTAATGTGCCCCATAGCTAAAAGCTTCTTAATAGTTTTCTCAATCTCATCTTTCAAACGCTTGGGGTGTCGGTAAGGAGTAATCATGATCGGTTTCGTACCCTCATTCAGCTCTATAATATGCTCAATACCTCTATCAGGAGGTCTACCTGGTGGAATAGCACTGAAAACCTTAGCATGTTTGATTCGAAGTTCCTGTACATTAGGGTGGTAAGAAGAAGCTTGCTGCTCCAACTGTGAAGGCATTAACTTGCACTCAGCAGCCCACTCTACCATGTCGTGTCGGATCAAATGTTCCATTCTCCGAAGTGAAATTTCTTTTAGGTTGCTGTCCTTGATGGCTTTTAGAACATGATTTGTGCCATCTATGCTGAATTTCATCTCGATATCACGCAAATTAAGTGTGAACTCTCCTATTGCATGAAGCCACTTCATGCCAAGAACTATATCTGTTCCTCCCATGTTCACAACATAAAAATCTGCCTTAAACTCAAAGTTGTTGAGTTTCAATGGCAAATCAGGAATGATTCTCTCACAGTTGAGAGTGTAACCATCTGCAACTTTCACCCGAATGCCTTCAAACTGCTGAGTTTGAATTCCTCTTTTCTCTACTAACCGTGAATCAATAAAATTGTGGGTTGCACCTGTGTCCAAAAGAGATATGACTCTTTGACTTGCTAAGATCCCACGGAGCCTGAAAGAACCCTCTCTCTGCATGCTGGACATATGAGCCTCCTGTAGCTCACTCTCTACCTCAACCTCTGCCTCATTTTCTGATTTTTCTTCGGCTGTGTCATAGATTGCAGCTTGCTGATCAGAAAAATCAGTCAACGTTTCTCCCTCATAAAACCATTCCATGTGCCTGTTTTGCCCTTTAGGCTTGAGGGGACAGTCATGATTGAAGTCATATGGGCCCTTGCAATAAAAGTAGAGCTTCCTTCTTCGTAAATCGTTCATTGTTTCTCGATCTAAAGGGGCTGCAAATTTTTTCTTTTGATCTGCATTATTAGCCTTCTTTGGATTAGATTTTTTCTCTGTGTAGGAGGTAGACGGTTTCGAGCCAAAAGGCTTACGAGGTGTAGTGAGCTCCATATTGCGAGCTTTCCTCATGGCCTCCTGTAGTGTAGGCGGATCAAATGCCTTGATCCATCCTTTCATGGGCTCGAAAAGACCCTCAATGAAGAGTATAATCAACCTCCTCTCAGAAATGCCTGTCACCATAACTGACAATCTTTGAAACTCCCCAATATAGGATTCCAAACTACCTAGTTGTTTCAATTGTGCTAGGTCTTTGAAAAATAGTTTAGGATCCCGCTTGTCAAACCTCTCTACCAGTCTATCTGTGAACTCCTGGTACGAAGTAATCCGGTCATGGTGAAGAGTAGTCATGCCATGAATCCATCAGTCATGAGCCACGCCATCAAGGTGAAGTGCTGCAAATCAAATGGCATCCTCCTCAGGCATGGGACGTAATGTCAAGAATGTGTCCAGCTTACTGACCCAGGCACGTGCTGTAACTCTACCACTGCCATCAAAGTTCGCCAAGGTAAGCTTATTGGTCGCCTGTCTAAGATCATTCTGCTTGTTTCTAGGCCTCCTGTCATTCCTGCTTCTGGTGTGTTCTCTCTTCTAGCTCATGAATCTATTGAAGTTAAGATGCTCCTTAACTCTCGGTGGTAGTGCATCCCATTCATCATGCATAACCATGATGTTATCTGCAAAGTTAATCTCACCACCCTGTTCAACCTCAACCTCTTCATCAACCTCATTTCTAGTAAAAATAGGACAAGTAGCTCTCTCAAAGGTGTGAGCTGGAACAATGTTTCTATGGGGTTCGCCATGAACACTGCCTTCTTGATCACGATCCTGATTCTGTCCCCTATGAAGTGTCAAATTTTGAATATTTGTGCTGAGCTGCTGGAGAATATTCGCCACCTGTTCTTGGCCTGCAACCATGCCTCTGAGCACATCTCTAGCTTCCCTGTCCTCTTCATCAAAATGATTCCTACAAGAACCTTGAGCTTCCCTGTCAGCCATGTTATCAAAGCCTAATTCTTCTTCTTGTTCATCAAACGGAAATGTTGAAAAAGGTTCAAAAGTACTTCTCTGCAAACCTGGACTCCTACGTGAGTAGTACCTGTCAAACCTATTATGATGAGGCTGTATATAGACTGCTAACCCTGCAGGCTGGCAGGATCAGTGCTCTGATACCACTGTGAAGAACCCTGCTGGCTCAAACCTCAAACCCCAATATTTTCTTAAGTCTTAGTGTGTTATTTTTAGTTTTTTAGAGAAAAGTTTATAAACAGAAGAGAAGGGGCGCACAGCATAAATGCTTATAGAATGTAAATCTGAGCTAATTTAAGCGAATTGAAATTACAGAAGATAATTAATAAGCTCAACAATGGATTTAGAACTCATAAACATACCTGAAAGCTTCCAGATTATTTATTTAAGAAAGTAGTCCAGTTCGCCAGCCAAGATGGTGAAAAACTGACAAAATCTGGTGTAGGAAGCTACAGAATGCAAAGTCCAGCCTGAAAACTGTGGCAGATGATGAGTACAAGCTAGATGCCAAAGGAGATGAAGAGAAACCGTCAGAAAGGAAGGCGTTTCTCTTAGGAATTCCAAACGCCCTTTGCACAAGAGCCACACACTTCAATGCAAAACAACCAGAATTCCCATTCAGAAGGTACGGCCATGAGGTAAAGTATCTGCTAGGTGAAATGAAGGCGCCATCTCTCAAACCCCTCTGTAACTGATGAAGGAATTCAATAGGAAACGCAAATCAAGCTCTGTAGAACCTCTGTATGAAGCTCTCACAAACTGCACAGATTCGACTGATCTCTCACAGTCTCAAAAGTGCTCAACACTGAAGAGATTTCATTCTCCAATGGAAGATTGCTCAAAACCCTAACCACAGGTCGAATTTGAAAGCACAGGAAAATGTCCAAGGCAAAGTCAAAATATTCAATCATAGGGTTTCTCATATCCAAATTGCCTTATATAAAGAAGGCACACATTTCCAAGAAGATACACCACTTTCGACATTTAAATCTTTTAAATTATAATTTAAGTCACTTTCAATAGTTTGACTTAAATAAAGTGGGTGCCCTTTTTGAGTTAAGTGATTAAAATATTAAATCACTTTTAGAGAATATTAAAGTGATTTAAAATGTATAAAGTCAATTTGACTTTATAATAAAAAATTAAGTTAATTAATAACTTAAATCACTCAAATAAGCATAACTTCCACAAATCTTCATAGAATCCTGTGCCGTCAGAAGCTATCAACTCCAGAATTGCCAACGCCTGCAGTGAGCTAATCCAAGAACTCTGAAAGCGAGAACGACCAAGCTCTCCAGAAAGTACCACTGACCCTCTAACCAATCCAGCTAGCCCACAAGGGTCCAATAAAGGGCTAACACACTGTTCCCGAGAACTGACTAGAGCGGGGACATCACAGCATGCTAGTTAAAGAATATGCATATTCACTCTTTCTGTTCCTCTATTGTGCTCCAAATATCCAACATATAGAAATTTTTCAGAACATTACAAATCTACAGAAAACAAGATGTATAATAGGCTAGTATCCCCTAATCTTCAATACACTCAGAATTACAAATTCCCTTTAGTTAGGGTTACACTATAAAATATTCCTGAAGGAGTCACTCCAAGATATCTCCATTTGTGAGATCCAGACCTGCTACCTTGATCTACTCAATAAAACGAATCCATAATTAATCTACCCCATTTACAATCAGAGATGCCTCTATATTTAGCTTCTCACAAAATATTAGTAGGGCAGGGTAAACCATTTATACACCTAGCCATAGTTGTCAACTAAAATATATTGCACAAATTATCCTTTTGATACAATACATAAGTTGGTTGCTCCATAACTCATATACATAATAATACTATAGCTCCTCTCTTATAATTAATAATCCACCCTCCTTAACATGCGAGAGGAGATCATGTAGTAAGACATTTAAATCTATGTATACTTTATACCATTTTTGAATTTTGATCATTGATTGATCCATATGTGATCTTAATAGGTGATTGACCTTGATGATCCCATGCTTTCTTGCCACTCTTATCGACACTTGTAGATATGTGATTTTCCTTTGGCATGGCATATTGTATTTGTTTCTTCTTTGATTTCATGTATGCCTATATCCATTACTCTTTTGATATCAATAGTATCCATAGAATATTTTTCTTTGATTTCTTATATGCTCATCATCATTTTCTTTTTGATGCCAAGCATAGACTATTTACTCGATAATTCTACTTGAATGATTAATAGAGAGCAAATGAAAATAATAGAATAACAAAATATAATAATCACTCGCAACAGTGTTCAAAAAGATATGTCGTCGTATTCATTCGTACTTTAGAGGTGCAATAGTTAAAGGATACTTGCATGCAGTCCTCGACTATGAGTACAATAAGAATTATATAGCAAGGCCAACTTTGGTTGAGAATGCCAACTGTCAGTAACTACCAACTGACAACCAACTGTCGGGGACTAATTACAAAATAACTTATTTATTTATTTATTGGCAACTACATCAACCCCCCAAAAAAGAAAGTCGTCTTCCAGACGACAACTAACAAAATTAGGAGCTAAACAACCCCAGACCAAAACTACTGAGAAGTGGGATGAGAGGATGTCCCTGGATTTATAGAAGATGTGGGAGTGGATGTCGGGGATTGGAGTTGTTGAAGCTTGTGGACCTTCTTTGTGTGCAGCTTCAAATGGTGATCTGCTACGAATTCTTGCTCCCTTGCTGCCTTCACCGTCTATGCAGCTTCCACCAATTGGCATTTGGTTTGCTCGAGGTCTTTGTGGCTGTCACTCGAGCCCATTCTGCTGTAGTGAATTGTGCTTGCTGAGCCAATTGTTCCTGAAACTTTAACATACATTTAACCAACTCAACACATATTGTTTGCACCATATAGAGGGCCTCATTTTTATGATGTGTGAGCTTGTCAGTGGAGACTATTTGATGCCTTAGCCTATAAAACAAATCTTTGAAAGAGGTCTCTATGCCAAACAAAGCTGAGATCATTCTACCATCTCTTCCTCCTATTGTAGGCTTGGTAGGGTGCTAAGTTGCCATCATCTCAGGAGTCTCTACTCTAGCCATCTATGAGAAGTGAAGCATTGCACAAACTCCCCTTCACACTCCATCTGTACAAATGTCAAAATATGTTGGGCTTCTCTTTCCACCAGCAAAGAATGCCCTATATCCAATCGCTTAGAGATGTTAGCATCCTCCTGCATTACGACGACTACAGATTATAAATCTTGTATATATATCTCTAGATTGTGCCAAGTGGGTTTGTCACATCGGGCTTAGCAATCTTAATGTTTATCTCCTCTGATTCACTTGGCTCCTCATCCTGATCCTAACTTGATGGGTTGGTCTGTGGCAGTTCTTGTGAAGTTGAGGGTGGCTGTGGTACTTAAGAGGTCCCCCCAATCTCCTGAGTGTGTTCAACATTTGGTGGGTTTGCTTGTGGAGGACAAGGCTCCACACTGTCAATAACCATGACTGATTGATTTGTCTCTTGCCGCTCAAGTCCCTCGTCCATGATCCCTGGAGAACTCAATAAGGGGAAAGTTGGTACCTACATCGGAATCCCAAGTAAGTTTAGCCAACAATTAATTTGTGTGGCGTCTATAGGCAAAGTGATGTCCTCAGATAGAGTGCCTTTTGTTGGTATGGTGACCTCAGTGGGTAGAGTGGATCCCACCCGCAATGTAATTGGCAATGCTAGTAGTGTGGTTGGCATTGCTGTAGTAGTCTCACTGATGGGGATCACCTCATCTATCTCCATTTTCAGTAATGATTGTGCATCGATAGCAAGTGATACCTCATTTGTTGGCATAGTGGTCATTGTGGAGGATAACAATTCTATAGGCTCATAGTCTTTAGCATTGTCTCCCTCGTTGCTTGACACATCCCTTTGCTTTCTTTTCTTCCTTACTGTTTGTGTTGTTTCCTCTCCCATAGGTGCCTTCATATTGAGGGTCATCCAATAGAATGCCATCAGCCAAGAAGGATCAAGTTGGGATATAGGCTGAAACTTGCCCCATTTCTCAGTAGGAACCTGAGTATGAATGGCGTCCAAGAAGAGAGCAATGGAATGCTGCATCATGTTGAATGCTTTGTGTATTTGTGCAAGGAATTTATTTTTGACAACATTCTTGCCTAGTTATATACTTTGTCCATACTTAAGCCAATCATATAATCGATCATTTGTATGGCTATGTTTGATGCTCGACTGAAACCTATTAGTCGAGATTTTACTAAGTCCATAATACACTTCCATTCTGCTATAGCCAAAATTTTTTTCGCACGACCCTATTCCTAGCATTCCATATGCCATCTTTTTCTTGTTGTGTTTTAGTCTTGTTGGCATATTCTTCGAAGGGATGCCTCGTTATGCTATGGGGTTATCTTCACCGTGGGCTTACTCACACTTGTGCCTGTGGAAGGTATGCCAAATACCTTGCTGAATTCTACTGACCAAAATTAAATAATCACTTGGTAGCCTCTGTAATGAATTATTGATTTATGGGACTGCCTGCTATAGTTTGCCACCATTGCCTTTAGGTAAGGTTTAAGTTCCCGTGAATAAAAAAATGGGAGTTGTATGACTTTGTCTACTTGTGCATGTTTCAGTGCCACCTTCAACACATGATTGTCTTGGTTGTTTTGCCACCATGACTGACGCTCATTGGTGAGACTCTCACATGTCATTACATCAGCTGCAATCTCGTCCTCCTCTTTGGTGGTTTTTCTTGAGACAATTTTGTTAGTTTTTATGATCAGATTAGACAGACAGAATTTAATTCAAAATCAGACACAATAACACAGCATATGCCCTGGGAAAACCCTCCACTTGAGGGAGAAAAAGCCAGCAACAATATATCACTTATATATTGAATATCAACAAATGTGTCCTTTACAAAGAGGCCGATATGAAGGCCAAGATAGAGCACCACAATCTGATGGTAACACAGCAATATTATAATGCTTCTAGATGATACACTCAGCCTTCTATCAATATATTGATCTGCACTATATGAACTTCTTCTTCTTATTCGCACTTGTGAATATCGAACTATGATGAACAATGAATTGAATGAATGTGATACAATGAATAACCATCGAACATATATACAAGAGGGAAGGAGAGGACGTGACTCTTTAAGGCTTCTTGTCGGCCTTCACCAAAGATCACGTCTCCATAAAACATCAAGTCAGCCTCAAGGAAATCGCAACTCTTCATAAATTCGTGTCTTCAAGATGTCGACCACTTTTAGCAATAATTAAATATTAATTAATGTTTCATAATGAAGCGCCTCTTCATTAATTGATGTCTTTGCAATTTAAATAGCCGTTAGGCTACCATTTAAATTGCCCTTGATTGATCGAACTGGGCTAGAAGTAGAAGCCCGACGCTGCCTTTAACATCAACACTCCCTCTCAGCTAGGGAGGATACTTCCAACTGCATAAGACATATCACCTCATCGTGATGTCAACCACAATGGCTACTCCCATGTGTGGAAAGGAAACATATCACCTCATCGTGATATCAACCATCATGGCTACTCCTATGTATGGTAAATGTGCACAAGTGCTCATCACGGAATCACTCAACGTTGTCGTCACCTCATTGTGACATACACCATGGCTACTCCCAGAGGGTGAAAACACAAGTACAAGAAAATCATCACGGACTCTCTTACGTGATGTTGTCATGGAGTCACACATATGGATCCACCATGGCTACTCCTAGAGGGTGGAAACAAGGGCTTTCACCTCAAGTCTCTCTCACAGAGAGAAATGCATTAACAAGGGCTTGCACCTCAAAGCCCTCTCACAGAGAGAAATGCATTAAGGAAGATCACTGATACTGAGACTCCTTCTCAGCTAGGGCTTCATTCTCCACCATACCAAGCTTGTCTCGAAAGTACACAAATTTTATCCTGGAGAGAGGCTTGGTGAGAATGTCTGCCGTTTGCTTATCAGTGCTGATATACTTCAACTGGATCGCTTTCCTCAATACCATATCTCTGATATAGTGGTATTTGATCTCAACATGTTTAGTTCTGTCATGAAACACTGGATTGACAGAAAGCTTCACACAACTTTGATTATCACAATGAATGACAGTCGGCTCCATTGATTGTCCAAACAATCCTGCAAGGAGCTTCCATAGCCACACTGCTTGTCGAGCTGCCACACAAGCTGCAATATACTCGGCCTCTGCTGTACTCAGTGCCACAAAAGACTGCTTCCTGCTACACCAGGATATCATTGCAGACCCCAAACTGAAGCAACATCTAGAGGTGCTCTTCCAATCAGTAACACAACCTGCCCAATTAGAATCAGTATATCCATGTAGCTTCAAGTCCACACCAAAAGAATATCTCAAGCCATACCCAACTGTGCCACACAAGTATCTCAGGATATGCTTTGCTGCAACTAGATGTATTTTCCTTGGTTCACACATGAACTGACTAAGTGCACTCACTGCATAGCAAATATCCGGTCTAGTATTGACTAGATACATCAACGATCCAATCAATTGTCTGTACATAGTAGGATCCACCAGATCTGAACTAGCTGCAGCCTCTTTCAACTTTTGCAAGTTGGTCTCCATAGGCGTAGACATGGATTTGCAATCCATCATACCAAATCTCTTCAAAATGTCAATATTATACTTCCCTTGACTTAGAATGATCTCATCAAGCTTCTGCCATACTTCTAAACCAAGGAAGTAGTGCATGAGACCAAGATCCTTCATTTCAAATTCAGAAGCTAACTCCTTGCATTTGATAATGAGGTGATCTTCTCAGTAAGAATTAAATCATCAACATAGAGAACCAAGATTAATGCTTCGCCATCAATTACCTTGAAGTATAGGTTTGAATCAGCATCATTTATGGAGAAACCTGCTTAACAGGTAACGATCAATTTTCGTACCAAGCACGAGGAGCCTGTTTAAGGCCGTACAAAGCCTTCTTCAGCTTGCAAACATGAGACTCCTTCCCATGAACCTCAAAGCCATCAGGTTGCTCAATATATACCTCTTCCTCGATTACACCATTCAGAAATGCTGTCTTCACGTCCATCTAGTGTATCCTCCATCCTTTAGATGCTGCAATAGCAATGATGGTCCTGACAGAAGTATAACGAGCAACTGGAGCAAAGGTTTCCTCATAGTGTACTCCCTCTTTCTGAGAGAATGTTGTAGCCGCAAACCTATCCTTGTACTTCTCAATGCTTCCATCAACCGCATGCTTGATCTTGAAGAGCCACTTAGAAGAAACAACAAATTTTCCTTCAGGTCTAGGTATGATGTCCCATACATCATTCTTGAGGATGGATTGATACTCTTCAGCCATAGCATCTCTCCATACTTGTTGACTAGTAGCTTCCTCAACACTGGATGGCTTAGACTCAATGATTTAACTCATCAATGCAACATAGCTTGAGAATTTGTTAGGCCTCTTGCTTTCTCTGAAAGATCCTCTCGGAGCTGCAAACTTCTCTGCCTCCTACATAGTTTTCCTAGCCCAAAGAGGTCTTTTTCTACCAAACACAATATCTATAGGCCCATCATTAGGTTCCAAAGGCTCAACTGGATCATCTTCTTTGGGTTAAGTAGCCTCCCTTTGAATCTCAGGAGTATGGTCAACTTCCATATCCTGAGGAGACTCTTGATCTTCATTATCTATCTCCATGTGAATGCCCTTGGATCTTCTGAATGCAACACCCTCTTCAAATGTAACATCCCTACTGATCTCAATCAACTTCTGGCCTGGAATGTACACCCTGTAAGCTTTTGAAGACTCACTGTAGCCTACAAATATCCCCTTCTTGCCAGAAGGTTCCAACTTTGTCCTTTTTGGTACATGAACATACACTGGCCAACCAAAGATCCTCAAATGATTTACTTCTGACTTCACCCCAGTGAATGCTTCTTCGGGAGTCATGTTCTCCAGCATGCGCTGAGGGCTTCTATTCTTAACAGAAACAACTGTCCTAGATACTTCAGCCCAAAGGAAGATTTGCAGATCTTGATCATGAATCATGGCATTGGCTACTTCTACAATAGATCTATTCTTCCTTTCTGCAACACCGTTTTGTTGAGGATTGTAAGGGACACAAAACTCCCTCTTAATCCCTACTTCAATGCAAAAGTTACAGAAGTTTCTAGAGATGTACTCTCCTCCGTTGTCGGATTTCAGAACTTTGATCCTCTTCCCGGACAAGTTCTCTACCTGAGCTTTAAATTCTTTGAATCTTTCAAGTACCTCCTCAGATTCCTTAGACTTTCAGAAATAAATCCAAGTCTTTCTAAAGTAGTCATCAATGAAAATAATGTAATACAAGAAACCACTCAACGAAGCAACAAATATTGGACCACATAAATTAGAATGAATAAGATCTAGAATACATTTAGATCTACTTTCGCTACTATGAAATGGACCTTTAGAATTCTTACCCAATGCGCAGCCTCTACAAGTGCCTTCATGCTCCTGGTTGAGTTTAGGAAGGCCTACGATGATCTTGTCCATGGTAGGTAGTGCTCTAAAGTGAAGGTGAGCCAATCTTCTATGCCAAAGTTCACACGAACTTGATGAATCATGCAACAAGGCCTGAAGTGGATGGGTGCAAAGTCTATAGAGGCACTCATGTCGAACTCCAATCATCCGAGCAGTCTTGATATTTGAGTTCTTTGGCCATGCAAGAACTTTACCTTTTGACAATGCAACTTGGTACCCCTTGTCCTCCAAGGCTGAGATAGAGACAAGGTTTCGCTTGATATCCGAAACAAATAGAACATCACTCAACTGCAAGGAAATGCTAGACTCCAAGTGAAGAGAGGAGGTGCCAACTCCTTTCACAGAATAACTAGCATCATCTCCAATAATGACTTGAACACTAGAATCTCTCTCCACCAAATCAGTTAGATGCTCTCTAAATCTGGTGATGTGGCGAGAGGCACCACTATCAATCAACCAAGTATTGTTGTTGGTAGGAACATTGCTTGAAAGGGCAGAATAAAATAGAAAACCACCTGAATCCTTCTGGGGAGAGATCTCACCCACATCTACAATTAAAGCCTGCTGCTTAGGCTTGGTTGGACAATCCTTTGCATAGTGACCATACTTGTCACATCTAAAACATTGAACGCGAGAGAGGTCCTTCTTCTTGAATGTAGGAGCACCATCAGATCCTTTATCTCTATTCCTCTTGACATACCGTTTCTTTTCTTCTTCGTGGATTGAGCGGCAAGAACATGAATGTCTTCATTAGTAGAGCTTTGACCAATACCTCTCGCAACCAACCTTGATTCTTCTTGAATACAATCCGCCCTCAAACGATCAAACTTAGGGAGTTTTGATCTCGTACTAATTCCTTGAATGAATGACTCCCAAGATGAAGGAAGACCATTAAGAGCCAACATGGTCAAATCCTTGTCATCAACAATATTCCCAATAGAAGAGAGCTGATCTCTCAACTCGGTGATCTTCATGAAGTATGAGATGACGGATTCTCCTTTCGTCATCTTGACATGATGAAGTTGTTTTAGTGCAAGAGCTTGACTTGTGTTGTTGATCTCATACATCTTCTCCAAAGTCTTGAACATATCTCTTGCAGATTTTAATTTGGATATAATTGGCACAATGTGATTTTTCACAGAATCCACCAACATCTTTTTCGCCTTAGTGCCATTTCTCTTCCATTTTAATTTCTCATTCTCATTGGATGGTTTGGGAACTTCGCCCTCCACGAACACTGCTAACTCATTTTCCTCCAAGGCGAGCATGACTCTGAATCTCCGAGTTGTGAAATTAGTTGCTCCCTCAAGTCTATCTTCGATCTTGAGTTCATTCACCATCTTGATGATAAGATAGATGTAATGAAAGATGAGAATAAGAATGGAGGATAATGCTGCTTGAATAAATCTGATCACGATCTTCTTATAACCGCTCTGATACCATGTTAGTTTTTATGATCAGATTAGACAGACATAATTTAATTCAAAATCAGACACAATAACATAGTATATACCCTGGGAAAACACTCCACTTGAGGGAGAAAAACCCAGCAACAATATATCACTTATATATTGAATATCAACAAATGTCTCCTGTACAAAGAGGTTGATATGGAGGCCAAGAAAGAGCACCACAATCTGATGCTAACACAACAATATTATAATGCTTCTAGATGATACACTCAGCCTTCTATCAATATATCAATTTGCACTATATGAACTTCTTCTTATTCGCACTTTTGCATATCGAACTATGATGAACAATGAATCGAAGGCCCATGACCATCTTCTCCATGGTTGGTAGAGCTCGAAAGTGAAGGTGAGCCAATCTTCTATGCCAAAGTTCACACGAACTTGATGAATCATGCAACAAGGCCTGAAGTGGATGGGTACAAAGTCTGTAGAGGCTCTCATGACGAACTCCAATCACCCGAGCAGACTTGATAGTTGAGTTCTTTGGCCATGCAAGAACTTTACCTTCTGAAAATGCAACTTGGTACCCCTTGTCCTCCAAGGATGAGATAGAGACAAGGTTTCGCTTGTATCCGAAACAAATAGAACATCACTCAACTGCAGGGAAATGCTGGAATCCAAGTGAAGAGAGGAGGTCCCATCTCCTTTCATAGAATAACTAGCATCATCTCCAATAATTACTTGAACACTAGAATGTCTCTCCACCAAATCCATTAGATGCTCTCTAAATCCGGTGATGTGGCGAGAAGCACCACTATCAATCAACCAAGTATTGTGTTCGGTAGGCACATTGCATGAAAGAGCTGAATAGAATAGGAAACCACCTGAATCCTTCTACGGAGAGATCTCGTCAACATCTGCAATGGAAGCCTGCTGCTTAGGCCTTGTTGGACAATCCTTTGCATAGTGACCATACTTGTCACATCTAAAGCATTGAACACGAGTGAGGTCCTTCTTCTTCTTGAATGCAGGAGCACCATTAGATGCTTTATCTCTATTCCTCTTTAAATAGCCTTTGTTTCTATCTTCTTCGAGGATTGAGTGGCAAGAACATGAATGTCTTGATTAGTAGAGCTTTGACCAATACCTCTCACAGCCAACTTAGACTCTTGAATACAATCTGCCCTCAAACGATCAAACTTAGGGAGTTTTGATCTCACACTTATACCTTGAATTTATGACTGCCAAGATTAAGTAAGACCATTAAGAGCCAACATGGTCAAATCCTTGGCATCAACAATATGCCCAATAGTAGAGAGCTGGTCTCTCAACTCGGTGATCTTCATGAAGTATGAGATGACGGATTCTCCTTTCGCCATCTTGACATGATGAAGTTGCTGCTTTAATGCAAGAGCTCGACTTGTGTTGTTGATCTCATACATCTTCTCCAAATTCTTGAACATATCTCTTGCAGATTTTAATTTGGATATAATTGGCACAATGTGATTTTTCACGGAATCCACCAACATCTTTTTCGCCTTAGTGCCATTTCTCTTCCATTGTAATTTCTCATTCTCATTGGATGGTTCGGGATCTTCGCCCTCCACGAACACTGCTAACTCATTTTCCTCCAAGGCGAGCATGACTCTGAATCTCCGAGTTGTGAAATTAGTTGCTCCCTCAAGTCTATCTTCGATCTTGAGTTCATTCACCATCTTGATGATAAGATAGATGTAATGAAAGATGAGAATAAGAATGGAGGATAGCACTGCTTGAATAAATATGATCACGATCTTCTTATACCCGCTCTGATACCATGTTAGTTTTTATGATCAGATTAGACAGACATAATTTAATTCAAAATCAGACACAATAACACAGTATATACCCTGGGAAAACCCTCCACTTGAGGGAGAAAAACCCAGCAACAATATATCACTTATATATTGAATATCAACAAATGTCTCCTTTACAAAGAGGTTGATATGGAGGCCAAGAAAGATCACCACAATTTGATGCTAACACAACAATATTATAATGCTTCTAGATGATACACTCAGCCTTCTATCAATATATCAATTTGCACTATATGAACTTCTTCTTCTTATTCGCACTTGTGAATATCGAACTATGATGAACAATGAATCGAATGAATGTGATACAATGAATAACCATCAAACATATGTACAAGAGGGAAGGAGAGGACGTGACTCTTCAAGGCTTCTTGTCGGCCTTCACCAAAGGTCATGTCTCCGTAATACATCAAGTCGGCCTCAAGGAAATCGCAACTCTTCATAAATTCGTGTCTTCAAGATGTCGGCCACTTTTAGCATTAATT
This sequence comes from Sequoia sempervirens, assembly GCA_007258455.2. NCBI lineage: Eukaryota > Viridiplantae > Streptophyta > Pinopsida > Cupressales > Cupressaceae > Sequoia > Sequoia sempervirens. The sequence goes on along the minus strand of VDFB02000008.1, from coordinate 128,930,438 downwards.
AAATATTAATTAATGTTTCATAATGAAGCCGCTCTTCATTAATTGATGTCTTTGCAATTTAAATAGCCGTTAGGCTACCATTTAAACTGCCCTTCATTGATTGAACCGGCCTGGAATTAGAAGCCCGACATTGCCTTTAACATCAACAAATTTAGGGCTTATAATGCTGCATTGCTCTCTTTCCTCTGCTGCTGGTAGCGTCCATCTTTGCAAAGACTATTTTGAAATATGCTTGTGGAAGTTCACAATTAAATTTAAATGGATGATCACCCTAGTTTCCCCGTTTTCTCTGTATCCAACTATTTTTATGATTTTTTGAAGATTTTAGGTTTCTGACCGTTTTTTTGTGAATTTAGGGTTTTGAGCATATAAGGCAATATGGCGATTTTTGAAGTAATTACAAATTAATTCTATAGAATTCATACAACTCAATAAACAACAAACCCTAATGCAAAATACTGAAGCTAGATCATGTATTATTCCTCTGCAATGATTACATAGAAGATCTGGTAACATGCAAAGTAAAGGCAATGAATTTTATCAAATTTGGAACCTGATATTTGCTGCAGCTGAAGTACAGATCTGGTACAGCTGAGATCATAAATGCTTTTCTCCTTCTGACTAATGGTTGCAGATGACTCTAGCTAAGTAGGCGCTTCCACTGGTGAAAGTTTGAAACACATACAGAAGGCGTTTCTCACAGGAAAAAAGAAACCGCTCCTCTGCTGGTATGTCAGAAAGTTGCAGCAGTAATTAATACCAATGGTACGGCTTCCCTCTGAAACTCCAACTCAGTGAAGGTAGGCGCCTTGAGATTTGATGTCTTCTGAATGATTCCTCAGCGAATCCTCTGAATAACTGTTATAAACCAAGCTTACTGAATAAGTACGGCTCTTGCTAGTAGTACGGCTGCCAGCTGCATTTAATGACTTGTACGGCCCTTTTGAAAACCCTCCAGATCTCCAAATATGGACGCCTAGATAAAAGGTCTTCTGTATGAGATAGATGCTGAAGCTCTGTGGATAAGTAAAAACCTCTGATGTTTGAATCACTGTGATGCTCTGTAATTCCTCCTGGATGAAGAAATTCCTCTGCCTGGCAATAAATCGGATGTTATTTCACATCCTCTGAATCGCTTGGAGATGGCTCGTTCTCCAATGTATCGAGACTGAAACCCTAATCTCTGACGAAGTCTTGGATTCTCAAATGTCATAATGGCTCAAAAACCAATGCAAAATCCCCTTTATTGCACAAAAGTGATTTCCTTAATAATAGGGAATTTTAATATATTTCAACTTTTAATCTTTTAATTCCCCATAGTTCCAGCCAGAATATTTTATAATAAATTAATTTCTGCTGATGATGCTCAAGGTAAGTTATAATTTTAAATTATAACTTTATATTATAATCATTAATTAATTAATATTTAATCAATGTCCATCTTTGCAAAGACTATTTTGAAATATGCTTGTGGAAGTTCACAATTAAATTTAAATGGATGAGACCCTTTATGAAGAAGATTGTAATAACTATTTGCCAATGTGGATAGTTGTACTTTGTCAGAGACAAATGAAGGTTGGCAAATGGAATACTAAGGCCATACTTTGCAATTATGAAATTGCCAAAGGACAAGGAAGAGTTGTATGCTGAAATTCTTTGATGAAATCTGCAACACCTGAAACCATTGTACCAAGGCGTGATCCGTATGATGAATGTTGGTTCTTATAGGTTGTATGGTGAATATTTTTTCAAGCCATACATTGATTGACAACCGTATTGTCTAGTCCTTCAATGTTTGATGTACGGTATAAAACTTCCTTGATGATCATCCTCGTTGTATGATGCAATCATCCCTTGGTCGTACAATGTTGCACATTCTTTGTCGTATGTTGATGTTGAATCCCTCTATGTGCCGTATGATGTAATTAGACCCTGGCCATACTGTGTAAAATTTTACCCTTGGATGTTCTCCTTGTCGCCATTGTACTTTGTGAACTCCTTTAAAAGGCCATATGATGTTGATTTGTGGTCGTCCTTACTTGCTCACCTTTTGCCATATTGTGTGCTGCATGGGAGTTCGTACAATGAAGAATAAATTGCCTAGGCATCCATCGAACTTTGTAGGCCATACTATTTCAGACTCTATGGTATGATATACTTGAAAGTGATGCCAACTTTGAACCTTTATGATGTTAATTTTTTGCTTTTGCCACTTAATGATGAATTGCCTTAGTAATCATGCCCAAATTTTTTCAGGCAATCGTACTATTTGCTTTTTGAATGGCAATATTTTAATATTTTTTCAATTTTGCTATTTTAACTTTTTTCGCCTTCAATATTTTAATATTTGAGAACTTGAATATTTTATTACTTCTTCGTTTTAGTTTTTAAATATTTTCCAACTTTGATAATTTAATATTTTTCAACTTTGATATTTTAATATTTCTTAACTGCAATAGTTTAATGAATTTTAGCTTTTTCTTTCTAATTTCTTCACCATTTTCTCTTTTTCTTTTCTGTCCATTTCGTTGGACTTTTGCTTTTAGTTTTATTTTTGAAGCTTGGTGTCATATACAAAATTGCCATGGTTAATTTGTAACATTCTGTAATGTCCCCTTATAATTAACCTTGTGTGATTCTGTGGATTAGCCTATTACGTCGACCCTCGTAGGCTAATGGTTCTGGTTAGAGGGTCACTTGTTGGGCACCTGGTCGGTAAAATGCAATGTTGGTATCCGGAGTTTGGTGACGTGGTGAAATTGCACTTTTGGCGTGTTATGGGGGCTTAAAATATTGATCGTCACCATTATTTCACCTTCTCAGGCTTTGGGGACCATGTGTCTATTAGTTCAAGGGGGCATTTTCTATTTTTCAGTTACTATTCATCCCTAAAGTGAAAAAAAGACATAACTTAATGAATAGTGTTTTTCAAAGTGAAATTATAAAAAGAGCTTGAGAAAGTCGACCTCCTCATGCTATGAGTTATTTTGTTGAATGAAGTTTGAAGTGTGGAGTTTCTGGAAGAGAGAAACTAGGGTTTCTCAATTTCAGTAGTGGGTAAGCCTGGTTTGGGGCTTGTAGTTATAATTTTGGCATCTTGAAGGTGTGAAAGACCACCCTAAAGTGCTGGTTATTTTCTTGTTGCTGCATTTGAGCTTGAAATTGCTGATAACAAGTTGTTGGAAGCCATCTATTGGAAGGATAATTGCTGTGGGAGGTTTCATTCGCCTTTGGGAAGGATTTGTTCGAGTTTTATGCCAGTTGTTGAAGCTGATTGTTCACTTACAGCCAGCCGTCCTTGTGAGAGGGTTCCATCTTCTTCAAGCAAGGAAAACGCCTCATCTTTGTAGCTGCTTCCTTTCCCTAAGGGGGCGCCCTTAGTATTAGAAGCTGTTTCTTCAAACATTTGGTGGGAGAAAGTTGTAAGTTTTTATGTGCATTTTGTTGGGCGCGAGTACTGTAGCAAACACTGTTCACAGTGTTATTTTGGCTGCAAGTTAATCTAGGGTTGTAAATCGTCTCTTATTCCGAAATATATGGAAGTTATGTAATGTAAGTACTCTATCATGTAATGAAGAAAGCCTTTAGCAATCTTATTGAATCTCTTCTTAGTTTATATTTGAAGTTTAGTTTATATGAGTTCTTTATATGCATATGGTTGTAAGTAAATCATTGAATCATCGGCATCAAACCACAAAAACACAAAAAAAAACAAGGAAAGCAAAATACAAACCAAAAATCAAACCTAAAACCAAGCAAAAATCATCGCAGCAGTGAGTTTGGGTCATCACAGTGGTATCAGAGCCATGATCCTGCCATCCTGGAGGGCCGAATTTACTCATGAGAAGTCACAAATACTACACCCGCAGAAGAGTAGAACAAGAGAGGCATTGGTAAGAAAACAATCCATTTACAGAAGCACCTTTGGCTGAAATGGGTGACAGGGAGGAAGAAATTCTACACAGGAATGATGATAGAGATGATGATAGAGAAGTAAGAGAAACTTTGAGAGATTTACGAACTGGATAGCAAGAGGTAGTTGGGGTATTACAACAGCTTACAAATACTCTACAACAGATGAATTTTCCTAGGAGGCAGCCACAAGATCAAGATGATGACAGGAGTGTAGTAGGGTCTCGGAGGGCACATAGGGCACCCTCTCGTATAGCTGATAGGCCCTCTCGTCCTACCTTTTTGAGAGCTGAATTAGAAGATGGTAACACAGAAGAAGAAAGAGAGGAAATGTTTGCAGATACGCTCATGGCGGCTAATGACGAGTGGGAATTATTGGCACCTCAAGTGAGAGAACGTCTAAGCTTTGACAGATTCCTGAGTCAAAGAAGAGAGTATTACTGTGACAGACCGACTCGGAGACCAAGAGGACAAAACAGAGATCAACACAACGATCTCAAGCATGCCACCAGCAAACTCACGTTACCCACATTTGATGGCAGTGGGACGGTTACAGCACAGTCTTGGGTCCATAAGTTGGATACCTTCTTGAACCTTTGGCCTATGGCAGAGGCAGACGCAATTAAGTATGCTACACTGCATCTAGAGGGAGCAGCCCATGATTGGTGGTACCACGGGTTGGTGACCCTACAGCATGATCGAATAACATCCTATCAGGAGTTTATTGACCGACTGATTGAACGCTTTGATAGGAAAGATCCAGAGACATACTTCAGAGATCTAGCTAGACTCAAGCAGGTTGGGAGTCTGGAGGGATATATGGGTGATTTCCAGAGGCTGTCGGTTATGGTTCCCAACATATCTGAGAGGAGATTGGTAGTGCTATTCATCGAAGGACTCTTGGAACCATTGAGAGGTTGGATCAAAGCTTTTGATCCCCCGACCCTACAGGAGGCTATGAGGAAAGCAAGGAGCATGGAACTCGCAGCCCCACAGAGCAAGTCGTCGTCTAAAGCATCCTCTTCATACAAGGATGGAAAATCATTCCCTAAGAAGAACGAGAAAGCAGATACTAAAGGTAAATCATCAATCCCATTTGACAAAGAAACTATCGATGACTTGCGCCGTAAAAAGTTGTGTTTCTATTGTAAAGGACCGTATGATGCAAACCACGACTGTCCTTTGAGGCCTAAGGGGAAGGCTAACCAAATAATGTGGGCTTACTATGAGGATTCTAAATCAGATAAATCGGACCAGCACACTGAGCAGGGGGAGTCCAAGGGAGAAAAATCTGAGAATGAGGGTGAAAACTGTACCGAAACAGAGGAGGAAGTAAAGCTTCAAGAAGTGCGCCTCACAAGCATATAGCGAGAGGGCTCTTTCCGAATGCGAGGGGTCTTAGCTGGGAAAAAGATTATGACCCTATTAGATACAGGTGCCACGCATAACTTCATTGATGCGAGGCTGGTTGAAAGACGTGGAATTCAAACGAAAGAATTTGATGGCATAAGAGTGAAGGTCGCTGATGGCTACACTGTTAATTGTGACAGAATGATTCCAAATCTTCCCATGCGACTAAACAACTACAACTTTAAGGCAGATTTCTACGTGGTGAACATGGGAGATACTGACATGGTCCTAGGGATGAAATGGCTTCACGACATTGGAGAGTTTACTCTTAACCTTCGGGATATGGAGATGAGATTTAGGGTGGACAGAAGGAATCATGTGCTGAAAGCCATCCGAGATAGCAATTTCAGAACGATATCTATCAGTAGAATGGAGAGACTCATGCGACATGACATGATCGAGTGGGCAGCTGAGTGTATGTTAATGCCATCTCAAGAGGAGCAACAAACCCCAGAGTATCACCCAGACATACAGGAGTTAAGGATAAAACACGCTAAGGTGTTCAGCGAGATTCCACCTGGTAGACCGCCAGACCGTGGCATTGAGCACATCATCGAGTTGGAGGAGGGTGCTAAGCCAGTGATTGTCACTCCTTACAGGCATCCTAAGCGGCTTAAGGATGAAATAGAAAAGACTATTAAGGAGCTGCTCGCTATGGGACATATTAGGCCCAACAAATCACCATTTGCCTCATCCGTGGTGCTAGTAAAGAAAAAGGATGGTACCTTGCGCATGTGCATTGACTACAGGCTGCTGAATAAAAGAACCATAAAAAACAGGTATCCCATTCCCCGAATTGATGAGCTGATAGACGAGTTGCATGGTGCACGTTATTTCTCAAAAATAGACTTGAGGTCGGGGTATCATCAGATTCGTGTGCGGGAACAGGATATTGAAAAGATAGCTTTCCGTTGCCATTGCGGGCACTTTGAGTTTGTGGTTATGCCATTTGGGCTAACCAATGCAACTGCTACGTTCCAGTCCACTATGAATAGGATCTTCCAGTCACAACTGAGGAGATTTGTACTTGTCTTCTTTGATGACATCTTAGTATACAGCAAGGCTCGCACATCTAGACATAGTACTGGGCATTTTGGCCACCGAGTCTTTGTATGCAAAGGAATCAAAATGTGACTTGGGAATGATTGAACTGCTGTACTTGGGCCACATTATCAGCACAGAGGGTGTGCGCATGGATCTAGACAAGGTCAGGGCTATTGTAGAGTGGCCGACGCCCGAGAATCTTACCCATCTTCGAGGATTTTTGGGTTTATGCGGCTTCTACCACCGATTTGTCAGTGGCTATTCACGTCATGCAACACCACTTACGGACCTGACAAAGAAAGGGGCATTTATTTGGACTCTGAGGCGCAGGAGTGTTTTGAGAAGTTTACAGTTGATGACCTCTTGTCCTGTCTTGGTACTGGGCATTTTAGTCTTTGTATGCAAAGGAATCAAAATGTGACACTGCTGTAGATCAGCACAGAGGGTGTGCGCATGGATCTAGACAAGGTCAGGGCTATTGTAGAGTGAATCTTACCCATCTTCGAGGATTTTTGGGTTTATGCGGCTTCTACCACCGATTTGTCAGTGGCTATTCACGTCATGACTTACGGACCTGACAAAGAAAGGGGCATTTATTTGGACTCTGAGGCGCAGTTTGCAGTTGATGACCTCTTGTCCTGTCTTGGCCTTACCAGACTTCACTAGACCCTTCGAGATGATGCTGGCGCAGTCCTCATGCAGGACAAGCAGATTGCTTTTGAGAGTCGGAAATTAAGAGGACCAGAGAGGGGATACAGTATTTATGACAAGGAAATGTTGGCCATCATGCATGCATTGGCCAAATTCAGGCAGTACCTCGTAGGCAGCAAATTTTGTGTTAAGACCGATCATAACAGCTTGAAGCATTTCCTCGGACAGCGAGATCTTAATGATCGACAACAGAAGTGGGTCAGTAAGTTGCAATCATATGACTTTGACATCGTTTATGTCAAAGGGACTCAGAACGTTGTGGCTGATGCCTTGTCACGTCGTCCACACTTGAACTCTATGGTCGAGATTGCAGAGAATTGGAAGCACCTGATTTTGGCAGAATACGCCAAAGACTCATGGGCTTCTGGCATCATTGAGGGTTTAGTACAGGCCAGCAGATATTCAGTTGTAAATGACCTCATCATTTACAAAGGTAGGATTTTCTTAACCCCAGGATCAGGAATGAAGAACACAATATTAAGGGCCTTTCATGATGTGCCTATGGCTGGACATCCGGAATATTTCAAAACTTATAAGCAGGTCCGGGAACGTTTCACTTGGAAAGGACTCAAGTCAGATGTCCTCAAATATGTCAGAGAGTGTCCTGTTTGTCAGCAAAACAAACAGGAACACAACTATCCAGCTGGGCTACTTCAACCACTTCCTATTCCAGACAAGAAGTGGGAATGTGTATCGATGGACTTCATTACGGGCTTGCCGAAAGCCCAGGGAAGAGATTGTATTTATGTAGTTGTTGACCGCCTCACCAAGTATGCTCACTTTTTCTCGATAGCAGCTACATACTCAGCTACTTAGGTTGCTGAGTTGTTTTTCCGTGAAGTATTCAGATTGCATGGGCTACCTCGGAGCATTGTCAGTGACCGGGACAGTCGGTTTTTGAGTCATTTCTAGCAGGAACTATTCAGGCTCTGTGGGACCGAGCTTACTCTGAGTACTAGCTACCATCCGTAGACTGACGGTCAGACGAAAATTGTGAATAAATGGGTGGAAGGATACCTTCGAAACTACATAGCAGGACAGCAAAAGGGGTGGGTGAAGTGGATTCATCTTTGTGAGTATTGCTATAATACCACCCATCACATGTCAATTCAGATGTCCCCATTCGCAGCATTGTATGGGTACGAGGCGCCGAACTTCCTAGACTTATTATTGAGTGACAGCAGGGTGACCAGTGCTGGGAATCTTGTACAAGAGAACCAGGACATTATGAGAGCTCTCCGTGAGAACATTCAAAAGGCACAGAATCGGCAAAAACAATATGCGGACCAGAGGAGAGTAGAGCGAACTTTTGAAGTTGGGGACATGGTGTATTTGATGCTGCAGCCCTATCGCCAGTCCACTCTTAGGAAGAGTAGTGCAGAGAAATTGAAGCCCTGGTACTATGGACCCTTTAGAATCATCAGGCGGGTTGGCGAAGTGGCCTATGAATTGGAACTACCGGCAGAAAGCAAGGTGCACAATGTATTCCATGTGTCACGCCTCAAGAAGGCGTTAGGACATCGTGTGGTTTCGTCGACAGCTCTACCACCCCTAGATGACGAGGGGAAATTGATTCTGGTGCCCGAAGCCATCTTGGATGTCCGTGACAGACAGTTGCAGAGATGGGTCATCAGGGAATATCTGATTAAATGGAAGGACTTGCCGGTTGAGGATGCAACATGGGAGAGCGAGGACATCCTTCAGCATCCGGAGTTGAGATTGCTTGGGGACAAGCAATTTCAGGGAGGGCGGACTATAATGTCCCCTTCTAATTAACCTTCTGTGATTCCGTGGATTAGCCTATTATGTTGACCCTCGTAGGCTAATGGTTCTGGGTAGAGGGTCACTTGTTGGGCACCTGGTCGGTAAAATGCAATGTTGGTATTCGGAGTTTGGTGACGTGGTGAAATTGCACTTTTGGCGTGTTATGGGGGCTTAAAATATTGATCTTCACCATTATTTCACCTTCTCAGGTTTTGGGGACCATGTGTCTATTAGTTCAAGGGGGCATTTTCTATTTTTCAATTACTATTCATCCCTAAAGTGAAAAAAAGACATAACTTAATGAATAGTGATTTTTAATGAATAGTGTTTTTCAAAGTGAAATTATAAAAAGAGCTTGAGAAAGTCGACCTCCTCATGCTATGAGTTATTTTGTTGAATGAAGTTTGAAGTGTGGAGTTTGTGGAAGAGAGAAACTAGGGTTTCTCAATTTCAGCAGTGGGTAAGCCTGGTTTGGGGCTTGTAGTTAGAACTTTGGCATCTTGAAGGTGTGAAAGACCACCCTAAAGTGCTGGTTATTTTCTTGTTGCTGCATTTGAGCTTGAAATTGCTGATAACAAGTTGTTGGAAGCCATCTATTGGAAGGATAATTGCTGTGGGAGGTTTCATTCGCCTTTGGGAAGGACTTGTTCGAGTTTTATGCCAGTTGTTGAAGCTGATTGTTCACTTACAGCCAGCCGTCCTTGTGAGAGGGTTCCATCTTCTTCAAGCAAGGAAAACGCCTCATCTTTGTAGCTGCTTCCTTTCCCTAAGGGGGCGCCCTTAGTATTAGAAGCTGTTTCTTCAAACATTTGGTGGGAGAAAGTTGTAAGTTTTTATGTGCATTTTGTTGGGCGTGGTACTGTAGCAAACACTGTTCACAGTGTTATTTTGGCTGCAAGTTAATCTAGGGTTGTAAATCATCTCTTATTCCGAAATATATGGAAGTTATGCAATGTAAGTACTCTATCATGTAATGAAGAAAGCCTTTAGCAATCTTATTGAATCTCTTCTTAGTTTATATTTGAAGTTTAGTTTATATGAGTTCTTTATATGCATATGGTTGTAAGTAAATCATTGAATCATCGGCATCAAACCACAAAAACACAAAAAAAAAAACAAAGAAAGCAAAATACAAACCAAAAATCAGACCTAAAACCAAGCAAAAATCATTGCAGCATCGAGTTTGGGTCATCACACATTCATACTCACAACATGTTCCAACATATTCTAGATGAATTTCTTTTGTAATAAAGGCAGATTTTAAATACCTTTAGCCCTTTTGCTGCCATCAATATACATAACACCTCTTTGTTGATACCACTTAACTTCATCTCCTTTGACCATCAGGGATGTTGCTGGATTGTGTACTAGTTGCCATAACCCGTTGGAAGTTGGTGGCTTCATGTTATGATCTATTGCCCATTGTTTGGTGTCTTCATTATATCCAGAATGTTTTGCTACAAAGTAGTTTTTGGCCGTCAACACTATCCGTAGGCTAGGTCCTTCTTTTGATTCTTCTAAATGTTCTCTTGTGGATTTGTGCCATTCGTTTGCGGTCTTCGTCTTTTTCTTATCTTCGTCCAATCATAGCTAATATATCCTATCCTTTGGCTTGAATAAGGTGCTTTCAGATGCCATTTGCTATGCAACTTGATCCATTTAGTAGGTGGCCCAAAGAACGCATTTGTTGTGTTGATGGACTCTTGGTATTGCCACTCCTTCTGGTTCTTGCATAACAGGTTTTACCACTACTCTTTCTGGTCCTTCTGGTTCTTGCGTAATAGGTTTTACTGCTACTCCTTCTGGTCCTTTTGGTTCTTGCATAATAGGTTTCTCTTCTACTCTTGCATTACTTCCACTTGCCATCCAGTCTACCATGTTGAATGCAATTGGAGTCTTTGTTCTCTCCTTGTATGGTTTTAGTCTCGATCCATTAATACCATCTTTCAATAGAGTGCTGTCCAGATTCTCTAACTTGATAGCCCGTTATCGGAGACTTCACGGATTTTAAAGGGATCGAGACATCTCACTTTGAATTTTCCTAGTTTTATTTTGCTATGATCATTATACTTTAGAACTAATTGTCTAGGCTGGAAATTCAGTTGTCAAAGATGTTTGTCGTGCCAATACTTTCTTCTTTTTTGTATCACTTTCGTTACCCATTGGGTCAAGACCCTTTGTTCATCAAGTTTGTTCAATTGGAATATCACTCTTTCAAACTCTCCATATCGCCTAGTTGATTCTCGACAACAATCCTTAGTCTTGGTACCATGTACTCAACATGGACTACTGCTTCCTAGCTGTATATCAAGTAGAATGGTTTCTTGTAGTCACCTTGTACGACGCTCAGTAAGCCCATAGTATGACTGGCAGATTTTCTTCCCAATCTGCTTCTTCAATGTTGCACGACTTATGGATGATGGAAATGAGTACTTTGTTTGTAGATTCTGCCTGTGCATTTGCTCTTAGGTAGTACGGGTTTGATAGGTTATGAAAAATATGGAACTCCGTCATCATGAGACGAGTGGCGTGGTTCACAAAGTGTCCTCCCTAACATTGGTAATTTATATGAGGATACTATACTTAGTGAGATTTTGCTCATAGATGAATCTTGCCATACTGATTGTTGTGAAATCCAAGAGTGCTCTGGCTTCTGCCCATTTTGTTAGGTATTTTGTGGCTTTGACAATGTATTTGCATTGGTGTAGTTGGTTGACTTTAAGCAGACCAATGAAATCAAGTCCCTACCTCTCGAATAGTTCTTATGGTTGTGATGGGAACAATGGCATGTAGTCTCTCTTCATTGGTTTGCCAACTCTCTGGCAAGTGTCGCATCTCGCCACCCAGTCTTGGGCATCCTTGTGCAATGTCAGCTGCCACACACCCGCCAACAAAATTTTTTGGGTTGTGGCATCTGGTCCCATATGTCCTTCGACAAGCCCTTTGTGTGTTTCTTTGAGTACTCCTAGTACTTCCTCTTGCATGACACATCTCCTTAGGACATGGTTAGAACCCATTTTGTATAACAATCTGTTAATGAGCTAGAAAGTTTTACTCTTTAGTAGTAGCTTCCTTCTTTCTCCAGGTTGCATTTCCTTTGGGAAAGTGGAAGTGGACAAGTATTGTTCAATGCTCTCGTACGATGGAGGTAGTGTTGCGATCTGAAATAGATGGGCTTCTGAAAGGTCTTCATTCACACCTTCGGGTGGTTCACCAAACTTAATCCTAGACAGTTGGTCGGCAATGACATTGTTTTTCCTTGGTCAAACAATAATGGTGAAAACCACCTACTTAGTTGGCCTTGAATAATTGGCATGTTCACCAAATCCAAGTCAGCCATTATCTGTTTGATCTTACAATTAATATACATGGAGATCATTAGTGGTTTATTCTTCCATTCTTGGTTTGATTTAGACACTCTTCGAACTTGTGACCTTGTGTTCTCTTGCTTACTCCAATACTTGTAGAATTGCTTCAGTTTCTCCAACATATTTCTTTGTTGTACTAGTGCAGTTAACTGTTTTAATGCGGTGACTTCTTCTGAGAAATAATTTTTTTCCTTTTGTTTATCTTGATTTATGACCATTCTAGACTTTTCTACGATCTAGTCATGTTGTTTGTTAGGGAAGAAATCTTCTTCCTCATGTTCTTCTTCATCCCGTTCCTTATTTTTAGTATCGTACATTGATCCTTTTGGCTTGGCGGTATTAGTCCCTTGTCTTGTGACTACCGCAATTTCGTTTTTGTTCTTTTGAATCTTATTCCTTTGTTTTGATGCTCGTCTTTCCTCCAGATGTTTTTTGTTTAGAAGTTTCTTGCTCTGTGGAGCTGTTTGATTGACTGAATTCTTCCTTTTGGCATCTCCTAGCTCCTTGTGTTGAGTCTTTTGGTATTTTCCTCAACCCTAGCACCTCTAGATGCATTAAGTCCTTGTAACTTGTTAGTCTTTGATTGTGCTGGCACATTTTGGAAATAGTGTTGTGCCTTGTCACAATTGAACATATCATGGTCCAGGTTGCTGCAAAAGGCACATTGGTTTTTCTTATTGATTAACTTTGAGTGGAGTAATGGCCTTGTCTTCCACATTTATACTAGTTGGTATCGTCTCTTTTGCGGTTGTCTCAACTGCTTCCTCGTCCTCCTTTGTAGTTTTTCAAGGATCTATGATCCGTATTTTGACATTGCAAAGGATTATTTTGCATTACGTTGATGTTTCTTTGGTTTCTCCATGCAGGTACTCTGTACCCATGGTCTTGTATGTATAGGGGACATTTCACAAGTCCTTTAACATATGCCATAGTTTGATTTGTCTCTCTATCGTGATCGTGATGCATGTGGCACTGAGGTTCATGTTCATCTTCAATGTTTCTTAGTTTGAACCTTTGTGATGGGAAGTCATCCGTCTCATGGCCATCCCGTTCTCCACATAGGCCGCATACCGGCTCCAACATTACGGCAATTAATTAAATAACCTTCAATAAAACCAGATTTATCTTATATCATAGTTAGGTTAGATGAAAAATTCATTGATTGGGTCCTTTGAGGGATTGTTTGAAAGTCTACTTTTAATGCTGCAGCTCTTTTCTCCCCTTTCATCATAGGGCATTCATTTTTGGTATGGCCCTCTCTCAAACATTATGAGCACTAGATGTTTTTCTTATGTTTATTGTTATCTTCTTTAGTCATTATTTCTTGTCTCAATTTCAAGTGTTCTATTTCTAGTCTCATCTTGTCTAGTCAATGTTTTTGTTTTCTTTATTTGTCCACCATGTTTGTGCCTTTATGCAGTAGGCCAAAGTTATTGCATTAAAGTATGTACCAAAGATTCTTCCATCTAAGGATGTCCAAACTTCCCTATTTAGTCTGGTGATAAACCATTCTACTTTTTGCTTCTCAGTCATTGGTTCCTCCAACTTTTGGGAGACCTCCTTAAATCATTTGTCATATTCTTTTATAGTTTCTCCTTTTTGTACCAAGACCCTCATATTGTTGACACTTTCTGTTGGAACTTCCAAAGTGTCAAAGTTAATTAATTTTATTTTCTTGCTCCTCCCAATCCTTTCATGATCCTTTCATGTTTTGGTTAGGTCTTCCCATACCACTCTAGGGCATCTTTTCTCAAAGTTGCAACAAAGTCATATAGTTTAGTTTGGTCCCTGTGAATTCCTTTCTCTACTAGAGGGATTCTAGGATGAATATGTGTTTTGAGCCTGTGTAGTATCTTTTCCAAAAACTGGGAGTTTGATCTAAGGGTCCATAGTTTCTATAATTTCCTCCTTTATCTTGTGATAAGGTTCTATTATCTTCTTCTCCTTTTTAGGACTTCTCTGTGTCCTAGGCTTATTCTCTTTGCTTTTATCTCTTATTAATTTTATTTTAAAGTACTCTTTTCCCAATAATTTGTCATAATCTGCTACAAATTGTTTTTGCAGATCTCCCTTTTCTTCTTTTGGTACTTCTTGTAATGAAATCCTTCCTTTTGATTTAGTTTTTGGTGATATCTTTTCATTTGTTAATGACATCTTGCTAGTTATTGTTGATAAGTCTTTCCCTAAACTGAATATGATTTTATTTACTTTCTCTATTTCTTCTCTTCTTTATTTTCTTACACTTTTGTTAGCTATTTGTTCAAGATAATCTTCATTGAAAATAGGAGTTTCTCAGGTGTCTTAAGGAATTCAATGAATTTTTCATCTAACCTGACTATGTGTTGTACCCCAAAATTAAAATTTTTGTTACACTTATACATTTTGAAGAAATGAGTAAAAGTCTTGTTAAATCTATCAAAAGGGTCAAAATTTGGGTGTGCATGTCTTGCATGAGGGGTTAAAATGTAAAATGTTCAAAATCTAATGATCTGGGTCCGCTCAGAGCGACCTAATCTACAAAACCTAGATCTTAGTTTTTCATCCCTACTTTTTAGGAAAATTGCTATTTTTAGAAATTTCCTAAAAATAGTAACTTTTTCTGGGTTTCTTTTGAAACAGATACCGACAAAACTTTCTAAAAATAGAAAGTTGGTCCGTTAAGGTTCAAACTGATTTTGATTGGCTCAAAATACTTCCATATCAGGCTGGTGCAGTTAGAATCTCAAAAAGATCAGTTTTTCCCTAGTGGGTCTATTATGCTTTTTTAGAAGCATATTAGGAGCTCCGAGGTCGTCAATGGAGGTCAGTCAGCTGCCAGGCGTCAGATTCAACACTCAAGCATTGAGCAAAAGAAGAGTTGGTGAGCAAGCACGAAGAACGAGGAGAGAATGTGAAGTCTGCCTAAAATTTGACTGAGTCTGCTTGTCATGGGCGCCCCAGGAGAGAATAAGGGCCCATCTTTTTAGGGCATTAAATGTTGAAATTAGGGTTTAAGCCTCCAAACAAAGTTGCTCAGTTTTCTTCCAGCTCCGCAACGAATTCAACACTGCAGTCATCGAATCATATAGTCATTTGGGATTCGAGATCAAACAGGGAGGATCCAAACAAAAGTTAGAATAAAAAACATGAAAATCACCAAAATTTGACTAAGTCTGGGAACTTTGGGCGCCCCAGGTGCCCAGGGGTGCCCAACTTTTTAAAGGGCCTAACCCAGGAGTTAGGGTTTGCTAAAGTGTTCAATCTCTCTGGAATTCAAACAGCTTCGCAACGGGTGTCTTCGTCAGAACATCCGACTTATCGTTCTTCGGCAGATCCATATCAGAGTGGAAGGTACAGGATGAAGGTTTGAATTCAAAGATGAAAATCAGAAGAAAATGGTTAAGTCTGGAGCAAATGGGCGCCCCAGAAGCAAATAGGCGCCCAAGCTTTTGAAGCTTCAAATCTAACTTTTTGGTAAAAGTGCCTCCAGAAGATCCCTTTCAGAATCTTCTTAGCTTCGCGATGAGCTCAGTCATCAACCAATCCGAGCTCCGGGTCACCAAATTTGATGAGATCATCTGTAGAAGAGAGTTGATGAAGAAATGTTCAAAATGGCTAAGTCTGGTGAGGTTGGGTGCCCCTGGAGAGAAAGGGTGCCCAAGGTTTTGAGCTCTGAAATGATGGAATCTACCTATGCAGCCTCCAAGATCACTTCGTTGGATTCAACCAAGCTATCCAGTGAACTTGTTAGCCAGTCAATCGGATTCACGTAGCTCCCGGAATCAGAATTTCATTAGAAGATCAGAAGGAAAAGGAAGAACTTGAAAATCATGAAAATGGCTAACTTTGGACAAAATGGGCGCCCCTGGAGGAAATAGGCTCCCATGAATTTGAAGGTCAAAACGAAGTTTTTCGCCACAGACGCCTCCAGAACAATCTTCTGAGAATCAGTCAGGCTATGCGATGAATCATCCAGTTTGCTCATCAGATCAATCTGGAAGCCAAAAATTAGGATCAAACTAGGGGTCAAAATGGAAGAAAAGTTGAAAAACTTAGAAAAATGGTTAAGTTTGAATGAAGTATTCGCCTCTAGCCAAGAAGGGCGCCAAACTTTCAATGCCTTAGTGAAATTTTTGAAATTTTCAAAAAATTCAAAATTGTGAGATGAAGAGAATGTCCAAGTTCATTGAACAGGCCAATTTTAGGGTTTTGAAGATAAAAGCAAAAGAAAGCAGACCTATTTCAAACCCTAAGTCTATTTAACACCTCTCTCCCATGTAGTTTTGATTATTTTTGTAGGTAGCATTCCAAGGAGAAAGTTGGAGCAGCAAGTTTGAAGTGATATTTTAAGATTCAAGAACTCAAGTTTGCTGATTCTTCATTAAATTTCTCAGATCAGCAGCATAAGGCCTTGATTTTTCATGCTTTTTCATCCAGAAGATCAAATTTTTCAAGAAGGCCAAGATTTTCAAATTTTCAGCCATCTGGGTCTTAACACTTCAATCAGAAACTTGGGACACTCTGGACTCCTCGCAGCAGCGTCTATTCCTATATCGGTTCAGAGCCTCGAGTTTATAATCGCTTGCATCAAGCATTACAATCCAGCTACAAGGGAGATTCAATCAGTTGATGGTAGATTGATCTATAGTTTGAAACCTGATATGATCGAGAAATGTTTCTCCATTCCCCCTTGGCCTGAAAGTGTCACTATCTCAAAGGGTGAATGTGAGAGGATGTGGGAAATGCACAAGGACAAATATAGCAAGAAGATTGCTCAAAGGTGGATGAAGGAAAAGCATAAGACTTTTCCTAAGAACATCGGGTGAGGCGAATTCAAAGATGAGATTGCTATCATAATCACCTTGCTCAACAGGGTCACTGGACAAGAAAGTTTCAGCCTTGGTTGTTCTACGCTATACCCCATATCATGAAGAAGACCGAGTTCTATGATTGGCCCACCTTGATCAGTGACAACCTTCATCAGCAGATAATAGAATATTTCCAGATTCATGAGTTCCATATGGTTTCTTACCTAGTCTACCTAGTGGCCTACCAAGGTCAATTCAAAGGGTTGAACACCGAGGGATCATTGAGCATACAACATATCTACAACTACTATCCTCAATTGGAATTCACGAAGTCACTGCATCACTACAAGAGGGTGAATGAGGCTTTTCTGATGTACATAGTGCGGGACCTGGACAATGAATTGCACGTTCGTATCTCTTCAGTCGCCAGGGCAGCGATGGCGGAGTGGGTAGATTGGTTCATACAATTTCCTACTTTCACCTATCTCAGAGTCTATGGCTATTCCGGTGCTCCGCTCATGTTACCAAGGTACCCATTAGACGAATTTGTCTTCATGGAGTTCTTAAGGCAGGCACATGATGTCTACGCATTCTTGAGAAATAGAAAGAAACCCGCCCTCAATTTTCCATTGGGACTGGGAATCTATACATGCAGGACAACAACAGATGCTAAAACCATGGGAGATGAGTTAGAAAAACTTGGTCTTAAGCCTTATAGCGAGAGACGATCTCATGATCCTCATGGTGTCTACGCTAGCCGACTTGAGAGAAACTATGCTCACATATCCGCCCTTGAAGATTTTTAGGCAAATTGTACAGATGTGTTTGAGGTGCGGAGGCGCAGTTACAGTAGGCTCACTCTTCACTAGATGAAAGACTGCCTATCAAAGGACATTGAAGGATTGTCAGATGATGATGAGGATGTGCTTCTCCCGATGTATGCTTGGAAGGGAATTGAAGATCAGCCCCTTCCTCAAGTCAACTGGGCTAATAAGGAATCCCTCTCAATCGAAGAAAGGACGAGGCAAGTCCTCGAGCATAGCAAGGTCTTCCTAGTTCTCAAAAGGAAGAAGTCCATACCAGTAGCAGAGCCGCCAAGGGTACAGTCATCACTTCCCTCCTCTTCCAGAGCACAATCAAAAGGGAAAGGCGTAAGTCAGTCTCAAGATGGTGTGAAGGGCAGCGTGTCAACCAAAAATGTAAGGAGACTAGACTTCTTAGGTATAGTCATATAGGAGCCATCAATGGTTGAAGTAGAAGCTCCTCCAGAAAAGCCTATACCTCAGAAGGAGACAGATGAAGCGCCCTTAGCACATGATTCTATACCACTGACAGGGTCTTCACCAATCCATATTGACCTAGATATTGAAAATGATGAAGAAATTGCAATTGTACCTCCCAAGGAAGTTAGTAAAGATACTACCGTGTCTTGGCTTGAGAGCTCCTTGGGAAGGGTAAGAAGAAGACCTTCATATAAGGTGAATTTTGATGACCTTGATAACATTTATTAGGATCCTCCTAAGAAGAAAGCAAAGAAGCAAGATCACTTTGATAGGAATCCTGATGGTGAGATAGTTATGGAGACTGCAATACCCCCGGAGGACAAGAACAGAGATGAAGTTGATATGGACGACTTTGTGATGGTTAAGGCTAACCTTGGTAAAAATACCAGACATGTTGATGTCAGTTTGTTCAGAGTTGTGTCTGAAAGCCTTCAAGAAAGAGTGCTCAAGGATGGGGAAGACAAAGCAGCCCTCAAGGCTTAAATACAACAGCTCAGGCTTTACATTTCAAACCTCGTCCATGGTTCATCACAGGCGACCCAGTTGCTGCCCCAGGTTTTAGAGACACTAGCTAATCATCATCAGTTGAGACAGTTGGTTATTTGTGGGAAGGAAACTCAAGAGTGGACCGAGAGTTTCATTGTTAGAGGAAAGGAGATCTTGACACGAATGTTTCAGTTGAGAGAAAACGCTCGTGAACTACGTCAAGGTATCCAAGGGTTTGAACAATCAGTGGCTGAGGTTAAAGCAAGGCATGAAATCATCTTGCTGATTTAGATACAACCTATGGTTCAGCGGCTTCAAAAGAACACAAGAGGCAGATCCTAGCTTGGAGAGAGCGTCATGTCTTCAAGGTTAAAAGTTACAAGAGGATATCTGAGGAGTTTATTGCCTACAGACAAAGGGTGATCGAAGCTCTTCTTTTCATCAATGAGTTTGTCATAGAGATTCCTTCTTGATACAGTCTTGAAGATGGTTCTTACGTCGGGCTTGATGAAGTGCAAGCTCAATTTCAGAGTGTTGTTCGCAGCTGTGATAGCAGCAATATAGTTGGTGGCAGAATGAATCACCTTGCCATGATGTCAGCAAGATTTGAAAAAGTGGCCAATGAGGTCAAAGATTTCCTGAGATCAATTGCAAATGGAGAAGATATCTTGGAAAAACGCAACTTTGCTATTGATGGGATAGATGCACCGAACCGGGACACAGTTTCCTGCTTTTTAGCGGATGTGATTGAGATTTGAAATGGCTTTCATCTAGAAGCTTTCTTTCCGCTTTCTTTCTATTCTTGGAGCAATTCTTATCCATTCTTTGAAGAAGAGAAAGAAGATAAATGTAATAGTTGGCGTTTCCTGCTTTTTCTGCTTTCTTAGGTGTTAGATGTTATCTTCTTTCTAGATTTAGAAATAAAGCTTGCTGAGCAAGCCCTAGATTGTGAAAGCAAGGAGATTTTAGGGTTCCCTACTCCTCTGCTTGCCTATAAATAAGAGCCTTTGCTCATTAGTTTTCTTTAACCATGCTAGTGATAACAAAACGCTGAGCCTAAGTGCCTTCTATTTGTTATTCAGTGTTGTTCAATTGCTTTATGATAATGAATTGTTGAGTCTCTTTTAGCCAACAAGTAGTTATTGTAATTGGTGTTCCTATTGTGTAAGAACAAGTTTTGCAAGCCTTTTTAGTTGCAAGCTCTTGTTCCAGGCATGTGATTAGTTATTTTTGTTCCAGAAGTTTGAGAAATAAAATCATGAGCCTCCTTTGCCTTGGTATAACGTCTCAGATTTCTGTTATTTGTGTTATGCTTTTGTGATCTTAATTTCAGCTTACATTGAAGTGTGTAGATGTATGTTGAGAAAGAGTTTATTGAAGCACTTTGTCAGAGAATCAACCTTGTTCATTTCTTGTTTCTCTTGCTCTGCGTGTTACTTGAGAAGTTAGAAACGTCTTTAGCTTAAGTTAGTCGTAGTTGAAGTTCTGAAATCAAAAAATCTCAGCTGCGGCGTTTGTGTTTAATAAACCTTTTGCTCTAGCTGATAAAAAAATAGGCAACTTAGTTTTTAGTTTACTTTCTTTCAACTCCATCAGCAAGAGGGGGCTTCCCCTCCTAATTTGAAGAGTAGTTTTACTGTTCATAGCTGTCCGTTTCAAATACGCATTCCAGAGGTGCAAATTTAATTGCCAACACTATGATATTAGATAAATCTGGTTTTATTGAAGGTGATTTAATTAATTGCGATAATGCTGGAGCGAGTAGGCTTTCACAACTTTCTTCTAAAGCCTTCTTTGATAGTCCCTATCTCTCTACACTCCCAAATTTGTTAATATTTCTTTTCCCTTGCTAAAATTGCTTGTTATTTGATTAGGAGTTTCTGAAGCTTCTATCTCCTTATTTTTGGTTTCTCTGTCATTTATCTTTTTAGTAGCACCCACATCAATGCGCTCAACAAAAACTCACCTTGGTGTGCTCATTCTCCCTCTTTTCCAAATTTTCCATTCTTCTATGGTATTTGTCTTGGTGTTTTGTATTCTGTTTTTGTCTTCTTTCTTCCCTATTTTGGCTTGCGACATTCGATTTCCTTGTCAACTCAATTTCTTCCCTAATTTCCCTTAGTTTTTCTTATTATCTCCTTTAGTGATGGGTGTTAATGTTTGGTATTACATTACTCCTTTATTTCGTCGCATGGTAGTTATTGTATGTCTACTTTGATCGGTCACATCTTTTCAAGGATCCCCTTTGGAAATCCTCCCCTTTCCATTTTCCATCCCCTAGAGTCCGAATCCTCTCTCACGAGGTTGACATTGGAGGGAATTCTACTGCAGATTTTAAGAATATTTTCATAGATTCCTTTGATATCCTTATTTCAATACGTATTATGAATTTGGTTTCTAGTCTCTTCTCTACTGCCTAACCAGGGTCTTAACGACGAAACCAATGTTAGCAAGAAAAGTGGTATCACAAACCGAAGTTCTGAGCCCTGGGTATTCTCGATGAGTAGTGGGTATGATTTTAGTTTCTAGTCTCTTCTCTACTGCCTAACCGGGGTCCTGACAACAAAACCAATGTTAGCAAGAAAAGTGGGTATCATAGACCGAAGTTCTGAGCCCTAGGTATTGTCTATGAGTAGTATTTATAACCTAGTGACAACAATAGTAGAAGGATCAGAGTTAGGATTAGAATGCGGTGTCTATGCTAAGCTACTAACATGAATTATAACCCAATACATATTAGTTAACACACAACACACTGCATAGAATATTCACAAATCTCTGATATATATATCATTGATACATTGTATATCATTACATTCGCATTGCCATTTGTATCTATTACATCTTATTTCCTATCTGTACATATCTATTTGGTTTGGGATGCGTCTCTTACAAAATACATCCTTTCTTGTAAGGCCTAGTTGGCCTTGTGCTCCACATCCTTTTTGTGGTGGGTTGCGGTAAGATGTATTGCTGTTTTGGACCTCTATTCTGCTGTTTACCCTGCCAACAATGGGAGAAGATGTCACTCTCCAAGACAAAGGGAAGAGAATGGTCAAGGCACAATTGAAGAAGGTAACGATTCAACTGATTTGATTATATGTAGAGCTTATAACTATTGCTTTCACTACCAAGGTGGGAGGGCATTGGGATGGCAACTAGTAGAGGCTCTATCCATAGCTTCACCAAAATTTTGGCAAAGACTTGAATGGGCAGTGACTTGGGGAAAAGATTCATACCAAACCTCCAGTCTAGATAGAGAACTCTTGCCATTGGATGGTTACAAATCAAGTAAATACGATATGTTATGAGCAAGATAATAATATTCTAGTGAAATTAAAGTGTTCTAATTTTATTTGACGGAATATTATAAAGTTGAGTTGACTTTATAATAAAGTTTCACTTAAATTCATTAAAGTGAAATTAAAATATGAGCACTCAAGTATGTAAGTGAATGACTATTGAATAAGGTGAAAATATATTTCAAATATATTTTAGAGTGGAAAAGTGGCATCATTCTCTTGAAGTGCGTGCCTTTTTGGCTTTATATGCAAGCCAAGGTAAAATCAAACTCACTTTTGACGATTTGATATTTTTTCTTGGCTTTGGTTTGTGCTTGCTTCTCTGAGATAGGGGTTTTAGAACATTTTATCTCTGGAGAACAAAAACTCTTCACAGATTTGTGATTGTGAGATTGTGAAAGATCAGTTGAATGATTGCAACCACAGGTGCTTCAATTCAGGAGTTCTACATTGCTTAATTCAGGATTTTCTGTGTAGTATTCAGTAGATTTCAATAAAATACAGGAGGGTTTGAGGGATTGGCGTCAATCATCTTCTGGAGGACATTACAGCTTCATGGCCGTTCTTTCTTGGCTGAGGACGTGTTTTCACCTTGGAGTGCGTGGCTCTTAAAGCAAGGGCGTTTGAAGTTTTAGGGAGAAACGCCCACTATCTTGAGGATTTCTCATCTTCTCCTTTGGCGTCTATCTCCTACAGTGCAGTTGCCTCAGTTTTCAGGCTGGAGATTCCATTTTGTAGCCTTCTACACTGGATTTCATCAGTTTACACCATTCTTGGCTGGCAAACTGGAATAATTTCTTATTTAAATAATCTGGAGGATTTTGGGTATGTCTGTAATTTGTAATCTCTTTGTTTTAGTTATTTAATACCTTTTGCAGTTCCATTCTGTAAATTTTAGCTCAGATCTGAGTTTTATGAGCATTTATGTGAAATCGCCCCTTCTACTTCTCTCTAGAAATTTCTCTACAAAACTAAAAAACATAAAAAGATAAGCAAAAATACAGGGGTTTGGGTTGGGAGCCAGCAAGGCTCATCACATATTTGTTGTTGGGTTTTTCTCCCTCAAGTGGAGGGTTTTCCTAGGGTATATGCTATGTTTTTGTGTCTGATTTTGAATTAAATTTCTGTGCATTAAATCTGATCCTAAAACTAACATGGTATCATAGCGGGTATAAGGAAGATCTTGATCAGATTTAGTCAAGCAGCGATATCCCTTATTCTTATTCTCATCTTTTGATTGCATCTATCCTATCATCAAGATGGTGAATGGACTTAAGATCGAGGATAGACTTGAGGGAGCATCTAATTTCACATCTTGGATATTCAGAGTCATGCTCGCCTTGGAAGAAAATGAGTTAGCTGAGTTCGTGGAGACCAAAGTTCCCGAGCCCACTGATGAGGAAGAGAAGTCTCAATGGAAGAAGAAAGATACTAAGGCGAAAAAGATGTTGGTTGATTCCATGAAAGACCACATTGTACCAATCATCTCCAAGTTGAAGACTGCAAGAGACATGTGCAAGACTTTGGAAGAGATGTATGAGATGAACAACACAAGTCGTGCTCTTGCATTAAAGCAACAACTTCATCATGTCAAGATGACGGAAGGAGAATCAATCATCTCATACTTCATGAAGATCGCCGAGTTGAGAGATCAACTTTCTACTATTGGGCATATTGTTGATGACAAAGATTTGACCATGTTGGTTCTTAATGGTCTTCCTTCATTTGGGGAGTCTTATATTCAAGGAATCAGTGCGAGATCAAAACTTCCTAAGTTTGATTGTTTGAGAGCTAATTGTATTAAAGAAGAATCAAGGTTGGCAGCAAGAGGTATTGGACAAAGCCCTACAAATGGAGATATTCATGTTCTTGCCACTCAATCCTCGAAGAAGAAAGGAAAAGAAGGGAAGAAAGGATACTTCAAGAGGAATAGAGATAAAGGTTCAGATGGTGCTCCCGCATCGAAGAAGAAGAAGGACCTCTCTCGCATTCAATGCTTTAGGTGTGACAAGTTTGGTCACTATGCGAAGGATTGTCCAACCCGACCTAAGCAGCAGGCTACTTTTGCAGATGTGGATGAAACCTATCGGTAGAAGGATTCAGGTGGTTTCTTATTCTATTATGCTCTTTCAAGCAATGTGCCTACTGATAATAATACTTGGTTAATAGATAGTGGTGCTTCTTGCCACATCACCGAATTTAGAGAACATCTAAGTGATTTGGTGGAGAGAGATTCTAGTGTTCAAGTAATCATTGGAGATGATGCTAGTTATTCTGTGAAAGGAGTGGGGACCTCCTCTCTTCACTTGGATTTCGACATTACCTTGCAGTTGAGTGATGTCCTATTTGTTCTGGGTATCAAGCGGAATCTTGTCTCTATCTCAGCCTTGGAAGACAAGGGGTACCAAGTTGCATTTTCAGAAGGTAAAGTTCTTGGATGGCCAAAGAACTCAAGTATCAAGACTGCTCGGGTGATTGGAGTTCGACGTGAGTGCCTCTACAGACTTTGCACTCGTTCACTTCAAGCTCTGTTGCATGATTCATCAAGTTCGTGTGAACTTTGGCATAGACGATTGGCTAACCTTCACTTTCGAGCATTACCTACCATGGAGAAGATGGTCACGAGCCTTCCGAAACTCAACCAGGAGCATGAAGGTACCTGTAGAGGTTGCGCCTTGGGTAAGAATACTAAAGGTCCATTTCATAGTAGTGAGAGTAGATCTAAATGTATTCTTGACCTTGTTCATTCTGATTTATGTGGTCCAATGTCTGTTGCTTCTTTGAGTGGTTTCTTGTCTTACATTATTTTTATTGATGACTACTCTAGAAAGACTTGGATTTATTTCTTGAAATCTAAAGAATCTGAGGAAGTATTACAAAGGTTCAAAGAATTTAAAGCTCAGGTGGAGAACTTGTCCGGGAAGATGATCAAGGTTGTGAGATCCGACAATGGAGGAGAGTACATTTCCGGTAGCTTCCGTAACTTTTGCATTGAAGCAGGGATTAAGAGGGAGTTTTGTGTCCCTTACAATCCTCAGCAGAAGCCATGATTCATGACCAAGATATGCAAACCTTCCTTTGGGATGAAGCATCTAGAACAACTTTTTATGTTCAGAATAGAAGCCCTCACTGCATTTTGGAGAACATGACTCCCAAAGAAGCATTCACAGGGGTGAAGCCGGAAGTGAGTTACTTGAGGATCTTTGTTTGTCTAGTGTATGTTCATGTACCAAAAGATAAAAGGACAAAGTTAGAACCTTCTGGCAAGACGGGAATATTTGTGGGCTATAGTGAGACATGAAAAGCCTACAGAGTCTACATTCCATGTCAAAAGTTAATTGAGATTAGTTGTTACATTTGAAGAGGATGTTGCATTTAGGAGATCCAAGGGCACTCACATGGAGATAGATAACGAAGATCAAGAGTGTCCTCAGGATATGGAAGTTGACCATGCTCCTGAGATTTAGAGGGAGGCTCCTGAACCTAAAGAGGATGATGATCCAGTTGAGCCCTTGGAACCTACTGATGGGCCTACAAATATTGTGATTGGTAGAAAAAGACCTCTTTGGGCCAGGCAAACAATGTAGGAGGCAGAAGGGTGACCAGCCCCAAGAGGAACTTTCAGAGAAAGCAAGAGACCTCATAAGTTTTCCAGATATGTTGCATTGATGAGTCAAATCATTGAGTCCGAGCCTTTCAATGTTGAGGAAGCTTTCAGTTAGCAAGTTTGGAGAGATGCTATGGCTGAAGAATATCAATCCATTCTCAAGAATGATGTTTGGGACATCGTACCTAGACCTGAGGGAAAATCTGTTGTTTCTTCTAAAGTGGCTCTTCAAAATCAGGCATGCGGTTGATGGGAGCATTGAGAAGTACAAGGCTAGGTTCGTGGTTAGAGGATTCTCTCAGAAAGAGGGAATTGACTATGAGGAAACCTTTGCTCCAATTGCTTGTTATAGTTCCGTCAGGACCATCATGGCTATTGCAACATCTAAAGGATGGAAGATTCACCAGATGGAGGTGAAGACAACATTTCTGAATGGTGTAATCGAGGAAGAGGTATATATTGAGCAACCTGATGGCTTTGAGGTGCATAGGAAGGAGTCTCATGTTTGCAGGCTGAAGAAGGCTTTGTATGGCCTTAAGCAGGCTCCTTGTGCTTGGTACAAAAGGATTGATCGTTACCTGATGAGCTTGGGCTTCTCTAAGAATGATGTTGATTCAAACCTTTACTTCAAGGTAATTGATGGCGAAGCATTAATCTTGGTTCTCTATGTTGATGATTTAATTCTTATTGGAGAAGATCAACTCATTATCAAATGTAAGAAGGAGTTAGCTTCTGAATTTGAAATGAAGGATCTTGGTCTCATGCACTACTTCCTTGGGTTAGAAGTATGGCAGAAGCTAGATGAGATGATTCTAAGTCAAGGGAAGTATACTATTGACATTCTCAAGAGATTTGGTATGATGGATTGCAAATCAATGTCTATGCTTATGGAGATCAACTTGCATAAGTTAAAAGAGGTTGCAGCTAGTTCAGAGTTGGTGGATCCCTCGATGTACAGGCAATTGATTGGATCGTTGATGTATCTAGTGAATACTAGACCAGATATTTGCTATGCAATGAGTGCACTTAGTCAGTTCATGTGTGAACCAAGGCAAATACATCTAGTTGCAACAAAGCATATCTTGAGATACTTGTGTGGCACAGTTGGATATGGCTTGAGATATTCTTCAGGTGTGGACTTGGAGCGGCATGGATATATTGATTCTGATTGGGTAGGGTGTGTCACTGATCGGAATAGCACCTCTGGATGTTGCTTCAGTTTGGGGTCTGTGATGATATCTTGGGGTAGTAGGAAGCAGTCTTCTGTGGCACTGAGTACAACAGAGGCCGAGTATATTGCAGCTTGTGTGGCAGCTCGAGATGCAATGTGGCTTCAGAAGCTCCTTGCAGGATTGTTTGGGCAATCAATGGAGCCTACTATCATTCATTGTGATAACCAGATCTTTGTGAAGCTTTCCGTCAATCCTGTGTTCCATGATAGACCTAAACATGTTGAGATCAAATACCACTATATCAGAGATATGGTATCAAGAAAAGCAATTTAGTTGAGGTATATTAGCACTGATGAGTAGACGACAGACATTCTCACCAAGCCTCTTTCTAGGTTGAAGTTTGTGTACTTTTGAGACAAGCTTGGTATGGTGGAGAATGAAGCCCTAGCTAAGAAGGAGCCTCAGTATCAGTGATCTTCTTTAATGCATTTCTCTCTGAGAGAGATTTGAGGTGAAAGCCCTTGTTTACACCGTCTGGGAGAGCCATGGTGGATGTCATGTTTGTGACACCATGACAACATCATGTGAGAGAGTCCTTGATGATTTTCTTGTACTGGTATTTTCACCCTCTGGGAGAGCCATGGTGAATGTCATGATGAGGTGACAACAGCACGTTGAGTGATGAGTACTTGTGCTCATTTATCATCCATGGGAGTAGCCATGATGGTTGATATGACGGTGAGGTGATATCTCTTCTTTCCACACATGGGAGTAGCCATTGTGGTTGACATCACGATGAGGTGATGTGTCTTATGCAGCTAGAAGTATTTCTCGCTAGCTGAGAGGGAGTGTTGATGTTTAGCAGCTTTGGGCTCATTCTTCCAGCCTTTTGTAAACACATTTATTTGTGATATTTAATGAGAAGGAGCGCTTCTCAAGGCAACATTGTAATTCTTATTTTGGCCGACCTTCTTTGTGTTTGATCTTCGCCGACCTTCATTGTAATTCATAATTATTATTTGTATTTATGTTTTCCTTTGGTGGCCGACCTAGTTCTTTTAGAGGTGCGACCTCTCTAGCAAATGTATATATACAAGGTTATTTCTCCCTCATTTGATCATCAAGCAAGTTCGATTTCCTTCTTCATTCAAGTGCGAATTCTTCAAGAGAGAAGTGCAAATTCTTCTTGGAGCAGTGTGCGAATTCTCTAAGTGCAGACTGAAGGTCAAGTAAGAGCAGATTACCTGTTTGTTATTACAGCCATTGCTGGTGCTGAAGATTGGCCTTGTGTGTGGCCTCATTGTAAAGAGACTTGTTGCGATTACTTATATATATAAGAGATATATTTGTTGCTGGGTTTTTCTCCCTCAAGTGGAGGGTTTTCCCAGGGTATTTGCTGTGTTTTTGTGTCTGATTTTGAAATAAATTTCTGTGCATTAAATCTGATCCTAAAACTAACACATATTTCATTCCATGGCATGTAGACATCCTATCATGTAGCATGCCTCATTTGTTGTTTGATATTGAAAGAAGAGGAAATGATTTCTGCTTGTATGGACAGGGAAGGCACTTTGCATATCATGGATGAGCATGAGTATTGCCCAGGGCATATCAGTGATGGGTTTTGTTATTGAATTGTGCACAAAATCTTGTCATAAATATAACATGTGCAGAGTTGTAGGATTAAGTGTCAATTTCAAATTTATTGTAAACACTGTAAAATGTACGCCTTTCATTGTACATAGAGGCAATAAAGAGGACTAATTTGTAATAGCTTTCATAAGCATTGCAAAATTATCTTCATTGATAAGGAGGATCATTCATGGAAATCATTGTAACACATTTGTAGGTGGCAAAAGTGGTTGAATAAGTGGCCACAACAGAGCTCATCATGGGAGGGACACAAATATGAGTTCAACCTATGATAGAGCATCACTACCTTCTACCTTGTGGCACTACTTGAGTTGAGCATTATTTTGGATGAGGGCGTTGTTTTTTAATCAAAGGGCAGTGCAGAGCATCGCCACCTTCTACTTTGTGACACTATTTGTGTTGAGCATCACTTTGTATATGTGAAGGGGTTTTGTTCCAATCAAACATAAGAGGCTCTTATACACGAGAGCTCTGGTACCTTCTGCCTTAAGGCACTTGAGTGTTAAGCATCACCTGGTTTTCAGAAGGAGCATGTGAGGGAGTTTTGTTCAAAGCAATTACTAATCCTTGGGATTTTCAGGAGCATGCACAACAATATGGCCATGTTGTAATGTGGCTAACTTTTCATGGTATTATTTTTATTGTAATGTAATTTTTACCACTTGTGTGTAGAAAGTAGGGAGGAACCATCATAGCATTGTTGTTGTACAGTTCCAAACCCATGGGGTTGTAGCACAAAAGTTTCAGCTAGCAGTGGAAGTTGTAAAATTTTCGATGACAGAGCACCATTAGCTAAGAGGATGAATAGGCTGATTTGAGAATCATGTTCTAGTCACTTGGAAACAAAATTTTTAAAGATAGGGGCTGAAATTCTTTGAAGTTTCCCAAGTGAGATTTTGTAGGACCAAATGCTCTCTAAGGGAGGTGTGATTGTGTATTAGATCTAGGAGAAGAGGTCATCTCCAAAAAGATGTTACACAACAAAGTAAGCTAGCGAGGAGAGCAAATTGAATTTATGGAAATTTATGTATTCTAACAATCATGTTTTGGTTTTTATCTTTGCACAATTACGAGCACTATTTTTTGTTCAAGGAAATTCATTGAATCAATCTTTAGGCAAACTTGAAGTTGAAGGATATTTGTTCTAAAGATGCATGTTTTATAATGTACTAGTTTATGAAGTGATGTTAGAAAATAGTGCTGGTGAGAAAAAGTGTGTCCCTAGAGCTGGCTTGTGAATCAAAATTGCAGCAGTTAAGCTTTCAGATTGTTTGAAATGACAAAAGGTTTAGTCTAGAATCTATCCACAGCATGCATTTTATTGAGTAGTGTGTACATGTTATTGTAGTTTTTAGCTTGGAATATCTGTGCTTACTTAGTTAAGCGGATTAATTTGTTTTATTTATTATACTGTTAGTTCAAAAATGTAACTACATTCATGTACTCTCATGTTGTTCAGAACCTTCCACACGACGCCTATAGACTTCTGGCTGTGCCTTCTCCAATTGGTGGTGTTATTGTAATGTGTGCTAATAGTCTCCACTATCATAGTCAGGTAAAGTAAGCTACCTCCTGTAACAAGAATCTGGAAGGAAAATTATCATGGACTGATTGAAAGCTTCTTTTAATCTTATACGAATTCTTTTAGTCATTTTAGATGTTTTGAGAAAATATATATTAAAGGTGTTTGAATATACTTTATCTATTTTATAACCTCCTTTTGATCTGATAAAATTGCACTTCTTGTGTTCTCTGTTCAGTCTGTATCATGTGCGCTTGCTTTAAATGACTTTGCAATGACTACAGAAGGCAGGTTTGTACCGTATTAGCTTGCCCATTTTGAATTTGTTTTAGTAGAGGTGGATTATTCTGCATAGAGGAATATATTATCATTTTTTTTCCAAAATGATTGGTCATTCAAGTATTTTAAATGCAGTCATTTATGATTATTTCCCAATGTAGCCAAGCTGTTTACTACAGTTCTTTACATTTTTGGTATTTGAGGACATTGCCTGATGTTCAAGGGGTATGTCACTAATGAGATAAATTGGTGTTTTAAGTAGGTACGAATATGGGATTAATCACTTTAAAGAGTGAACAAAAGAAATTAAGTTCAATGACAGTTATTGTTCTAATAGAATCAACAAATTCATTATGATTTCATCTGTAATTGCGACCAAGTATAGTGAATAGAAAATGTATTGAGATCAAAGTATGTTATAGTACTACTAAAATCTTCCCAATGTCTTGACTTAGGCATCTTGCTCATGTATAGTTGGGCAGCGATATCTGTAGTTGCTGCTTTTGTA
This sequence comes from Sequoia sempervirens, assembly GCA_007258455.2. Taxonomy (NCBI): domain Eukaryota; kingdom Viridiplantae; phylum Streptophyta; class Pinopsida; order Cupressales; family Cupressaceae; genus Sequoia; species Sequoia sempervirens. Next base: position 128,899,630 of record VDFB02000008.1, on the reverse strand, counting down.
GACACAGTTGTTGGGCATTCTTGTCTCATCATTGCTTGTTGAATTATGGGTTATATTACTTTCTTATTTGTTGGATGGAAAGATAGTTATATTTAAGTGGGCAGAAAGTGCATGAAAATTGCATGACACCCTTTTCTTTTATTGTAGACCAGAGTAAAACTGTAACATCTGTAAAGAAGTAAACAAACTATTCCCTATGCCATCTTAATAAGTACATCAGGCAACACAAAGCCATGAAACTGAAACTCAACACGATAGGAAGTTGAGCTTAAAACCCAAGACTAAATGAGTTTATGCTTGTTAGTGTTTTAGGATCAGATTTAACAGAAAGCAAAAATGCAACACAAACACATGAAGAAATGAACAATATAACACAACATATATTCGGGGAAAACCCTCCTCGAGAGAGAAGAACCCAGCCACAAATATGTCTCTTATATATTGAATGAAATCAGCTTACAAGTCTCAGCACCTCTCCTAGATGCCAATAAATCAGCTTACAACTTGACCCACAGAAGAATAGTATCTCTCATAGATACATGCATACAAAAGAACTCTGTTTTTCTCCTTATTTTCAAACTGCTCTTCAAAAGATAATAACCTGCTGTAAATGGCGAACTCTCCTTGAAATAACCACTTAACTTAAGCAAGAATCAATCCCAAAATAGGGAATTGTCACTTGCATGTGCATGCAAAAGGAGACGCACTAGGAGCATTACAATTGCCTATTTTTAGGAGCAGTTACAAATACATTTCATGCAAAGATTCTCTTGCATGTCAGACCAAAGATTCTATTGCATGTCAACCATCTTAAATAAGACATTTATGTGGGTCAGCCAACTGACATAATATCTATTTAAAGAAGATACTTCTGCTGCTAGAAGATACCTCCTGACGCTATCAGAACATTAACACTCCCTCTTAGCTAGGGAGGTAACTTTTCAGATATTCATGCACCAGTGTCCATCACGGAATTACTCAACGTGATGTTGTCATCTCATCATGATGTCCACCATGGCTACTCCAAGAGAATGAAGCAAGGGCTTTCACCTCAAATTTCTCTCGTAGAGAAAGATGCACTAAAAAGGGCTTACACCTCAAATTTCTCTCACAGAGAAAGATGCACTAACAAGGGCTTGCACCTCAAATCTCTCTTGCAGAGAGAAATGCAATAACAAGGGCTTACACCTCAAATCTCTCTCGTAGAGAGAAATGCATTAACAAGGGCTTACACCTCAAATCTCTCTTGCAGAGAGAAATGCATTAACAAGGGCTTATACCTCAAATTTCTCTCGCAGAGAAAGATGCGTTAACAAGGGCTTACACCTCAAATTTCTCTTGCAGAGAAAGATGCATTAACAAGGGCTTACACCTCAAATTTCTCTCACAGAGAAAGATGCGTTAACAAGGGCTTACACCTCAAATTTCTCTCATAGAGAAAGATGCGTTAACAAGGGCTTGCACCTCAAATCTCTCTCGCAGAGAGAAATGCATTAACACAGATCTTCATGATGATGTGACTCCCTCTGAAGCTTCAAGTTCTAGCATCAACCTTCGGACCTCCTTGTCCAAGGTTGCCTTCGAAGAATTGCCAGACTCCCTCTGAATGTAAATTCCTCCTCTTTGAAGAAACTGATCTCAAAGATAACCTGAATAGGTTCCTCCTCTTCGAGAGATGTCTTCAGCCACCAACTCAGTCCCATGGCTGCAAGCTATGACTCCATGCTTGATCATTTCTCCAATTGGCATAAGTTCCTTACAGGATGCCTCAAGCTCTTCTTCTCTAGGCAATCTCTCATCACCCTCTTGTTCCTCAATCCGTCCTGGAAGCATTTAGAGAGAGATTACTAATAGTTTATAGAACTAAACTATCCCGAAGAGAAATAGCATGAATAAATCTACATCATTATTCAAAGGCACAAACATAAGATACTTATCTCTTTATGTTGGTTCACTAATGAGCTAGACTTGTAGCTGTGTCTCATCTTCACCACCTTCACTCGATCTCGCCCTCATGAAAGTGGGAATATGAAACGACCGTTTATCAAGGATTGAAAACTCCATTTAAATCTAGAGATCACATTATGAATCAACGCACCCATATTCATGCGATTAAAGAGTTTAAGTAATTAAAAGAGTGAAAAATCATCACGACTTCCTTCCATAAACGTGGCCTTTCGCTTCCCAAGCTTGTAAACAGAGATTGCAGCTCTAAGAAACTCCTTATACATAGCACACTTAGTCAGAGTTCTTAATAAATTTTGGTCTTCTACAGAAAAAGATACAGCGGCCAATTAATGCTAGCCTTCAAGAGGCACTCCTCGAGACTTCTTCAGAAAAGACATACACCGATTAATTCAAAAGGGCTTCACACATCGTGGATGGCAACAAAATAGATTATATATAACACCCTCATTAGCTTAGAGAATTTCTGCACATCCAGAACTCAAAACAAGCAATAGAATAGTATCAAGAAAGTCACAACTTCACATCAAGTGAAACTAGCCCAGAAGTTACTCACACTTCCATACTGCCCATGCCTAAAGATGTGTCAATAAATATATAACATTCTCATATCAGTTTTAACAAAATATGACTCCCACGCATCAAGACCCCTTTGAATAGCAACAGGACATTCACCCACAGTGCAGAAGATAAGTCAACACAAAATAGCATTGACTCCATCACTTTCTTTCCATGGCACTTGCACACATAGAATCAACAGCTTTTCCCATGCCTTCTAATCATATCTAAGATTTACAAACTCAAAAAGCCTTCAAAACTCCACTGTGCCACAAGAGACTATGTTCCTGTTAGGCCAAATCTGATCGGATCTTTTCGTAAACCCGCTCTGATACCATGTTAGTGTTTTAGGATCAAATTTAACAGAAAGCAAAAATTCAACACAAACACATGAAGAAATGAACAATATAACACAACATATATTCGGGGAAAACCCTCCTCGAGAGAGAGAAAAACCCAGCCACAAATATGTCTCTTATACATTGAATAAAATCAGCTTACAAGTCTCAGCACCTCTCCTAGATGCCAATAAATCAGCTTACAACTTGACCCACAGAAGAATAGTATCTCTCATAGATACATGCATACAAAAGAACTCTGTTTTTCTCCTTATTTTCAAATTGCTCTTCAAAAGATAATAACCTGCTGTAAATGGCGAACTCTCCTTGAAATAACCACTTAACTTAAGCAAGAATCAATCCCAAAATAGGGAATCGTCACTTGCATGTGCATACAAAAGGAGACGCACTAGGAGCATTACAATTGCCTATTTTTAGGAGCAGTTACAAATACATTTCATGCAAAGATTCTCTTGCATGTCAGACCGAAGATTCTATTGCATGTCAACCATCTTAAATAAGACATTTATGTGGGTCAGCCAACTGACATAATATCTATTTAAGGAAGAGACTTCTGCTGCTAGAAGATACCTCCTGACGCTATCAGAACATTAACAATGCTATTACATGGAAGCATGTCAACCTGTCACAGTAGATTGTTTACTGCTCTATCTGATAAAATGAATGCATGAATTAATAATAGAGACAACAATGCATACCACATATAGGAGTAAAATTTACCTTTATTCGCACATAAATTAATAAAGAAGACCAAAGATGGTCAGCCAAGGTTCAAAGTCGATTCGACTGGATCATACCCTTTCCTTGACAATACGCATTATATTTAAAGGACTCGATGGTTGCCAAAAAGGACACAACTGTCAACCAACCGACTTTTATAACTACCCGAAGTCGACAGCCAAGTAATACATAGTTGGATAACCAATTTTATCAAAACATATTACATAATAATAGACATTGTACACTGAATCCATCGTCCCCCCCAAAAGAAAAAGTTGTCTTCTAGACGACAAGTAAACATCAAGTAACATTAGGGAATGCTAGTTTTAGGATCAGAAAAGTAATAAGCAGAGAACATAACACAATAGATAATTAACACAACAGTTTACCCTAGGAAAACCCTCCTTCTCAAGGGAGCAAAACCCAACAAAATATATCTCTTATATTTAGAACGAATAAGAGCAAAAATCTGCTTTACAAATCAGAACCTTCTCGAGGGCGAACTTGATACAATAAGTGATGAGAATCTCTTCTTGATACAATTGAAAAGAAATCTCCTTAAAATCTGATCTGCTTCTAAAGATGGTGATCTGCTGCTAAGTGCAAACTCCTTCTTGAGAAATGCGAATGAGAATGAATTGATGAATTGAATGAATGAACTTCACCTTGTATATATACAAAGCAAGGTGACTTTTCATCTAGGTCGGCCTCCAATAGAAAATATAAAAATATTTATTATTCATCAAAAGGCCGACTTGCCTTGAGCAACATTTATTATTTTAAATTGAGAGAAAAATATCTCCCGCCGTTATAAACATCAACACTCCCTCTTAGCTAGGGAGGTGTTTTTCTTGTAATCCTCGTTATGGAGTCTCTTGACATGATGTTCACAATGGCTACACCCAACTGTGGAAAACCATATCTCAGTCTCAGAGATGTACAAAAATCCATCACGGAGTCTCTCAATGTGATGTTTTCATGGAGTCTCTCAACATGACATCCACCATGGCTACTCCCATGTGTGGAAAGAAACATGTGCACAAGTGTCCATCACGGAGTCTCAATGTGATGTCGTCATGGAGTCTCTCAACATGACGTCCACCTTGCTACTCCCATGTGTGGAAAAACACAAGTACAAAGGGTTCATCACGGAGTCTCTCAATGTGATGTCGTCATGGAGTCTCTCAACATGACGTCTCATCTCAGTCTCAGAGATGAACAAGGGCTCGCACCTCATATTTCTCCATCTCAAAGAAATATACACTAGGGCTTTTGCCTCATATTTCTTCGTCTCAGAGACATATACACTACAACAAATCTTCATGATGATGTGACTCCCTCTGAAGCTCCAAGTACTTGCATCAACCTTTTGACCTCCTTGTCCAAGATTGCCTACAATGCTTGCCTTAGAGGAATGGTTAATGCACACCTTTGGCACTACTGAATTGCAAGAGTTCAGGACTGTCCTTCTCGATCATATTTGGATCACCCTATTCTAAATAGGTTTGCGGAACTACCAATGTCAGATCCAGATTGACTATCTTGTGCAATTCTGTTCTCTGTAGCTGAAGAGGTCTTCCAAGGACTTTAGCACCTGTCCTTGCAACACTGCAACCCACTTAGTTGACACCTTCACTTCTTCTCAGTAAGTCATAGAACTCCCTCTTGATCCCTACCTCAGAGATTGCAAAGAAATCCTCCATTGACTGATCTTAGAACTTTAATCCTTTTCCCCTTGACATGCTCTCAACTCGAGCCTTGAATCCTCAGAATTTAACTCCCTCTGAATGTCCTTTCCTCCTCTTCGAAGTAACTGATCACAATAACAATCTATATAGGTTCTTCATTGTTTAGTGTCTTCATCTTTCTCAATCTTCTTTGCTGATGCAAACTCTCCATCCAAGGCTGACCCAACCTTGTGCCCTCGAGAGATGTCTACAGTTATGTGTCACCAACTCAGTCTCATGGCTGCAAGCTAAGACTTCATGTTTGTTCATGATTTCCTCACAGGATTCATCAAACTCTTCCTCCCTTGAATTCCTTAAGCAATCTCAGATAATTAATTCATCATTCATTTGCTTCTCGATCCAACCTACATTTTAAAGAGATTAATAATAGTTCATAAAATCAAACTACAAATGAAGCATGTAGCAAATATCATTAGATAGATCAATTAAAGAAATAATACAACTTATCTTTGTTGATTCTAATATATCTTTCTTTCATTTTTACTGCTCTTGGAAATGCTAATCACAACGCAACAAAAGACAATCTGCTCAACATAGATTTCTCAGGCACATTATGCAGCCGACATATTCAATATAGAACCAGGCCTCTCAATGAATCAAGGCTCCATCACAGTCCATGTACTTAGAGAATGGTGTCAATGTGACAAACCAATCACAACCGAAATTGCAATTCTCCTTTCATGTCAAAGTCACACTCAGACATCTTCACAACTAGCATGAAACAACTTGCAATGAATGAATAGTATCTCAAAGGGTTTTATTGCAACGATCACCACTCAAAAGAAACCATGACCTCTGCTAATCACACGATCCAAATAATTGATGTCAGATCTGCACAACTTAGCAAACTGAATTTCAACCGAGAAGAAGGTGATTTCAAAGGTACAAACGTAAAATACTTATCCTTTTAATGTTGGTTAATTCTTCAGATATTCAACCAACGATGCCTTTTTCAAATTTTGAGCACCACGGTCTCTTTCACCATATTGACCACTACTATAGCAGTCATCATAGTGATCTCCATAATGATCCCTTCCAAAACGATAGGGATAATAAAGAACCAAGATACAAAATCAGGGCTCAACAATCAACATCATTGAGCATACAAGTCAGCCTTAAAACCAACACCCAAGCTGCCTTCACCCAAGCAACTTGAAGCCAAACCAACAGTACCACCCAACTCAACAACGTGATCCACCATTAATGTTGCGTTAACAAAGTGCTACCTCTGTCCAACTTCAATTTACAATAGCTGCACTCCAGCCAAAACCTGGCAAGCCGCCTGTAGAATTGAGTAAGGTGAAGATATGGTTGGCAGACCCACCGCCAGTGCTGCCATTGTACTCATCTCGAGTGCAAAAGCTGTTTGTAAATGATAATCTTTTTCCACCCTCTTAGCCAAAAGTTTTGAACGATTTAACTGAAAATCCTCTCTTCTTTCCTCATTATTATTAGAGTAGATGTCACCAATGATGGCATCTTTGGAGCTTAAGAAGGCCGCATTGTGGGCATTGAAAGAAACAGTTGACCAGCGGGTCTCTATTAGAGGATTGCAGGTTGATAAAATTGTTTCTCTTCCTGCTATATTAATCTTCGAATATAACACACTCTCCGTCTCCCACCTTGGCAGTTGTTTCCTACGTAACGACAATCAACTGCCTTCCATACAAGGCTTTGATCTGGCAAACAATGGAAAGAGCGTGAGTGGAAAGGCCATCAAACATACATTATCTCCTTTCTATTTCATCTATTCCCAAGGAAGTAATTTCACAGTCCACTCGACAACACCAAATAAAATTTTCAATTTCATTTACTCGACAGGAACAATGATGGTAATTCCGCCTGTATCATTCTTTAGTAGGAAGAAGCACAAAGAGCCCTCATTCCACTCTATATTGTCAAGTAGACTACACTTTTGACCACTGCCGTTGCGATGGTAAACATTTCACCCAAAATATTTCTAATCATAGTATCACCCAAATTTCAGTTCCCATTAATAATAATTGGCGACTTCTAAATGTTAATGTTATGACAGCTTCAGGTTCATCCTTCCAGCCACGAGTGAAGACATAAATAAATGTAGCCTATTGGCTATTTATTTATATGAGTCATTTATTAAAGATGAGCGCTTCTCTTGGCAACATTATAATTTCTCTTGAGGCCGACTTTTCCTAAATTATATTTATTATTTGTAATTATTATTATTTTGTAACTTGGCCGACCTTGTATATGAAGAGGTGCGACCTCTCTCATTTGTATATATACTAGGTCACCTTCCTCTAATTGTCATCAACCAAGTTCTATTCATTCTCTCATTAAGGTGCGAATTTCTTCAAGAGCAAAAGTGCGAATTTCTTCAAGAGCAGAATTGCGAATTTCTTTAGGGAAGATTTAGCAGTCCAAGGAAGTGCAGATCTTCATCTGTTATTGCATCTGGTATAGGTGCTGAATATTGGCCTCATTGTAAAGAGAATTGTTGCCATTATTTTTATAAGAGAGAACTTTTGTTGCTGGGTTTTTCTCCCTCAAGAGGAGGGTTTTCCCAGGGTATCTGCTGTTTTAGTGTCTGATTTTGAATTAATTTTCTGTGCATATAATCTGTTCACTAAAATTTACATGGTATCAGAGCGGGTTTGAGAGGATCGTGATCAGATTATTGCTAATCAGCATACCCTATTGTTCACTTAATCAAGATGGTGAATGGTTTGAAGGTTGAGGATAGACTCGAAGGTGCATCCAACTTCACATCATGGAGATTCAGGATCATGCTTACCTTGCGTGAAAATGACTTGGGTGAGTTCGTGGAGTCTAGCGTTTCTGAACCTGAGGAGGAAGAAGAAAAGTTGCAGTGGTTGAAGAAAGACATTAAAGCAATGAAGATATTGGTTGATTCCGTAAAGGATCACATTGTTCCTATCATCTCTAAGTTGAAGACAGCGAGAGATATGCTCAAGACCTTGGAAGAGATGTACGAAATCAACAATACCGGTCGAGCGCTTGCACTAAAGCAACAACTTCATCATGTGAAGATGTCAAAAGGTGAATCAGTAATTGAATACTTTATGAGGATTGCAGATTTGAGAGATCAACTCTCGACAATAGGGCATATGGTTGATGACAAAGACCTAACTATGCTTGCACTCAATGGTCTACCTTTGTCTTGGGAATCTTATATTCAGGGAATCAGTGCAAGATTGAAATTGCCTAAGTTTGATCGCCTAAGATCAGATTGCATTCAAGAGGAATCAAGGTTGATGGCAAGAGGCGTTGGTCAAAGTTCAAAGAATGAAGACATTCATGTTCTCGCCGCTCATGCATCAAAGAAAAAAGGAAAAGATGGAAGGAAAGGATTCTTCAAGAGGAATCGGGACAAAGGAAATGATGATGCACCTCCATTTAAGAAGAAGAGGGATATGTCCAAGATTCAATGTTTTAGGTGTGATAAGTTTGGGCACTTCACCAAGTATTGTCCAACTAGACCTAAGCAACAGGTCACCGTTGCAGATGTTGATGATGCCTCTCCTCAAAAGGATTCAAGTGAATATTTGTTCTATTCGGCATTATCAAGCAGTGTACCTTCCAACACCAATACTTGGATAATCGACAGTGGTGCTTCTCGTCACATTACCGGCTTTAAGGAGCACTTATCAAGTTTGGTGGAAAAGGAGTCTTCTGAACAAGTCATCATTGGAGATGATGCTAGCTACTCTGTGAAAGGAATTGGGACCTCCACACTTCATTTGGATTCCGGCATATCACTTCAATTGGGTAATGTTCTTTATGTTCCCGGAATCAAGCGCAATCTTATTTCTATTTCAGCATTGGAAGATAAAGGATATCAAGTTGCCTTCTCCAAAGGCAAAGTTCTAGTATGGATGGAGAACTCTAGCTTCAAGGATGCTCAAGTAATTGGAGTTAGACGTGAAAACCTTTACAAGGTCTGCACATGTTCATTACAAGCTTTGGTTCATGACTCTTCAAGTCTATGCGATCTTTGGCATCGGAGATTGGCTCACCTACACTTCCGAGCTTTACCTTTCATGGAGAAGATGGTGACGGGCCTTCCTAAGTTCACTTAAGAGCACGAAGGTACTTGCAAGGGCTGCGCATTGGGTAAGAATATAAAAGCCCCCTTTAATAGTAGAGAAAATAGATCTAAGTGTATTTTAGATCTTATTCATTCTGATTTATGTGGTCCTATGTCTGTTCCTTCTTCGAGTGGTTTCTTGTATTATGTTCTTTTCATTGATGATCACTCTAGGAAGACTTGGATTTATTTTTGAAATCTAAAGAGTTTGAGGAAGTGTTGGACAGGTTTAAAGAGTTTAAAGCCTTGGTAGAAAATCTTTACGGTAAAAGAATTAAGGTCCTCAGATCTGACAATGGTGGAGAATACACCTCTGGTAGTTTTCAGAATTTTTGTATTGATGCAGGGATTAAGAGGGAGTTCTGTGTTCCCTATAATCCTCAACAAAACGGTGTTGCAAAAAGAAAGAACAGAACGATTGTGGAAGCAGCGAAGGCCATGATCCATGATCAAGATTTGCAAACCTTCCTATGGGTAGAAGCTTCCAGGACAGTTGTGTATGTTTAGAACAGAAGTCCTCATAAGATCTTGGAGAGTATGACTCCAGAAGAAGCCTTTACAGGGAAGAAGCCTGAAGTTAGTCATTTGAGGATCTTTGGATGTCCTGTCTATATTCATGTTCCCAAGGAAAAGAGAACCAAGTTGGAACCTTCTGGCAAGAAGGGAATATTTGTGGGCTACAGTGAGACATCAAAAGCCTACAGAATTTACATTCCAGTTCAGAAGATGATCGAGATCAGTAGGGATGTCACATTTGAGGAAGATGTTGCATTCAGGAGATTCAAGGGGATTCATATGGAGATTGATAATGAAGAGTCTCCTTAGGATATGGGAGTTGACCATACTCCTGAGATTCAGAGGGAGACTTCAGAACCAAAAGAAGATATTGATCCTGTTGAACCCTTGGAACCTACTGATGGGCCTACTGACATTGTTATTGGGAGAAAGAGACCTCTATGGGCTAGTCGTACTATGCAAGAGGCTGAAAGCTTTGTAGCTCCTAGAGGCACATTCAGAGAAAGGAAAAGGCCACATAAGTTCTCCAGTTATGTTGCCTTGATGAGTCAGATTATAGAATCCGAGCCTACCTGTGTTGAGGAAGCATTTAGTCTTCAAGTTTGGAGAGATGCTATGACAGAGGAGTATCAGTCGATTCTTAAAAATGATGTTTGGGATATTGTTCCTAGACCCGAGGGCAAGTCTGTGGTATCTTCTAAATGGCTATTCAAGATTAAGCATGCTGCAGATGGAAGCATTGAGAAGTACAAGGCAAGGTTTGTGGCTCGTGGGTTTTCTCAGAAAGAGGGAGTTGATTATGATGAAACATTTGCTCCTGTTGCTCGCTACACTTCAGTCAGAACCATCATTGCTATTGCTGCATCTAGAGGATGGAAGATTCACCAGATGGATGTGAAGACAACTTTTCTCAATGGAGTAATTGAGGAGGAGGTTTATATAGAGCAACCTGATGGATTTGAGGTTCATGAGAAAGAGTCACATGTTTGCAAGCTGAAGAAGGCCTTGTATGGTCTTAAGCAGGCTCCTTGTGCATGGTACGAAAGGATTGATCGGTACCTGTCAAGTTTGGGCTTCTTAAAGAATGATGCTGATTCAAATCTCTACTTCAAGGTAATCAATGGTGATGCATTAATTTTGGTTTTATATGTTGACGATCTGATCCTTACTGGAGAAGATCACCTAATTCTTGAGTGTAAGAAGGAGTTGACTTCGGAATTTGAGATGAAGGACCTTGGGCTCATGCATTACTTCCTTGTATTAGAAGTCTGGCAGAAACCAGATGAGATGATTCTAAGTCAAGGAAAGTACACCATTGATATACTTAAGAGATTTGGCATGATGGATTGCAAATCCATGTCTACACCTATGGAGACCAATCTACATAAATTGAAGGAGGCTGTGCTAGTTCAGATTTGGTGGATCCTACATTGTACAGACAGCTGATTGGATCCTTGATGTATCTAGTTAACACTAGACCTGATATTTGCTATGCAGTGAGTGCACTTAGCTAGTTTATGTGTGATCTGAGACAGATACATCTTGTTGCAACTAAACATATCCTGAGATACTTGCGTGGCACAGTTGGATATGGGTTGAGGTATACTTCAGATGCAGACTTGGAGTTACATGGTTTCACTGATTCTGATTGGGCAGGTTGTGGTTCAGATCGGAAGAGCACCTCTGGTTGTTGCTTCAGTTTGGGTTCTGCTATGATTTCTTGGTGCAGCAGGAAGCAGTTATCTGTAGCATTGAGTACAATAGAGGTCGAGTACATTGCAACTTGTATGGCAACTCGGGAAGCAGTGTGGCCTCGTAAGCTCCTTGCAGGATTGTTTGGACAATCAATGGAGCCTACTATCATTCATTGTGATAATTAGAGTTGTGTGAAGCTTTCTGTCAATCCTGTGTTTCATGACAGAACCAAGCATGTTGAGATCAAGTACCACTATATTAGAGATAAGGTACTGCGGAAGGCTGTACAGTTGAGGTACATCAGCACTGATGAGCAGACGACAGATATTCTCACCAAGCCTCTCGCTAGGATAAAGTTTGTGTACTTCCGAGATAAGCTTGGTATGGTGGAGAATCCAGCCTTGACTGAGTAAGAGTCTCAATATCAGTGAGCTTTGTTAATGCATTTTCTTCTGAGACGGAAGAATTTGAGAGTGTAATCCCTTGTTAATGCATTTTCTTCTGAGACAGAAGAATTTGAGGTGCAAGCCCTTGTTCATGCATTTTCTTCTGAGACGGAAGAATGAGGTGCAAGCCCTTATTAATGCATTTTCCTCTGAGACAGAGGAATTTGAGGTGAAAGCCCTTGTTTCCACCCTCTGAGCTGAGTCATGGTGGATGTCGTGTGAGACTCCATGACATATGTTGTTCTTGTGTTTCACCCTCTGAGAGAGTCATGGTTAAAGTCACGTTGAGGTGACAACATCACGCAAGTGATGAACACTTATGGTTGATATCGTGTTGAGGCGATACCTAATATCACGTTGAGGTGATATTCTTCTTTTGACATCTGGTTGCAGCCAATGTGGTGGGCATCATGTTGAGGTGATTTGTCTTGAGCAGCTGGAAGTTCTCTCCCTAGCTGAGAGGGAGTGTTAATGTTATGACAGCTTCGGGTTCATCCTTCCAGCCACGAGTGAAGACATAAATAAATGTAGCCTATCGGCTATTTATTTATATGAGTCATTTATTAAAGATGAGCGCTTCTCTTGGCAACATTATAATTTCTCTTGAGGCCGACTTTTCCTAAATTATATTTATTATTTGTAATTATTATTATTTTGTAACTTGGCCGACCTTGTATATGAAGAGGTGCGACCTCTCTCATTTGTATATATACTAGGTCACCTTCCTCTAATTGTCATCAAGCAAGTTCTATTCATTCTCTCATTAAGGTGCGAATTTCTTCAAGAGCAGAAGGGCAAATTTCTTCAAGAGCAGAATTGCAAATTTCTTTAGGGCAGATTTAGCAGTCCAAGGAAGTGCAGATCTTCATCTGTTATTGCATCTAGTATCGGTGCTGAATATTGGCCTCATTGTAAAGAGAATTGTTGCCATTATTTTTATAAGAGAGAACTTTCGTTGCTGGGTTTTTCTCCCTCAAGAGGAGGGTTTTCCTAGGGTATCTGCTGTGTTATTGTGTCTGATTTTGAATTAATTTTCTGTGCATATAATCTGTTCACTAAAATTTACACTAAATATCTGATGAAGCCCGATAACTTCCAATTCGATATTTAATCCAGCACACCATACACATATTCAACATGTCCCAGAGACTCACAATTGAATTGATTCACAGTCCGTAATGCATAGCAGGACACGATATGATTCGCACCAGATCACTGACGATTATTTTAGTGAGTCGATATAGATCCAGGAACCAATGGATATGTATATCCTTACCGACCTGGACTACAGAGGTGCTCGATGATGGCGACTTTCGCTACACACAACCTCTTGCTGTACCAAGGGTCTCGACTCATTTAGACGATGTCTTTAGCCTCCAAACGTCTGATATTATTCTCTCTCTGCTTGACTTCTAGCGGTGATGAGTTCACCTGGGCGACATGAGCACCAAATGGAGATCCACGCACTGACTTAGTGCCTTGTTTCAATGTCAACAACTAGGACAAATCGCAATCCTCCTTCAATGATTGTCACTCCAGCAAACTCAAAGCTCCCTTAGTGAAATGAATATCAGAATGTCAAGGCACTAATATTTATGAGCGGCTAAGGAGTTGCTTTCCTCAATGATGCTTAATTTCCTTTGACTTTTCAAACCCACGACTTCTTTCACTACCTCCGTGTACCATTCGCATTAATAGATATGAATTGTTGATAGCTACAAAGACAACTCCGTCACTATATCATTCTTGTGATGCCTTGGGTGATTGATAATCGATCTCTCAAACATATCCTGAATGGTTGTCTTTTAATTCTTGTCAATGTCCTTGCTTGTTCTAGCGCCAATATGACAGCATTCAGATTTGTCTTCTACTGGCTGCTTAAGGAGCTGAGTACCTGCTAGGTGGAAAAGAACCCGATAAGGAGCTTGAAATTTCCCATGATTCAATGAAAGCACACTAGCAGAGGAGTCTGATTTAATCCTTGCAACTCCAAATTATATTTTACTTGTCTTTGACATGGCTATCCTTAGTTTGCTGACTGTCTTCAGTTTCATCTCTTTTTACTGTGAAGGTAGCTGCAACAACGAAAGCTAACCCTAGAAAACTTCAAAGGAGGACTTCTCATATTTTTCTTCAAAGTGGGCATGAGACTTAGTGAAATCTGAAGATGCATTCTTTGTTCTTGTTGTTAGTTTTGTGATCAGATAAGATAGACAGAATTTAATTAAAAAATCAGACACAATAACACAGCATAAGCCCTGGGAAAACCCTCCACTTGAGGGAGAAAAAGCCAGCAACAATATATCACTTATATATTGAATGTCAACACAAATGTCTCCTTTACAAAGAGGCCGATATGAAGGCCAATTAGAAGCACCACAATTTGATGCTACCATAGTAACAAAGTAATGCAATCTGCTGATGATAAACTCAGCCTTCCACAAAATATTGATCTGCACTTGATGACAAACTCGCACTTATATATATCGAACATGAGAACAACAAACTGAATGAATATGATGATGGAATGAGCAATGATCGACTTGTATATATACAAGAGAGAGAGGGAAGACGCGTCTCTTCAAGTCAAGAGGTCGGCCTCAAGTAGATGAATATCTCTTCAAAAGGTGGCGAATCATCAAGTCGACCTCTAATAAAATATTAATTATTATTTAACAAATGACGTGTCATTTCATAAAATCGCCTTCATCAATTAAATAGGCAATAGGCTATAATTTAATTGTCTTCTTCAAGTGATTTGGGCTGGAAGATAATCTCGACGTTGCCTTGAACATCAACACTCCCTCTCAGCTAGGGAGGATACTTCCAGCTGCATAAGACATAACACCTCATCGTGATGTCAACCACAATGGCTACTCCCATATGTGGAAAGAAGAAATATCACCTCATCGTGATATCAACCATCATGGCTACTCCCATGGATGGTAAATGTGCAGAAATGCTCATCACTCAATGTGATGCCGTCACCTCATTGTGACTTTCACCATGGCTACCCCCAGAGGGTGAAAAACATGAGTACAAGAAAATCATCACAGACTCTCTCACGTGATGTTGTGATGGAGTCACACACATGACATCCACCATGGCTACTCCCAGAGGGTGGAAACAAGGGCTTTAACCTCAAATCTCTCTGAAAGAGAAATGCATTAACGAGGGCTTGCACCTCAAATCTCCCTCAAAGAGAAATGCATTAAAGAAGATCGCTGATACTGAGACTCCTTCTCAGCTAGGGCTTCATTCTCCACCATACCAAGCTTGTCTCGAAAGTACACAAACTTTATCTTGGAGAGAGGCTTGGTGAGAATGTCTGCCGTTTGCTCATCAGTGCTGATATACTTCAACTGGATTGCTTTCCTCAATACCATATCTCTGATATAGTGGTATTTGATCTCAACATGTTTAGTTCTGTCATGAAACAAAGGGTTGACAGAAAGCTTCACACATCTCTAGTTATCACAATGAATGATAGTTGGCTCCATTGCTTGACCAAACAATCCTGCAAGGAGCTTCCGAAGCCACACTGCTTCTCGAGTTGCCACACAAGTTGCAATATACTCGGCCTCTGCTGTACTCAGTGCCACAGAAGATTGCTTCTTGCTACACCAGGAGATCATCGCAGACCCCAAACTGAAGCAACATCCAGAGGTGCTCTTCCGATCAGTAACACACCCTGCCCAATCAGAATCAGTATATCCATGCAGCTTCAAGTCCACACTTGAAGAATATCTCAAGCTATATCCAACTGTGCCCCGTAAGTATCTCAGGATATGTTTTGCTGCAACTAGATGTATTTTCCTTGGTTCACACATGAACTGACTAAGTGCACTCATTGCATAGCAAATATCCGGTCTAGTATTGACTAGATACATCAACGATCCAATCAATTGCCTGTACATCGTGGAATCCACCAGATCTGAACTAGCTGCAGCCTCTTTCAACTTATGCAAGCTGGTCTCCATAAGCGTAGACATGGATTTGCAATCCATCATAGCAAATCTCTTGAGAATGTCAATAGTATACTTCCCTTTACTTAGAATCATCTCATTTGGTTTCTGCCATACTTCTAACCCAAGGAAGTAATGCATGAGACCAAGATCCTTCATTTCAAATTCAGAAGCTAACTCCTTGCATTTGATAATGAGGTGATCTTTTCCAGTAAGAATTAAATCATCATCATAGAGAACCAAGATTATTGCTTCGCCATCAATTACTTTTAATTATAGGTTTGAATTGACATCATTCTTGGGGAAGCCCAAGCTCATCAGGTAATGATCAATCCTTTCGTACCAAGCACAAGAAGCATGCTGAAGGCCATACAAAGCCTTCTTCAGCCTGCAAACATGAGACTCCTTCCCATGTACCTCAAAGCCATCAGGTTGCTGAATATATACCTCTTCGTCAATTACACCATTCAAAAATGCTGTGTTCACGTCCATCTGGTGAATATTCCATCCTTTAGATGCTGCAATAGCAATGATGGTCTTGACTGAAGTATAGCGAGCAACTGGAGCGAAGGTTTCCTCATAGTCATGTTATCACCTGAAATTGCACCCTTGTTGAACCTGATGTTCAACACTTGAGTGTAACATAGGAAGACCTCTAAAGATGTGGGTTTCTTATAAACAGAGGTCAACCTCCGGAGAAGGCCGGCTTCCTATGGTGTCACCTAACTACTAATCTTGTAAGGAAAAGGGAGAAGGAGAATGCATAAAAATGAAAATTAAATCCTATGGTGATACACCAAAATGACAAGAACAATGAGACACTCAAGTTACACTTGAATACTAATGATGGATATGGGACTGCACAACAAGTTTCTGTAGATTATGCATAAGTATTTCACAAATAGGTTTGACATGCACACACTTTCAAGAAGGAAAAACAGATTTTCACAAATTAAAAGCTCATGTGCAATTAAGTAAACACAGTTTGTAACCTACATAATACTACTTTTGCAAAGAAAGGCATGCTAACATGAGACAAAGCTATAAGGAAAAGAAAGATTTCACAAAGTAGCTTGATCAATCACTTGAAAATGCACAATATTTTGCAAGAACCAGAAGGCAAATTGAACCATCAATGGTAACCAACATAAATTTTATATATCATGCTCCAAAATGAGTTACAGAAGTTTGCTAATCTGAGAAAGTACTACAAAAGTCACAGACTTTCAAAAAGCATTAGGAGAACTCCTTTACAAAGAGGCAAAAATGCCTTATATAAAAAGATGTCAGCCCCCCAGGGCTTACAAAAATATCTGTCTTCGGAAAGATCTGCCCCTTAGATCTTTTTTATGAAATTAATGCTGCAATCAAGTGTATCCCTGTTGTCCATGTCGGTGTGAAAAGATCGCCCTCAGGAGAAGCCTTCAGATCTTTTGCAACCACAGTATTAACTTCATGGCCTCCGTGTCCATCCTCAAACTTCCCTGCCGAACTACCTTGAATGCCCTGAGGTATTATCATTAATGTCTATCGACCCTCGCTAGTTGACATCCCAGTTGTCCTTGCGGTCTCTGCTTTTCTGTTTACCGACGACACCTCCTGGATATCAAATTGATTCATCGCTTTATTCTCAGAGCAGATCCACGTTGCTTATGTTCTGCTGATCTTCTTCACAGGGGTCAAACTGCCACGACTCTCTTGTTGCCTCCTTTGATTGGTCGAACAGATGCTACATGGATTTGCTAGACGGTCAAAGGTTGTTCAGACGAAATTGCATGTAGGTGAGACACTAATCGTGTCTCCCCGATGCGATTAGACCTTGCAGCAGCATTTGGCAAGACATACGATGGTCGGCAAGACCTCATAGCAAGCTCCTTTCCTTTCCCCGAGTTCACTTCACTTCGGTAAGACCCTATCGGGTCAGCTAGACATCTTGCCGAAGCCATCTTGTTTCAGCGGGAGCCTACCTTCCTATTCACAACGGTCGGCGAGACTTCTCCCCGACCTCAAAATATTATACCGAAGGCACCCCTTGTCGGCAGGACCTTCGTCATTCCGCCAAACCTCATACCGAAGGCAATATCTCTCGGCGAGACTACCCTCGTTCACCGAGACATCATGTGGAGGTCTTTACGTTACACCGAAGGCACAAAACATGTCGGCGTGACTAACAACCATCGGCGAGACATCCTGTTGATAGCACCTCCTTTCGCCGAGCTCTCTTCATTTCGCTGAAACATCTCGCTGAGCTCCTACTTGTTCGGCAAGACCTTCGGCTTTCAGCGAAACCTTTTGTCGAACTTCTTTCCTTCGCCGATGCCACTTCACTTTGGCGAGACATCCCGTCGATGAGACTTTATGGCGAACGGCAAGAGTCTTACCGATGTCCCTTTCTATTTCGGCAAGACTATTAGCAGTCGGCAAGACCTTACACTGAGCGCCAAACATTACATTGAGCCCTTTTGTTTCGGTGAGACCACCCTCGGTCGGGGAGACATCATAGCGAAGGGACAAGCTTTCGCCGAGACCTTCAACGGTCGCCGAGACTTCATGCCGAAGTCAATCCCCATGGCCAGGAGTCTTACCGATTCCAAATATTCACTCGGCGAGACCCTGTCGGGACGGCAAAACCTCACGCCGAACGCATTCCGCTTTCCCCGACGCTGATCATTTCTTTCGATGAGACTCCCATGTTTCGGTGAGACATTATGCCGAAGGCAATCCCCTTCGGCGAGATCCTGTTCGGTCGTTGAGACGTTACAGCGAGGCCCTTCCTTTCTTTGCGATGGCATTTCTTTTCACCGAGACCACACCATGTCGGCAAGACCATATAGCGATGATGCCTCCTTTCCCCGAGACCACATGTAGTCGGAGAGACACATGAAGACTCATGGCGACCCGAATGTCCTGCGATGGGTGTATTAAACCAAGTAGAACGCACTGCCAGTCGGCAAGACAACAGGAGGGTCTTGCCGACTTTCTTCTCTGATGAGTTTTTTCGCCAAAACTGGTTGAGGCGAGGCTTTCCAATAGACTTCCTTGTCAGATAAGGACCTTCCCAATGAAATCCGAGCACCTGCACGCTGGGCTCAACCCTTATGGGAGCCACATTTAATCCATGTGCGAATTTGAAACATAATTTCCCCCGATTGAGCCCGTAGGTGAAAATTGGGTAACAAGTCAACTCCCTCTTTCTAAGAGAATCCTCCAGCCACGAACCTAGCCTTGTACTTTTGAATGCTCCCATCAGCCGCATGCTTGATCTTGAAGAGTCACTTAGAGGAAACAACAAATTTTCCTTCAGGTCTAGGTACGATATCCCAAACATCATTCTTGAGAATGGATTGATACTCTTCAGACATAGCATCTCTCCAAACTTGCTGACTAGTAGCTTCCTCAACACTGGTAGGTTCTAAGTCAATGATTTGACTCATCAATGCAACATAGCTGGAAAACTTATGAGGTCTCTTACTTTCTTTGAATGTTCCTCTTGGCGTTGCAAACCTTTCTGCCTCCTGCATTGTTTGCCTTGCCCAAAGAGGTCTCCTTTGACCAATCACAATATCTGTAGGCCCATCAGTAGGTTCCAAAGGCTCAACTGGATCATCATCTTCTTTGGGTTCAGGAGCCTCCCTCTGAATCTCAGGAGTATGGTCAACTTCCACATCCTGAAGAGACTCTTGATCTTCATTATCTATCTCCATGTGAGTGCCCTTGGATCTCTTGAATGCAACATCCTCTTCAAATGTAACATCCCTACTGATCTCAATCAATTTCTGACCTTGAATGTAGATTCTGTAGGCTTTTGATGTCTCACTATAGCCTACAAATATTCCCTTCTTGCCAGAAGGTTCCATCTTTGTCCTTTTATCTTTTGGTACATGAACATACATTGGACAACCAAAGATCCTCAAATGACTTACTTCCGGCTTCACCTCTGTGAATGCTTCTTCGGGAGTCATGTTCTCCAAAATGCGGTGAGGGCTTCTATTTTGAACATACACAGCTGTCCTAGATGCTTCAGTCCAAAGGAAGGTTTGCAAATCTTGGTCATGAATCATCGCTTTGGCTGCTTCCACAATAGATCTGTTCTTCCTTTTTGCAACACCATTCTCTTGAGGATTGTAAGGGACACAAAACTCCCTCTTAATCCCAGCTTCAATGCAAAAGTTACGAAAGCTACCGGAAATGTACTCTCCTCCGTTATCAGATCTTAGAACTTTGATCCTCTTCTCAGACAAGTTCTTTACTTGAGCTTTAAATTCTTTGAACCACTCAAGTACTTCCTCAGAATCTTTAGATTTCAAGAAATAAATCCAAGTCTTTTTAGAGTAGTCATCAATAAAAATAATCTAATACAAGAAACCACTCAAGGAAGCAACAAACATTGGACCACATAAATCAGAATGAATAAGATCTAGAATACATTTAGATCTATTTTCACTACTATGAAATGGACCTTTAGTATTCTTACTTGGTGCGCAATCTCTGCAAGTGCCGTCATGCTCCTGGTTGAGTTTCGGAAGGCCCGTGACCATCTTCTCCATGGTTGGTAGAGCTCGAAAGTTAAGGTGAGCCAATCTTCTATGCCAAAGTTCACAGGAACTTGATGAATCATGCAACAAGGCCTGAAGTGGATGGGTACAAAGTCTGTAGAGGCTCTCATGACGAACTCCAATCACCCAAGCAGACTTGATATTTGAGTTCTTTGGCCATGCAAGAACTTTACCTTCTAAAAATGCAACTTGATACCCCTTGTCCTCCAAGGCTGAGATAGAGACAAGGTTTCGCTTGATATCCGAAACAAATAGAACATCACTCAACTGCAAGGAAATGCCAGAATCCAAGTGAAGGGAGGAGGTCCCAACTCCTTTCGCAGAATAAGTAGCATCATCTCCAATAATTACTTGAACACTAGAATCTCTCTCCACCAAATCCATTAGATGCTCTCTAAATCCGGTGATGTGGCGAGAAGCATCACTATCAATCAACCAAGTATTGTGTTCGGTAGGCACATTGCTTGAAAGAGCTGAATAGAATAGGAAACCACCTGAATCCTTCTGCGGAGAGATCTCGTCAACATCTGCAATGGAAGCTTGCTGCTTAGGCCTTGTTGGACAGTCCTTTGCATAGTGACTATACTTGTCACATCTAAAGCATTGAACACGAGTGAGGTCCTTCTTCTTCTTGAATGCAGGAGCACCATTAGATGCTTTATCTCTATTCCTCTTGAAATAGCCTTTGTTTCCTTCTTTCCCTATCTTCTTCGAGGATTGAGTGGCAAGAACATGAATGTCTTCATTAGTAGAGCTTTGACCAATACCTCTCATAGCTAACCTAGACTCTTGAATACAATCTTCCCTCAAACGATCAAACTTAGGGAGTTTTGATCTCATACTTATTCCTTGAATTTATGACTGCCAAGATTAAGGAAGACCATTAAGAGCCAACATGGTCAAATCCTTGGCATCAACAATATGCCCAATAGTAGAGAGCTGATCTCTCAACTCGGTGATCTTCATGAAGTATGAGATGACGGATTCTCCTTTCGCCATCTTGACATGATGAAGTTGCTGCTTTAATGCAAGAGCTCGACTTGTGTTGTTGATCTCATACATCTCCTCCAAAGTCTTGAACATATCTCTTGTAGATTTTAGCTTGGAGATAATTGGCACAATGTGGTCCTTCATGGAATCCACCAACATCTTTTTTGCTTTAGTGCCATTTCTCTTCCATTGTAATTTCTCATTCTCATTAGATGGTTCGGGAACTTCGCCCTGCACAAACGCTGCTAACTCATTTTCCTCCAAGGCGAGCATGACTCTGAATCTCCAAGATGTGAAATTAGATGCTCCCTTAAGTCTATCTTTGAACTTGAGCCCGTTTACCATCTTGACGATAAGATAGATGCAAATAAGGATGAGAATAAGAATAGAGTATATTGCTGCTTGACTAAATCTGATCACGATCTTTCTTATACCCGCTCTAATACCATGTTAGTTTTATTATCAGATAAGATAGACAAAATTTAATTCAAAAATCAGACACAATAACATAGCATATACCCTGGGAAAACCCTCCACTTGAGGGAGAAAAAGCCAGCAACAATATATCACTTATATATTGAATGTCAACACAAATGTCTCCTTTACAAAGAGGCCGATATGAAGGTCAATTAGAAGCACCACAATCTGATGCTACCACAGTAACAAAGTAATGCAATCTGCTGATGATAAACTCAACCTTCCACAAAATATCAATCTGCACTTGATGACAAACTCGCACTTATATATATATATAACTTGAGAACAACGAACTGAATGAATATGATGATGGAATGAGCAATGATCGACTTCTATATATACAAGAGAGAGAGGGAAGACGCGTCTCTTCAAGTCAAGAAGTCGGCCTCAAGTAGATGAATATGTCTCCTCAAAAGGTGGCGAATCATCAAGTCGGCCTCTAATAAAATATTAATTATTATTTAACAAATGACGTGTGATTTCATAAAATCGCCTTCATCAATTAAATAGCCGATAGGCTATAATTTAATTGTCTTCTTCAAGCGATCTAGGCTGGAAGATAATCCCGACGCTGCCTTGAACATCAACACTTGTTACCCTACAACTTGCTTAAACAATTCTGATCAGATATTTTCTTAGACCCGCTCCGATACCGTGTTAGTTTTGGGATCAAAAAAGTAATAAGCAAAGAACACAACACAATAGACAATTAACACAGCAGTTTACCCTGGGAAAACTCTCCTCGAGGGAGAAAAACCCAGCAAAATATATCTCTTATATTTAGAACGAATAAGAGCAGAAATCTGCTTTACAAATCAGACCCTTCTCAAGGGTGAACTTGGTACAATAAGTGATGAGAATCTCTTCTTGATACAACTGAAAAGAAATCTCCTTGAAATCTGACCTGCTTCTAAAGATAGCGATCTGCTGCTAAGTGCGAAGTCCTCCTTGAGAAATGCGAATGATAAATTATAATGAATTGATGAATTGAATGAATGAACTTCACCTTGTATATATACAAAGCAAGGTGACTTTTCATGTAGGTCGGCTTCGAATAGAAAATATAAAAATATTTATTGTTCATCAAAAGGCCGACCTGCCTTGAGCAACATTTATTATTTGAAATTGAGAGAAAAATATCTCCTACCGCTATAAGCATCAATAGGGAAGACTTGCCAAATTGATGACGATATTGTATACAAGGATTTGTAAACAAACTTGGAAATGTAATTTGCAAACTTGAACTCGAACTGTACATTGCAAATCAAATGAGTGCGGTGGGGGTTTTGGGGCATCACCCCTAGTGGGGTCAAGGGGCAGCACATCATTTTAAGACCTTGAAAACCACACAAAACTTCATGGCGTACATCATTTTCATGATTTTCTATGAGACAAAAAAGAATGTTGAAAAAGCCAAAAAATAGAGGTTTTAACATTTGATGGCGACCAGGGAAGGAAGTTGCCATATGATGGTTGATGGCCATACGATGTCGACCACCAAAGCCCAGTGATTTTGAATTATTGGCCATACGATGTGGAGAATTTCTGTTTCTAACCGTTGTATAGTAGGAATAAATGCAACCTTAATTCGCCGTACGATAGGAATAATTGCATCCTTAAATTGCTGTACGATAAGAGGATGATGTTGTACACTAGGAGGATGTCGTACAATGTGCAGATGATGTTGTACGGTGTGAGCTTGTTTTGGCTGTACAGTAAGGATCGTTGGGTGTCATATGGTGTGAGCTTGTTTTGGCTGTATGATGTGCACAAAGAGCTTCCGGCTGGGCTGTATGGTGCACACAATGAGTTTGGTGAAGGGCCGTACGATGTACTCAAGAAGTGTGGTGGATGACTGTACACTACATACAGAGTTTAAGTGTCGTATGATGCCCCCAATGGATATTCGTATTGTGCCAATTGTGGTAAATTGCACGATGTGCACAAAATGAGGATGTTGTATGATTTTCTTTGTTCCGTTTGCCGAATGAAGACATACTTGATGTTGTCAAACGTTATGTTTTGTTCCCTTCGGTATGTGAAGCTGTACTTGTTGTCGTGCAATGTGATAACTTTTTCCGTACGGTTTCTCTAGCCTTTTTATTATTGAGTTCTTTAATACAAAGCTTTCGCCTATTCCATTCCAATCTTTTCTTATTTTCTTATTTTCTAATTTTGTTTTACTTTTTCTCTAAATTTTTTGTGAAGTCGATTTGCCTTGACTAGTATTTGTATGCCGTAGATTAAATATTTTGCTCTTAGTACTCAGAGACGTACTGTCAATAATTTTGCATTCTTTTGCAAATTTGAATACCTCTGCTGCAACTCTCATCTTTTGACAACCATGGACTGCGCCTAACACACTTAAACTGTCCAATTTTTCAAAATCATTTTTCATCGGTTGATCTTCATTGAGAGTTGTAGCTTCCAAAAAATTACAAGTTAAATAAATACCTCATAGTCCTCCATTCGCCAGTGAAATAGGTTGCAGAGAGAATTTATTTCATCGTCCGAGCATGACTAATTCCAGGATCCCTTCGTCATTTGGCTCCATTGGACCTTGATCATGCTTCTCTATCCATTCTTCTTCAGAGTCTGGGTACAACAAATGGAAAATGTGTCTTTGAATTGATTGAGTAGGAAATTAGCAAGGCAGGCTTCACTGTTAACCAGCCTAGATTTCCAAAAGAATTTATACCATATTCCTTGGGCAATGACTGAAGCATTGGAACCATGCTGACTCGGATAAGAACAGTGATGAGTATCCTATCTCTTTTGTCAGCCAAACCTATAAAAACTTTGAGGCCAATTACAATGTTGTACAAAGATATATATGCCCTCGTGCAAGCTTGGAAATGTTCAAACATGTAACTGAATTATCAGATTGGGGCTTTTGTGATTCACCTCACCATCAAGGAATATATTATGAGGAGAAATTTCTGAAAGAGGGGCTAAATAGATAAACAAAATAATAGAGTATGATCATCAAATTCAAACTACCAAACTAGTGAAGGGTAGAGGGCTATGTCGACAGCTTGCTGATAATATAACAGAACAGATAAGCTACCTGGAAGATCAGTGTTATCTGAGACACATCAGCAAAATGTTTCTCTTGAGGAACAACAAACATTCTTCAGTTAAGAGAGCTGGCTAATGTAAATGACTTGATAGCTGAAGGATGGAACTTACCCCATTGCAGTTAACAGTTCACAGAGAAGAAAATTTAGATTATCGGCAATTTCTTTCAGACCTATCAGTGAATCATTGTTCAGGATAAACTGTGATGGCTTATTGCTGATATGTATTGAGCCAGACCAAACAAAAAACATATTGAAGAAGTTCTGTGAAGGACTATCAAAAGGGCATTATTTGCTAAAACTAAGGCTATAGAAGTTATGAGGCCAGGGCATTATTGGCCAACTATGTTAATAGAGTATTATTATTTGCATTTTTATGTTTCTCATTTTATTTTCCTAAAGAGCCACATGATCAATTATTTTTAACAAGGATAGTGTATATTTATTTCCATGATTGTGCATTTGCTACGAAGAAACATAGTAAAAAGCATAGCAATTTGACAGTTGTTCCTCTTTTTCAGCTCAGAGACACCAAGGTCCAGTATTGATGTGGAGCTTGATGCTGCTCATGCAACATGGATCTCTAGCGATGTAGCACTATTCTCAACAAAGACAGGAACTCTACTTTTGCTTTCACTTGTTTATGATGGCAGGTAAATGGTAATTTCAAGTTCTTATGCATTGTAAATAATTTGTAATAGATATGAAACAGCTAAATCTGTCATCATGTCATGATATTTATACTTGGTTGCTTAATTGAATCTAAACTGTAAGATCTATATCTATAGAGATGATGCAATTTGCTTTTTCTTGTGGTTCACTTACAGTTTTTAATTTTCACAGGGCTGTACAGAAGTTGGAGCTATCCAAGTCCAAGGCATCTGTCTTGGCATCAGTTAGTTTCTATGCTGAAAACTATTTCTTAAATCTATCTTTCTAATTCAATATTTTCAAATAGTTTTAGATATCCACATGTTTGGTATATGCAGATTTTGGTTGGTTTGCTTGTTTACTCATGCAAATTATTCTCATTAGTGCATATCTATGGTTGGGGATGCATTCTTTTTTCTTGGGAGTCGCTTGGGTGATAGCCTATTAGTTCAGTTCAATTGTGGGATGACATCGTCTTCTTCAAGTTCAAGATTGTCAAAAGCAGAGGTAATCACTTATGCCCAGTTTTGTTTTGTGAAGAAGGTTTTCAACTTTTATTTTTTTAGGCTGTTCCTTGTTTTATTTTTATATGCATGTATCATGTAATAACTTAAATATTTTTTTTTTAGATTAGTTTTGAGGGTTTGGTTTTGCAGCCCACATGTTGTGAAATTTTTTAATTTTATATACATGTTATAAATTAAATAATATTACTAAAGATAAAATAGTGAGGGTTTGGTTTTTGGGCTCACACCCTGTACAATTGTCTAGTAGGGACCAAAATGTCCAATCATGAGACTCACGGTTCTAATAGGCCAATCGACTGTGGGGATACTGCTTCAACTGTGGGAATATTGCAGCAACATGCACTCTGGCACTTGAGATGTCATCGTGGGGATTTGAATCTGGATTTCTGCTGTAAGAATACATTGGCTTAACTGTTTGAGCACTGCCCCTTTGATTATAACTTAAATAGTTATTACTTGCTGTGTTGGTATCCATTTATTTGAGCAACCATAAACCAATACATCACACTTATAAAGAGAGAGAGAGGAATAAGTAGAAAGTAAAATTTATTTAGTGTTCCACGGAGTTTCTTGATGGGGACGCATCCCCTGTTGGAGATGGGTTTTGGGGACGGGGGGACAAAAGGTCTAAGCTTGGGGACGCCGGTGGGGGGGAGGGGGGGGCGGGGGCGGAACAGGGTGCTGATATACATATGCTACTTGAATAACTAGTTATAAAAAGATGTTTAAGAATAACATTTCAAATTATACTTTGGCAAATTAGTAAAATAGCAAAATTGCAAATACTAACATTTTAAATACTTGAATACTATTACTAAAAGACTAAAAGTAAATAAACTATTAAAATTTGACAAATGAAATTGTCGAATTTGAGATTTCTATTATATCGAAAATATGACATGTCACATCATAATATCATATCATAAAGATGATTACAATGAGTAGCATGATACATTGATATCAAAATAAGTACGAAATGCAAAAGTGTAGTGAAGGGAGGCCTCTAATCATCCCCAAACTCCTCATCACTCGAACTATTGGAATCCTCGTGGTCAAGCTCTTTCAAACTGACACCAACCAGCCCTGCATCTGAAGCCGAAACATCCTCATCAATCTGTGTTGGCTCCTCTGGCTTTACATCTCATCATGCTGTTGGACTCTCTTTGTACACAAGTGTTTTGCAATCAATGAGACGCAAAGCACTATGTATAGCCACAAGCTTCTCTGCTCTCCTAGAGGTAAGTTTGTTCCTCTTAAAAGAGTGGATGTAGCTATATGTAAACTAGTTCCTCTCAACAGCTGAAGAACTAGAAACCTGAGATAACAATTGGGCTAGAGTGGTAGTCAAAGATCCCGATCCATGGCAAGTCCACCACAAAATTGGGTCCTCCTGCACCATAGTTGCCATAACAATCTTGGCCACATTTGAATAACCCCTAAGAGTGGCAAATTTGGTCCACTTAGTGAGAATTGTACTGGCATCTACAACATCATACATCCTCTCAATGCACTTGAAGAACCCTGCCTTCACCTCCGCATCCTCAATTAGTGTCACTTTACCAGGCTTAGTCTTGTACCACTTAGGATTTAGTGCATAGGCTGCCATGTGCAAGGGAGTGTTGAGCTTCTCCCATCTCTTGTGAATGATTGGCTGAATGTGCTCATGGTAGAATGCTAATGTGGGGTCCTCTCGCACAACAACCCTCATCTGATCAAGCATAGAATTGATGCACTCATACACCTCTCCAAGGTTAGGTGCATTCGCATCCCATACCTGATAACTTGGAAAACTGGAGTAATGATGGAGACAATATATTTTGCATCACTCCAAAACACATCACTCTTATCGTATCCTTCACCCTCCTCCCTTGCTTTGTCTTAGACTCGGCCCACCTATTCCATTCTGTTGTCATAACCATGAGTTGCAGTGCCTCTTGCAACTCAATCATTCTCTCCAAGAGAATGAAATAGGAAGCATATTTTGTATTAGTAGGTTTCAGGAACTCCTTCTTAGAGAAGGTCCTGAAGAGTGCATGTGATGTGTGGTGGTTGCAGATAAACATCTGCACATCTCTCGCATCATTTACCACTGCTCTAATCCAACCAATCTTCCCCATGTCCTTGAGTGCATTGTTCATGGCATGCACACAACATGGAGTGCACGAAATATGCCTATAAGCTGCCTCAACAAGTCTCCCGACAGCTTTGCACACTTGTGCTGTATTTGTCACTATTTGGACCACATTTTGTAGCCCAACCTCTTCAATAGCCTCATTGAGGACCTCAAACTAAAAATCAACATCTTTGCGATGCCCTGAACAATCAACTGCCTTAAGAAAATATGGGTCCTCAGTACATGTAACCATGATATTAATGAGTGGATGATGGCTAATGTTCGTCCACCCATCCATGACTATGCTGCATCCTGTCTTAACCCAACACTCCATCCTCTCCATCAACAAATTGATCTTGGAATAGTTCTTATCCAAGATCATGGTTCTCAATTTCGTCTCACTTGGTGGCACATATGATGGTCCTCCCCTTGCCACCATCGATATCATCTCCTTATAATAACAAGATTGGGCAACATGAAATGGGATGCCATTGGAAAAGAAGAACTTGCCAATGGCATTATCTATGTCATCCTTGAGTTGCACATTAATCAAATCTGCTATGGGGTTACTTTGAGTTTGACTTTGCAATTCCCATTTCCCCCTCCCTTCTCCTAAATAGGCGTTGGAAGAAGAACCTGGCGTCCCTCCTACTCTCATCTGCAAAGTATGGCTGGAACTCTGTGGCTGGCTATGCTGAAGATGTGTCCTATGAAGCAAAGTAGTAGGCATAGGTGCAATTGGACTATCATCAGGAACACCCCAAAACTTATTTATTTCAACTCTGTATTTTAGGTTTTCCGGTTTTTCCAAAAAAGAACATATCTCCACACCTTTTCCTCTAATGAAAAAAAGGTGTGCATTAACTCTACTAATGCTCCCAAACCACTCTACATCACAAAAGTGGCACTTCCACCTCCTTGTGCCACCAAATGTTTCCCCTTGCCGGCTTGGTAATTTTGTTGCAAACTATCTGAGAGGGGATTTGCAATCAAAAGGACCCTTAGCATACTGTGCCAGTACTGCAAAAGGGCATTCTAAAGTACTTGCTTCACTTTCCATGGAATTAGTTTGGGCTTCAAGCTTAGCCCCATGGTCACTCCCCTCAGCCTCAGGAGCATATTCAGTATCAGGATCACTATGAGAATGAACCTCATCCTCACTCATGTCATGAGAGCTCATTGTGACACTGCAATGAACAAATAAATTCTATAAGTGACTAGTTTCAGCCCAATTTAACAAATTTGAAATTTTGATGTTGCATCTTGATGGAAAGATGAAAAAAGAACAGTGAGCCTTGAAATGAAAATACTTGCAGCCATGTTTATGAAATTATGATTAAATTTTTAATCATAATTTCATAGACATGGCTGCAAATGCATATTCATGTGTTCATTTCAATGCCCATTGTAAGATTCAACATCAAACTACATTTTGAAACTAAATCTAAAAACTTAGAAAAAAGAATAAAAAAAATTGAAAAAACTTCAAAAAACAGTCATAAAAACCTACTTTGTGCTTGAAAAATCCTTCTAAGTTGGTGTAGAATGCTCCTCCTCTTCTTCTTTCTCCTTCTCACCCCTCTTGCACTTGCAGCACCTCAAACTCACTCTTCTCACTGGTTTTCCTCCTCTTCACTTAGCTGTTGCAAAACATCAAATGGCATATGTGAGCAAAAAAAATGAAGAATGAGAGTGTTTTTTCTTGCTTATAGGATTTTAGAGGGGTCCCACAAGCCTTTATGGCTCAGCCCAAGGCTCATATTCCAAAAACAGTTAATGAAAATTAAAAAAAAAAACGCATTTTTAAACGTCCCAGCACGAGCGATGCTTGGGCGTCTTCGAGACGGTCGAGGGACGACTAGGCATCCCTGAGATGTCTAGACGTCCCCGCTGTTTCCTCAAAGTCTTTGATGTCTCGACGAAGGTGGCTGTACGGTGGGGGGGACGTTTCTCACCCGTTCCCGTGTCCCCGTCTCTGAAACATGTGGATTTTGGGAAGGGGGATGCGTCCCCATGGAACACTGATTTTAATCGAATATAAAGGTTCTAGTAGATATCTATTGTGTATCTCTGCAAAGCTGGCTGTTCACAAGAAAGGTACATGGATTGAACTCCATGACAAGCTAGGGGGGAATAAATCATCACATATTAAGTGTCAAGCCTGGGCGGTCACTTTGAGGATCAATCCTGTTCTCCTAATTGGATGCTCCTTGAATCTCTCCTTCACAAAGCTTTTTGATGCTTTTATCCAACGTATCCTTGAACTAGTTTTGTACCCCACTTTTCCAGAGAAAACATCAAATTAATAGAATTTCTCTAGCTTTTATCTAAAAGGCCTTGTTGTTTACAACATTAATAATAACTGGGATTTAATTAACTAAACGATTTATGCCTCTTGTCATATCATAATAGTCAGTTATAATTGTTCTATTCCAATAACACTGACTTTTTAATTTCTATTTCATGTTAAATACATGAGTAACTCAACTAGCTTTATTTACATAGTCAATGTATATTCAGGAGTTTACGATATAATTTTTTATACCTTTCAGAATTAGTTCACTATTTTTGTTTGAGCAACCTCTGATCCTGGAGTATTTGAGATTTGAGTGGATCAATATGATTTAAGACTCTAGAGTATTGTTAAATAAACACTAATCAGCTAGTTGGTTCCACCATGGTTATTGCTGCAATATATTCATTCCTTTTGCTTTTTTCCTATCTTCGATGGAAATCAATTGGTCATTTTGTTTTCAACATAATTAAGGATGTAACAAACTAACAGGTTGGTGATAATGATGGAGAAGCTCCTTTAGCGAAAAGGTTACGCCGGGCATCTTCAGACATTTCACAAGATGTTGTTGGAGAGGAACTTTCTCTTTACAACTTAACTCCCAATAACTCAGATTCATTACAGGTCAGTTTCTCAATTCTTTCTTCAATTTTTTTCTTTTCAATCTATTTTTGTAGTGAAAAGAAATAATCAGAAATCACAAGTTTTGTAATGTTTTTTATACATTTGGATTTTTATGAGTTTAAGTCTTTAATTTAATTTTTTTTTTCCTGTTTGTTTTACACTTTTTAAGTTGGTGTTTAGTTTTTATTGAAAGATACAACTTATTCTCATTGGAAAGACAGAAAATTTGAAATTATATTAATGTTTAGGAACGGCCAAAGTTGGTCAATAGTATCCCAAAAGTAGATCCCATTACAGTATTAAAGTTCTAGGGTGAAAAACTCATGGCAGTTTAAGAAGTAACAGAAAAGAAAAGCACTGGAACAGTAAAGCTCTTGAGGTTTGATTGACCATGTTTAATATTTCAGTGTTTGTTGAAAATGTTTGTTATTGATCTCAAAATATCACAACGCTCCTTTTAAATGGATTAGTGAATTTGTCACTTGGTCTTGTTTGAAATGGAAGTTCTTATGGCAGCCAAATAAATTATTAAATTGTTTAGGACCTTTATAGATTAAAGTGAATTGGGAAATGATAGAATATGTAAATGCACATTTGACAGCTTACTAAGGTTGTAGTTGCTATGGCAAAGAGGGATTTGGGAAATCAGATGACATTTAATAAAGTGTTAATTCGCATGTAGTTGCGAATCCGATCCATTGAAATTTTTTTATGTTAATAATCGAGGGTTTGTAATAATATAGAATATATCAATATATACCATTTGGAGGTTGTAGAAGTCATTTTCCTTAGCTATGAGAGCTTGGCTCGAATGCTTACTAACTCACAGTGAATTTGTACTTGATTTGGAGCTCCTAATGCATTACTTGTGATGAATATTTGATACAGATATAATGTTTGGGTCATACAATTAGTTTCTGAAATTTATATTTATTAGATTTAGAGTAACTTACACTCTCAAATTTTGCAGCAGAAGGCCTTTTCATTTGCCGTTAGGGACTCTTTGGTTAATGTTGGTCCATTGAAGGACTTTGCTTCTGGATTGAGAAGTAATGCAGACGTTAATGCATTGGGTGTTGCAAAGCAAAGCAATTATGAGCTGGTTAGTGTTCTATGTAAGGTTGTTTCAGATTGTTTTATACTGCTGAATAATACCCAGGATTTAAAGAGTTTGATGATTGCAAGAAATCTGTGTTTCCTTAGTATAACATCTTAGAAGGAAAATTTGGGCATTCAACGGTTCACCATGTAATAATTTTCATTTGTGTTATATGAAGTTGTAACTTCTTTCATGGAATGGGGGTTTCACTGGAAACCTATATTAGGAATTTGAATGGTAGATTGTTCTAATTTTAGATTTTTTTTTCATGCTTATATTGCTGTTGGCATTTGAGATATTTATACCTTGTTGTTAACGGAATATAGCCTTTGAGAAAGAAACTATAAGTGCAAAGAAGAATTACCAAAATATGGGTCACGATACTACTTATTTTTCCTATGGTAAGGAATAACTCATTCCTATCATGTGAGCTGTAAAGGTGTGAGTTCACCTAACTGGGTTCATTAGTAATTAATAAATTATTGTTTCAGATATTTATGCATTTTTATTGATAGAACATGCATGACCTTTTCCCTATTGGCTACCTCTGTTTGTACTCCTAAGCAGTTTCTTGAATAATTAAATATGTGCTCTTTACCAACTTTTTTGACAATAAATAATTACAAAATTAGTGAAATAGTCAAAGGCAAACTAGCTGTACATTTCAATGATAAGGAAGGTAAATGGTAATTTAATTCCTTTGTGGGTGTCTACAATGGTGTCCCATAGATAAAATTGATAAACTCGTTGGCAGCAAAATGGAAAAAACACCTTCACACACACATGCACACACATCTACACACACAGATGCTTATAGATGTGAATAGACACACACAGAGACACACACTGCACATGAATGTGTGTGTGCACAGGTGCATGTGCATATGTGCATACACCCCCACATACATTCATGTGCACATGCATGCTCTCTCTCTCTCTCTCTCTCTCTCTCTCTAGTGTCTCTCATCTCTCTACCTGATCCATAATAATCAACGGAAAGTCTTTCCAACGAGGTTATTTTGGAACTTT
Source organism: Sequoia sempervirens (assembly GCA_007258455.2). Lineage (NCBI taxonomy): Eukaryota > Viridiplantae > Streptophyta > Pinopsida > Cupressales > Cupressaceae > Sequoia > Sequoia sempervirens. Next base: position 128,866,135 of record VDFB02000008.1, on the reverse strand, counting down.
GCTGTGGATATCTCTTGATAATTAGTTTGTTTAATCTGATTCTTGTGACTATACTTGTGATTGCTAAGTGATGGAAACCTACAGTTGCTATCTATTACTTGTGATTGCTAAGTGATGGAAACCTACAGTTGCTATCTATACTGTCCATTGGAATTCATGTGTCATTCAGGTTTATAGGAAGTCCATTATTTGTATGAATAGATTTGAAGAATAAATGCGCTCATGATGCAGGAAGGGGAATGATAGTTGCCCTGATGCAGGAAAGGGAATTATAGTTGCCCAGATGCAGTGCTGATTGCTTGTAATTTGAAATAAATTTTGTTGTTTTCTTTGTAAAATACTGAAGAATATGCTTTAATTCTTTGTGTTTCAGCTGGGAAAAATGTCAGAAATAAACTACTTATGCACTTCAGGTGGTATGTGTTCTGCAGGTTTGTTGTTCTGGGCATGGAAAGAATGGCTCATTGTGCATTCTTCAACAGTCTATCCGTCCAGAGTTGATAACAGAGGTGTGCATTTTTTTCCCTAGCATAGCTTGCATATAGATTCTACTATTAAGATGTTGGGAGGAATTCCAAATCTTAAGTTTTTGTTGGAGGGACAGGAGAGGATATTTTGCAAAGACTTAGGGTTTTTAATCATCACATATGGGCCATGGTGTAATTTTTCTTTCCTTGAGTTTCCTTTAAAGGCCAAGTTTGTACTTGTTCTCCATAGATGAGGTCCACTAAATAAAAAATTATTGTCTTCAGAATGATATGTTTTTGACAATAAGTTTACATGTTTTATGATTATCTGCTATTGCTTTCCTTTCCTTGAAGGAATTCTTCTATGCCATGATTGTGTTTTTTTTAAATGGTGTTGGACTCTTTTTGTTGTTGCATGCTACTTTGTCAGCTAGTGATAAAATTGATATACAAGGATATAGTTCAGGTTATGAAAATCACAATATACAATCAAGATCCCCTCCTTTGTTAGAGGTACTAAGGAGCAAGTCGAAATGACTGTAATGGTGTGGTGGAAGTGGGCACCCAACTTATGGGAAACATAAGGGGAAAATAAATTAAATAAAATATTTAATTCCTCTTTTGGGGCATTGGAATTGGGAAGGCTATAAAAGTGTTTTTTTTTGGAACTCATTTCTTTATGTTGGTTATTATTTTGGAGAATACATTTTGCTGGTTGAAATTGTTCATCCTGTGGCTTTGTGAGAACGCCAACCCTTGCAGAGAATATCTTCTACGTTGGTGAAAGATCCAATTTGGAAGATTTATAGGTGATTTTCATTCAGAAATCACAGCTGGGCATTAATGGAGTTTTGATTTCTTTTTCTTCTTCAGTTCTTCGAGCTTGATATTGTTGGAGATTGATTGTGGTGGATCAATAAGGTGATTTCAGGAGTTATTGAATATCTTTTGCTAATAGAGGCTTGCCGTACTATTCCTTGCTAGGCCGTGTTGAAAAGTGATGCTGGACCACATGCAACTCAGCTTTGCCTTTCATGCACAGATTTGTAGTTTTAGACAATTATTTTGCTTTTATCTAAGTTTAGCTTTCAGTTAACTGGATTTGTTATCTCCGTTTAACTGCTAGTCTTCATGTTCACCAAATAATGCATGCTTAGACTTTTTATAGTTTACAATTTGATTTTTTTTTGGGTGCTGCGATCTGTACATCAACACTGTTTTTTATTTAAGCTTCATTCATCTATTTAATCGCTATTCAGTCATTAATAATATAGAAGGATTTTGCTGCTGCTGTCTTATTTTGCTGTTGTTAATTTTTTCTTTCTTTCTGCTGTTATCTTTTTAACCCACCGGTGCAAGAATTTGGCTTGCTTTTAGTTTCTACATTTGGTATCAAAGCAGGTTATTTTTTTGGTAATCATGTCAGGTCTAAACTCTTTGCCAATTCTTGAATTCAATGGAAGTACTATGAATATTGGTGCATCAAGATGATGACCTTTTTGATAGGGAAAGATTTGTGGGAGATTGTAGAAACGGTTTATGAAAAGCCAACAGACTGGAGTACTCTTACAGCCAATGAAAGACCAGCTAAGAAGGAGGCTAAAAACAAGAATTCTCAAGCCTTATTTCATATTCAAATAGCTCTCGATAAGAGCTTATTTCCGAGGATTGCAAGTGTGAAGTCAGCTGCAGATGCCTGGAAGACTCTACATGAAGCTTACCAGGGCAATGACTAGCTCAAGGTTGTCAAGCTGCAGACGTTGAAGAGAGACTTCAAAAATTTCAAGATGCAAGAAATTGAGAAAGTAAGTGATTATTGCATAAGAGTCAATGATGTGGTTAATAAAATGGCCACTCTAGGAGGTAAACAATAAGCAATGAGGTTGTAATCAAAAACGTTTTGAGGTCTCTAACATCAAGATGGAACCATGTTGCTATAATCATTGAAGAAAGCAAGGATTTGTCTACCTTTCAATTTGATCAATTAGTTGGATCTCTAATGTCTCATGAAGAATGACTGAGAGATTCATTTGGGCAAAGTGATGAGAAAGCTTTTTCCTCCAAATTGCAAATTACAAAGAAAGAAGATGCAAATAGTAGCACCACAAGCAACCAAGGCCAAGGAAGACGTCAAAATCATAATTCTTCAAGAGGAAATAGAGGAAGAGGTGGTTCAAGAGGAAGAGGCGGTTCAAGAGGAAGAGGTAGAGGCGGATTTGATAAGAGAAATATCTAGTGTTACCATTGTAACAGGTATGGCCACTTCGAAAGAGAGAGAAGATTAGAAGAAGGTAATAATGATAAAAGTGTTCATTATGCTCAAGAGGGTGATGAGGCTCCTCCAAATAATTTATTTTATCTTATGACAAAGCTGAAAATGTTACTAAAGATGTTTGGTATTTAGATTCGTGATGTTCTAACCACATGTCAGGGAATGAGAAGCTTTTTTCTATAATGGATGAAAGTTTCAAATCCAAGATCAAGCTTGGTGATGACAAAACATTGGAGGTTGCTGCAAAAGGAGCTCTGGAAGTCCCTACTAAAGAAGGTATGAAAAGTGTTAAGGACATTTATTACACTCCACAATTAAAACATAATCTATTGAGTGTTGGGCAATTGTGAGAAAAATTATAAGGTGGTGTTTGAAAATCAGCAATGCATAATTTATGATAAGAATCAAGGCAATATGGTGATTACAGTTGTGCCTATGTCAAAGAATAGAATGTTCCCATCGAAGTTTGGAGAACATAGCGGCTATCTTGCTAATATGGCATATGAGGACAAAAGTTGGTTATGGCATCTCACGTATGGGCATTTGAATTTCAATAGTTTGAAGATTCTAGCATTAAAAGCATTAGTTTCTGGTTTGCCTAAGGTTGAAGAACATAAAGAAGTTTTTGAAGGATGTGCTAAAGGGAAACATGCAAGAGAGAAATTTCCAAAAGGTAATGCGTGGGGGGCCCATTATCCACTTAGTTCATTCAGACATTTGTGGTCCTATGCAGACAAAGAGTTTGGGTAAGACATCATATTTCATTACTTTTATTGATGATTACTCAGGAAAGTGTTGGGTTTATTTTTTGAAGACCAAAGATGAAGCCCTTGAGATATTCAAGAGGTTTAGAGCCCTTGTGGAAAATAAAAAAGGGTGTAGTATCAAATGCTTGAGGATTGATTGTGGGGGAGAATTTTGTTCAAGAGATTTTTAGAATTATTGTGATATGTATGGCATCAAAAGACAGCTCACCACCGCTTCCACAACTCAACAAAATGGAGTAGCTGAAAGGAAAAACCGTATAGTGGTGGAAATGGAAAGAAGTATGCTATAGACCAAGGTACTAAGCAATTCTTTTTGGGGTGATGCAGTTGCTACAGCAGTATATATTCTTAATCGGAGTCCCACCAGTGCACTCAATATGATGACTCCATATGAAGCCTGGTGTGAGAAAAAGCCTAATGTCAAAGATTTCAAAGTTTTTGGGTGTTTAGCGTATGTTCATGTAGCTGAACAAAAGAGGCAAAAGTTAGATCCAAAAAGTGAATCATGTATTTTCGTTGGATATAGTGAGCAAAGTAAGGCTTACAGGTTGTATAATCCTCTCACCCATAACATTGTTATCTCTAGAAATGTGACTTTTGATGAAGGGGATTTTATGGTCATCAAAAAGGCCATGTTAAGATGTCAAAATCTGTTTTGAATGATGGTATTATTGATGATATTGATCATGAGCAGCCCACTAACATTTCAGTTCCAAGAGCTACAAGTCCACCAATTAGCCCCTCATCAATTCCAAGTGCAGGTCTAGCTTGAAGTCCAAGTTCTACAAGGAAGGTAAGAAGCTTAAGTGATGTTTATCAAAGGAGTACAAATGAAGCACGTGAAGAAAATCCAAGAGGTGAGATAGTAAATTTTTCTTTACTTTCCAAGGTTGGTTTTGAACCGTCATGTTTTAAAGATGCAAGTACTAATGAGGCTTGGGTGAAAGCAATGCAAGAAGAGATAGATTCCATTCACAGGAATGATACTTGGGAGTTTACAGAGCTTCCACATGACAAGAAAATTATTGGTACTAAATGGGTCTACAAAACTAAGTACAATAGTGATGGGAGTATTGAAAGACACAAGGCAAGATTGGTTCCTAGAGGCTTCACATAGAGGTATGGAATTGATTATGAAGAAACATTTGCACCAGTAGCGAGACAAGAGACTATCAAAATGATGATTTCACTAGTAGCTCAAAAGAAATGGAGCATTCGTCACATAGATGTGAAAAGTGCCTTCTTAATGGGTACTTAGAAGAGGAAGTGTATGTGGAACAGCCACAAGGTTTTGAAGTGCAAGGGAAAGAAGATCAAGTCAAGAAGTTGAAGAAGGCTTTGTATGGCCTCAAGTGGGCTCCATGAGCATGGTATGCCAGGATTGATGAATATTTTCAGAAGAATGGCTTTCTGTAAGAACCCTAAGTTCTCCCAACTGTATTTTTCCGAACTTCTGAATGAAAGCCTCTTATTATTGTTTTTTTTTTGTTTCGGTTTTTTATGATTTTTTGTGTTTTGTGCTATATATACTTTTTTTTTTGTGTTTTCTCAATAAAATGCCAAGCATAAAGTAAACTAAGAAAATAAACAAATTGAAAGGAAACTATTGCTATATATATATATATCCTTTATTGATTGTTTTCAAGCTTTTACATAAAATTGCATACCCGGAAATAGAGCTAATAGTAATATTGGAGAATTTGCAATTCTCTGGCAGCAAATTATTAAACCCTCTTGATGGCGAACTGCTGCAAATATTATTTTCTCCTCCTCCAAAACAATCCAAAATGCCTCTATGGTGATGGATGCCAACCAAGAAGAGATAATGGGCCCAAAAAACAAAGCGCTTTGCCCTTGAGAGATCGCGGCATGCTGAGAGAAATGGTATGACTGGCTGTAAGTCAGGAAGTACGACCCTTAGAGTGTGTATAATGATTACAAAATGCAACTTTTGAGATATTCGCCTCCCACAATGAACAACCTACCTGAAACCCTAAACAAACTTCTCCTCTACACAATATTGGTCTCTGGATGAAACCAACTCTCACTGGCTAACTTCAGTTGATGTTGCACAACTTCAGAAAGAACAAACACTAAAGAGTGGACGTTCTCCAATGCTTGATAGCTTCGGAAAATGTAGAAACCCTTGTTTCTCTTCTCCAATGCCAAGAAAGTCATAAAATGAAGTTTTCAGATGCACAATAGAATGAATCGATTTCTTCTTGGCTTTTCTTTATATATTTCTCAAGAGGTCGATTTCCTCCAATTTGCCTTTTAATCATTTTAAAATGTTATAAAGTTTGCACTTTATAAATAATAAATAATCCCCTTGAAATTGGCGCCCAAGCTATTAATTAAAATGGCCCTCTTTTTAATGATGAATGGACCCTCAAGTCATAAAGTGCAAATATAACGTTACAATATAATATTAAAATATTAATTATTATTAAAGTCACCTTTAATAATAATTAAACGTCATAACTTAGGCAAAACTCCTTATTTCACCAATCCAACTGAATTTCTGAATCGACACTGCCAACCTAATCACATTCAGGTGCCCTGCTATAAATAGTAACCTTGGTAGAAAGACTTACTATAAATAGTAAGTATGAGAAACCGAGTCCTGAAACCTTTGCAAAGGCCAAGCTTGAACTACACTGATCACTGGAGAAGAATTAAACC